>OX376191.1:2378103-2978103 GCA_947363905.1 Lithophane semibrunnea | reverse complement strand
GGTTTTATCGAGACACGGTTACTAGCGTTCCTTAGAACGTACTATCAATTCAGTTTAGGGAAGTATATGATGCCTACCCCACTCCCGAAATGCACGTCAATATGCCTCACGCAGTGTGTTCTGTGGCGAGACCTTTTTGGATACATAAATCATCACTAACATTTTGGTTGTTTTATAATGTAATTACAAGTCGGCCTTATAGCCTAGCTTGCTTTATATAAGCTGTGAGTATTTATGGTTCTGCCTTCCAAATATGTTGCGTCAGATCAAGGTCAATAGTAGTCAAACGTCAGGAGCGTTAGTGCTCCATGTCAAGTGTGGAGGAAGGCCGTCACCATTTCCCTATAACCAAATGCCGGTGACAATTATCTGCCAAGGTACGGATCAGGAGATCGACACGTAATACACGAGAAAATAATGTGAATTATAAAACTCGATAAGTACTAAATACATGTATCTACGCCATTCTGGAATAAAATGATCATTAATAGCTCGACAGCAGTATCGCCTAGCTGTTACCTATAAATAACAATATAATTTAACTTATAGGAGAATAGTTTGTAACTACGACGTACACACTACTACTAGAGATAAAGTTAGTTAAAGTTAACACTTACCAAATAATTCCTTAGAGAGAATTAGATTACCACTCACTTACAAAATACTGCACAATTTACCAGTTTCGCCTCAGACGTAGCTCTTTCTTCCGACCAGCTACGACCGCGTCCCAAAACCAACTAACACACACACATACTACGTTAAATACTACATTACTCTAAACTGGGCTTTAACCCAACTATACATAACTTAATAACTAATACTCGCTATCTTACGACAGCCTACTCGGACATGGCCTCTTGGTATTCACCAAGCCTCCTAACTTAACTAGCTTAGACACGGACGTCCGTACCCTATCGAGGTCTAAAACCAAGTGTCGTTCTGGACTTCAAAATCAGCCCTCAATTCCTAAAACACCACGTTCAGCCAGCGCGTCTTCCCACAGTTTCGCAGAATAGATTTATTGCCGTTTTTGTACAATTTCTCAATTGTTTTAAAAGGGTCCGTTTGGGTATTACCTGGGCTCGGTTTATGGTTACCATATGTGCAACTAGTATTGTCCTAAGATTAGAAATCGGATATTTTAAGTCGTTTCTTAAGAATTTGTTGAATTATTGCCTTCGACCTTTTCGTGGCACTTGTCCATAGCTTGTTTCCCATAAAATAGAGAATTTATGTCTTCCTAAGAGGCACGAACTATTTGCTTGTTTTAAAATAAATATAATATTTTGTTATTAATTAGGGATAGGTGACAGACAGTCACAACAGGGTGATTGAATGGCTAAGAGCCAATCTCCTGACTGTGAATATTTCAAAATCGACACAAATTCAATTCAGTTACTCCAAGATCAATCTCAAAAAAATTGAAATCAAATTACATGTATGTAACTCACCTCAGAATAATGCAACCTGTGCATGTCTGGCCCTAGGGAAATCGATATCAGTGAAATATTTAGGGGTTATTCTAGACGAAAAACTAAGCTGGCGCCAGCATATAGACCTAACCACCGCGCGTATTAGAAAATTAATTTGGATTTTAAAAGACTCAGACAGGTGGCTGACCTTGAGCTATTGCGCACTGTGTATTACGCACTAGCACAATCAGTTCTTGCATATTTCATTAGAGTTTTGGGTGGCGCGTGTAAGACGTATATGATTCGCCTTGAAAGGGCCCAAAGATCTGTCCTTAAAGTAATGACCTTCAGGCCATTCAGGTTCCCCACCAAAACCTTATATGCGAAATGTCAAATATTAACGGTACGGCAGATGTATATTTTAGATATCGTCATCAAACAGCCATACGATAATAGTGTTCTAAAAAAACGCACCACACGAAACATCTGTTTATCAATTAAATGTCGAACTGCATCAGCTAGAAAACAACATAAGTATTTATCTATTCATTTATATAATATGACAAACAAAGAGCTTAAAATAAATCCTCTCACAATGAAGGAAGCTAAAAGTAAGGTTAAATCATGGCTACTTACGCATGACTACGAACAAACTGAACTCCTTTTAAAATAGTATATACTTTAACATCACACACCACATACCTACATTACACATTCACACACCACAAACACTACACACCATATTCATACACTATACCACTAACACTCTTTTAAATAACTCCACGTTGGGAAATGTTTCTCATGTTTATAATTTTCTCTTTTATTTTCATTTTTTTTTATTTTTTACTTTAATTTTTGTACTTGTGTTTTTGATTAATTCTTATTGCATAAAACTCGACTCATAATTACTGGCTCCTGTAACACAGGTACTATTCCTAGCGCAGGAGTCAGGGCCTCACTAGTTTTGTTGAAAATATTTGTGTCAATAAAGAATTATTATTATTAATGTTATCATTAATCACTACCAAACAGTGCCTGACTTGACCCGACTTGACCTGACTTGGCTGACTTGACCTGACTTGACCTGACTTTACCTGACTTGACCTGACTTGACCCGACTTGACCTGACTTGACCCGACTTGACCTGACTTGACCTGACTTGACCTGACTTGACCTGACTTGACCTGACTTGACCTGACTTGACCTGACTTGACCTGACTTGACCTGACTTGACCTGACTTGACCTGACTTGACCTGACTTGACCTGACTTGACCTGACTTGACCTGACTTGACCTGACTTGACCTGACTTGACCTGACTTGACCTGACTTGACCTGACTTGACCTGACTTGACCTGACTTGACCTGACTTGACCTGACTTGACCTGACTTGACCTGACTTGACCTGACTTGACCTGACTTGACCTGACTTGACCTGACTTGACCTGACTTGACCTGACTTGACCTGACTTGACCTGACTTGACCTGATCTGATAAGGATATGGTCTAGCCAAGAGCCGCTCTGGTGGGTTGGGTGATAATGAGCTGGTAATAGTCCATGAAATGAGCAAATATTAAGGTAGTTATGTGAATGAGTATCGATTTTTTCGGCAGCAATGTTTATGTTGATATCATGCAATTATAATCAGGATACTATATTAATAATATTTGTGGGTAATAGGGGTAATGTGAACAAAGGAGAATTACTCCAATATTATAGATCTTTGTGCAACCTTAGTTTAAGAAAAATTGTGATGTTCACGTTCCCTTACAGCCAAAGTTTGCCACAGGAAGAAAACAACTTTAGATCTGCAATTAATATGACATTACACAATTTGACATACAATAATCATTTATTCCATTTAATTGACACTAACAATTATGTTGGTAATCGCTTATATTTGACAAAAGATAGATCTTTTGTGGATAAGTACTATCTTTCAAAGTATTGTAAAAGACAGATAGCTGTGTCGCTATCATATTACTTTTCTATTACAGCCAAGAATTTGGCTAAATAAATTGCTTCTATTGAGCAATGCTGTGACATGTTAAATAATTCAGCCAATAATTTGGTATCAAATATTGACATTGTTAATAATTTAAATTAGAAATTCAGACAACAGAGACAACCTCTAGCAATAGTATACAGAATTGCAAAATAAAATCAAATAAAAGTTTAAAATCAGTAAATAATATTAACCTGGTGCATCAAAATATTAGAAGTAGAATTATTTATGAATTTTAACAATATTGATATTCTTTGTATAACAGAACATTGGCTTAAAAGCACCCAGTTCTTGTTCAATTTTGATAATCACCAGGTTGGTAGTTCGTTCAGCAGAGTAAATGCTATACATGGTGGCTCATTAATTTTAGTAAGTAACCAGCTGAAATTTAAAGACCGTAAGGATATTGTGAGCCTATCTGTTGAACGGACAGTTGAAATAGCCTGTATAGAATTGGAGCAGTTTATTGTATTAAGTGTGTACAGACCCCCTTCAGGATTGTATGACTGTTTTGAAAAGGTAATGGATGAAGTGTTACACAAGATTTGCAACTCCAATAAGTCTATTATCACTTGCGGTGATTTTAATGTTAATTTGTTAGAAAATTCAGGTTCTTGTAGTAAAATAATAAGTTTGTTTCAGTCCTACAATCTTGTAAACCTATTTTTGGAGCCCACTCGAATAACCCCTACTAGTGCCACATGCCTAGATAATATTTATACAGATATTATACCAAGCCACAAAGAAATTATAAATCTACTAGATTCTGATCATTGCGGGCAAAGGGTTACTATCCCTATCAAAAACAACAAAGTGGCTAAAAAGGATATAACATTTAACCCCAAAACTGCAAGTCGCTTGGAGGTTTTTAAAGAAAAACTTATTAATACATTACCAGTTTTGTCAAATCATACTGATCCTAGTCATCTATATGATGATTTTTTTAATTTATACTGTAAACAATTTAATTCCACCTTTATTCCCAAGACTATCTCGGTTAATAGTAATGTATCTTTCAGTGATTGGGCTACCATTGGTATTCATAAAAGTAGAACACGGCTTTATGAGCTGTACAGTGAAAGGACCTATGTAAACACTGTTGAATTTAATTTATATGTTAAAAATTATTCAAAATTATTTAAAAAAGTTTGTTGTATGGCCAAGTCACGTTATTTGAGTTCGAAGATTAAAAACAGTAGTAATGTAATTAAAACGACTTGGAATATTATTAATAGTGAAACGGGAAGGTCTAGTAACCGAAATACTGACTACAGCCTGTCTATTAATGACAACATAATAAAATCAGACTCACAAGTCGCCGAGGCCTTTGAGAATTTCTTTTCAGATATTCCCGTTTCTACTACTAAATCCCTAAACTCATCACCTTCTGTTGCTGAGTCTTTGCTTAAGGAAAATGTTAATGTTTGCGAATCGGAATTTCTTTTTGAACATATTACCCGTAGAGACATAATTAAAACCTTTCACACTTTAAATGTAAAAAAGACTGCAGATCTGTGGGGTAATTTTGTAGAAGTTGCTAAGTCTATTATTGACATTGTAGCACCTACTTTAGCTCTTATCTTTAATAATTGTATCGACTGTGGGGAGTTTCCTGACCTTATGAAAAATAGTAAAATAATACCTTTGTTTAAATCAGGTAGTACATCAGACCCCACAAATTATAGACCTATTTCAGTACTACCTACCTTTAGTAAAATATTTGAGAAGCTAATTTTAGAGCAATTGCAAAGATTTTTTAATAGACATAGATTGTTACATAACAAGCAGTTCGGTTTCACAAGGGGTCGTTCAACAACTGATGCCGGTGTTGAACTCTTAGGACATATTTATAATGCATGGGAAGATAAATGCGATGCCTTGGGCATCTTTTGTGATTTGTCTAAGGCATTCGATTGCGTTCTTCATGAAACATTAATCAGGAAACTCCGCCACTACGGAATCCGGAACACCGCTCTGGATCTTCTTACTTCATACTTGAGTAATAGGATTCAGAGCGTTGACGTTAATGGGAAAAGATCTCCCGGATCTATAGTAACAATGGGTGTCCCACAGGGCTCAATTCTTGGTCCTTTCTTGTTTCTTATTTATATTAATGACTTGCCTTACCTCATAAAGGATAATCATGAGATAGTGTTGTTTGCGGATGACACTTCGCTTTTGTTTAAACTTAAACGTCAGCAGCTGGTTACTGACGATGTAAATAGCGCGACGATGCAAAAGTAGTTCACTCGTTTAATGTTAATAATTTACTTCTTAATGAAAAAAAAACCAAATGCATTAAGTTTACGCTACCTCACGTTAGGCAGGTGAAAACTAATGTGTTGATAAAGGGTGAAGAATTGAATCCCGAAGATAAAACAGTATTCTTGGGCTTAACTTTAGATGCTAAGCTTCAGTGGGGCCCACATATAGATAAATTGTCAAAAAAACTAAGCTCCGCAGCATATGCTGTTAGAAAAATTCGTAATTTAACTGACATAGAGACAGCCCGTTTAGTGTACTTTAGTTATTTTCATAGTGTAATGTCGTACGGTATTCTGTTGTGGGGAAATGCCCCTGACATTCAGACTATCTTTGTTTTGCAGAAAAGAGCTGTTCGATCAATTTATAAACTAAGTCCGAGACACTCTCTCAGAGAGAAATTTAAGGAGATAAATGTAATGACTGTGCCTTCACAGTATATTTTTGAAAATCTTTTATACGCACATAAAAATATAAAATTGTTTAAAAAATACAGTGATATCCATAATATAAATACTAGGAACAAACACAAATTTGTTGTACCTACAACGAGGCTCAAGAAAATAGGTGGCTCGTTCAGATGTCAATGTATACGCTTTTACAATAAGCTTCCAAGCCACGTACAAGATCTAAGCCTTAATAAATTCAAAACATTCATTAAACGTAAGTTGTGCCAAAAAGCGTTTTATACCATTAAAGATTACATTGAGGACAAAAAGGCTTGGGATTGAGCTGCTCCAATTTGTACATTTATTTTTTTTATTTTTGGTTTTAAATTACTTACTTACGAGTTTTGTTATTTTTGGTAACTTTTTATTTTATTATATACCTACACAGTGACATGAATATTTACTTTGTGAAGTATAATATTATTATTGTTTTAATTATTGTGAATTTGAGGACTATGTGGATCATATTTTTTATTTATCTGGCAGTTTGAGTACTATAGGCGGCCTACCCAAATGTCCTTTCTTTGGTATTGTTCGTCGAGTCGTTGAGCTCCTTAAGTTCTGAGTTGAGCTACACGATTACTGACAAATGCGTGCACTGACTGGACAGGTCCACTCAAATCTGTATGGTTCTTTCCTCAAAAGACCATTTCAGACACAAATCTACATGGTCCTCAAATGATCTGACCAAGATTATTTCCGGATTTTTATATTTATATTTACATTGACATGAATATTTACTTTGTAAAGTATTATATTATTTTTAATTATTGTGAATGTGAAGATTATGTGGATCTTTCTTTTCTTTTTTATTATTTATTTTTTCTTAATTTTAATTAATCATAGTCTGGCAGTTTGAGTAATTTATGCGGCCTAACCAAATGTCCTTTCTTTGGTATTGTTCGTCAAATCGTTGAGCTCCTTAAATTCGGAGTTGAGCTGCACGATTACTGACAAATGCGTGCACTGACTGGACAGGTCCACTCAATCTGTGTGGTTCTTTCCTCAAAAGACCATTTCAGACACCAATCTACATGGTCTTCACATAATCTGACAAAGATTATGTCTGGACTTTAAAAGAGACTGTGACCTCTGAGTTTGTTTCGGCCTTTCTTCTCAGAGTAGTCAGATAGGAAACGCCGACCTCATCTAGTTTTAAAAAATGTGATTGACGTGTAAAAGTGTTTGTACAAACCTACTTACAGAAATAAAATCATTTATCATTTATTATCATTTATCACCTACCAGTACGATATTTTTAAACGAAGATAATTTTTCTAAGTTACTGCTAAGCGAATCCAAAACCCATCAATACTTTGGGATGGAGGCCTATAAATAGCCATAATTACTGTATCGGGAACAATTTTAACTACTAAGCCGTTGCAGTCTAGAGAATGGGGTTCATCTACTAATGCTCTTAAATTATTTTTAATATAAACCACTATGCCATCATTTTGGTTGAATGTTCTATCGCTTTTGTGAAGATTAAAGCCATCGAGAGATGGTATATTGGCCGTTTTCTTGGATAGCCAACATTCTGTTAGAACGATAATGTCGCAGCGTATATCTAGATTTTGCAACAAAACTTGGAAACCGTTAAAATTTCGGGTTATACTGCGTATATTTTGTGTTAGTAAAGTCAATGTTTTATCCCCAGTATAGACTAATTTTTAAATAAAAAATATATGTAATTATTTTACTATATAACACAATGTGCATTTACCACTTAGTCGCTGGCAGATAGATCGCTGCGCTCCGTTTCATTTTCGGTAAGTAAGAAAGAGTTAGATGCGCGTGTACAGACGAGCTACTTAGAACGAGTTGCCCGTCACGTAAGTTAAAGTCTGCCAGTTTAATTAAAGTACGTGGAACTTATTATAAATAGTTACGAACTCGAGTGTTGTTATCTCTATTATTTCGGTTTCCCTTGCTACACGTCACCGGCGCGGCGCGTCGGCGTTCGCTTAGTTATCGTTTAGTTTAGGTAAAAAAAATCCCATGCACGCCCATGGATTTTTTTTTACCATAACTAAACGTCAGTGGGATACATTGAATTAGTATGAACTATCCTACTAATAAATGAGCATTCTCAAATTACCACCGAGCAGACTTGCGCTTTTTTCCGGTAAGACCGCGGATGGCACGCGCCGCACGCGCGCAGGCCACTTGACCCGCCCCGGCCTCACCGTGTGCCACCGCGTTCGCGCGGAATAAAACTCTTATCTGTACTAATAAATAAGGGTTTATATCGTCTGTGGCAATTTCAGTCTATATTGTACCCCATTTACGTATTATGTATTATTAACATTATTATATTTTTATATAGGCTGTTTAGCGGTATTACCAGTGCTTTTATTTACACCCGCGCGTGCATCGCTAGCGGAAAAAATATAAAACCAGCCGCCATTTCCCATAAATATTTAACTTTTTTGTTATGTGGTTAACATTGTAAACTGGTAAAACAGTTGCATGCGACTGTACATCTTAACAATGACACACAATGCAATGACATGTTGCGTATGACACTCGTGGGTTGCAGCTGAAAATCAGCGTCAGGTGGTACACTGTGTGTTGCCATCTGACAATATGCTGAGCTGAGGCCCTTTTGGCATTGTAATGACTGTTTTCTGTTTTTTTTTAGTTTTAAGGTGTATTTTTGTATGACAATGCCAATAAACGCATTTTTCTTCTTCTTCTTCTTAACACCAAATAGACCAAGAGCAAGGTTTAATGTTTTAAAAGAAGTTTAAGCCACTCTAACCTAGTAATTTAAAACATGAAAACATGTATTTAATTGAGAATTTATGTCTCTCGGACATTTCTAAGGACTTTAGACCGATAAAACTAGAAGTATATTACACATATTAATAGAAATATTTTTTCTTGGCAATTTTTCGTGAACTCTTCGATCTAGCTCTTGGACTACCGACCTTACTAATTGAACTCATTATATCTCCTAAACTAAGACCCGACTGAATCTGTAACTTGGTGACAAATTGCGACAAATTATGAGAGAAAACAGAACTTCGCTAAGTGCCCTAGTTTTTGAGATATAAATGTGGCCCTGCTGGGGAGACTCTCTCCAGATCGGCCACCTATAAACCCTTATATCTTTTGAACCAGTTACCCGGAATCCCTGCTGGTGGCCCTGCCAGAGTCAGTGACACGATATTTTGTTGAATATGAGAATGTCTGTAACTAAAGAGTTTCATGATAGGAAAGCTAGAAGGAAGGAATAAAGTTTTGAGATAGGGGAAGAAATAGTATATAAAACTGATAAGGAAAATATTTGGAAAAAGGGAATAGTACTAAATAAAGCTGAAGAACCTAGATCTTACATAGTATGTGGTGATTCCAAACCAGTAAGACGGAATACTTATCACATGAGAAAGTCTCAAACTAATGTAACAAATGATTAAACACAGGGTTTATAATAAATGAAATTCAACAATCTAAGTAAATTATTATAACTAGTTATTTAGGAATTACAGTAGGTAACTTATTTGAGCTAAGATCCGTTATAATTTAATCACACGAAAAGCAAATTAACAATCACTAATCACAATTTATACATGAATATTGAACTACCGTCATTTTAATAGTTTTTAATAGGTACAATATAAATCAAAAGTTAGGTATACTTATCGGGTTTTAATTATCGCCACAAACACCAATATAAAAGTGGAATCAGATAACAGATTGACAACGAGATTGACAGAGGTTCGACCTGTTCAGTGGTCCGTGTATAAAAAGGGGCTAGACTGGATGTCGCTACGTCCCCGTAAGGGGGCGTGACGTGCGGGGTCGGGGCTCCGCCCCTTGCCCGCGGAAGCTATTCCGTGGCCCGCCACTGCGGGCCCGTCGCTTTGTTTGCCTAATGCGGCATTGGCAATAGTCGGACGCGTAATTATAACGCGTCCGTGTGATTGATTGCTATGTGTATTTCTGTAGGCGCGCCACGACGCTATGTCTATAGCGCCGCTTTCTTCACGACATCTCGGCGGTCTGTCACCGCCAGGTGAGACCCCCAGTTGCCTGGGGGAGGCCTAGCGGGTGACGACCAGCGACGGAGATGCCGACTCGACGCTCCTACAGAGTAAAGGTGTAGTTTTCCCTCGCCCCGGTCACAGATCTAGCCGTTTGCGGTTTGAGGGAGAAACTGTTGTGTATGTGTGAGCGGCTTGTAGTGAAAAGTACCGCCGCTCAGTGGCTGCGTGCGTCGCGGCCCGCGTCGCGCCTGCACACGTTATATATAGGCGTCTGTGTAGTGGTGGGTGTCTGTGGTTAGTTACGTAGCATGCCTATATTAACTTAGCACACGCTACGTAACATATGTATGAGTATACGTGTGGAGTCATTTTGTGTCGGGTGAGCCGCATGTAACCTGGATGCGGCTCACTCGAGGAGTCAATCCGGTAAGGAGGAGGCAGTGTCCGCAGCCAGGTCGCGCGGGAGGGGTCTAGCGTCGGGGGGGCGCGCATGCAAGGGCGCAATCTGCCTGACATGGGGCCAGGCAGACGCGTCGGCACGCGCGAACATCCCCTTCGCCAGGCGCCGCACAAACTCATCCAGGCTCTCGATCCCGAGATCCCGGTGGATGACGTCGTTCCTCACGAAACGAGGGGCGTCTACAATGGCCCGCAACGCATGGTTTTGCTGCGTGCGGAGCTGCTTGCGGTGTCCCGAACCACGCAGGGGCGGCGTACGTCAGTATGGGGCGCACATATAACTTGTACACCCCCAACTTGACGCGCGCCGGGAGGCGGGATGAGAGCACAGGACGGAGTAGGTTGCGGGCAACCCTACCCTGCGCGACTACGTTGCGGACATGTTGCCCTATCGTGAGCCGACGATCGATGGTGACCCCCAGGTATTTCACCCGGGGCGACCACTCGATGTCGGCCCCATGCAGTTTCAGAGGTGGTGGGAGGGGCGCGAATCCTGTGATTAGCGCCTGCGTCTTACCCACGTTAACCGAAAGCCGCCACTTCGACAGCCACTCGGGGAGTAAGTCGAGGGCGCGCTGCATTTTGACGGCCGCGTACTTCGCATTAAGCGATGTAGTAATGTACGCGGCGTCGTCGTCATACAGCGCGAGCATCGAGTCGGAAGTGGCGGGAATGTCGTCGGTGTAACGTGAGTAACACGCCGGCGACACGCAGCTGCCTTGTGGCACGCCCGCGCGCACAGGGCGGGCGCTAGATAGCGCCCCGTCAACCACCACTTTGAAAATCCTGTTGGAAAGAAAACTAGACACCACTCTGACCACGCGGCGGGGCGCGTCGGTGGTGGCCATCTTATAGACAAGGCCCTCGTGCCACACACGGTCGAAGGCCTTCTCCATGTCGAGGAATACTGCAACTGCGTACTCCTTCTTATCCATCGCAGTTGTGAGGTGGTGCAGTACCCTCGACAACTGAAGCGTCGTACTGTGTTTCGCCCGGAACCCGAACTGCTCCGGGCGCGGCGTGATGTGAGGTTGGAGATGTCGCAGCAGGAGGGCTTCGAACACCTTGGAGACTGTTGGCAACAAGGTGATGGGCCGATAGCTCTCCGGCTTCAGGATATTCTTTCCCGCCTTGGGCAGCATAATGACGCGCCCTTCCTTCCAGGAGGCGGGGAAGGTCCCGGTGCGCAGTATCGCTGTAAACAGGCGCGCCAGTGCCGCTACTGCACGGAACGGCAAGTGGCGCAGCGCTGCGTTAGTGATACCGTCCGCACCGGGAGCCTTGCGGAGCTTCGTCCTCCGGATGGCGCGTCTAACTGCGCCAGGCGAGAAGAATATTGGGTCTTCTTCGGGAGCTATCGGCGTTGCGAAGTAGTCATCCAGGTGTTTCTCGACTGCTGCGACATGTTCGTGTTCGCTGGTCGGGTTCGGTTGGAACTGACGCTCCAGGTGGATAGCGAAGACCTCCGCCCGGTCCTCCGCTACATACTTGAGTGCCCCGCCGCTGTCTAACAGCGGTCGTACTGGGGCTGGGGTATTTGTCAGCTGACGACACAGCTTGTGCACCGACGGCCAGCTGTCTGTGGTCGCGTCGATGCGTTCTTCCCAGCCCGCGGCGGTGTGAGCCTGTAACTCGGCCTTCACCTTCTCCGCGAGACGGTTCAGCTGCTTCTTTAGGTGCGGGCATCTGAGCTGTTGCCACTGCCTGCGTAGACGCCTCTTCACGGCGATCATCGTCGCTATGTAGGCCGGCAGGGGCGGCAATTGCCCTCTCCCCTGCGGCCTCGTCGTCGTCGCCGCTTCTAAGGCGCTTTGTATGCAGGCAGTGACATCACCCGCCATCCGGTCCACGTCCGCTGAGGTAACAATGGGCCGAGTCGGCGTGGTTGTGTCTAGCTTCTCTCCAAAGATAGTCCAGTCTATCGATCGACGTGGCGCTAGTGGCTTCATTGAGGTCGGCGTTCCCGATAAGACGACGAGCACAGGCTGGTGGTCTGATTGTAACTCGTCGTCTATCACTTGCTGAGTGATCTGGCAGTGTAGCCCTCGGTGGACTACTACGTCCAGTACATCTGGCATGTACCGGGCTGCGTCTGGGTAGTGGGTAGGCGTCTCTGGCCCGGCCACCGAGTACCCGAAGGCTTCCGCGTCCGCGAAGAGCCGCCTTCCCTAGGTATTCGGGTGCATGGTATTCCACGCCGGGTGCTTGCAGTTTAGATCGCCGGCGAGGAGGGTGGCGCGTGTTGTTCCGCTCACAAGCGCCCGCAACTCGTGGAGATCTAAGCGGGTTGCGGGCGGCTTGTAACACGCGTAGACGTTGACGTCCTCGCCGGCAACATGCAGCTGCACACCCAACGCGTACAGGGAGTTTAGCGACGGCGAGGGAAGTTCCTGATGGACGACTCTTCGCCTCACCAATACCGCCAGACCACGGTATCGGACGTGCTGAGCCGACCTCTCGTCCTTCCTATAGACGCGATATCCCGGGAACCTGACCCTATCCTCAGGTCCCAGGTGAGTCTCGCTGAGTAGCGCCACGTCGATATCTTGTTCCCGAAGGAGATGGTGGAGGGGGGCGACCTTATCCCGGAGGCCGCGGGCATTCCAGTGTATCACCCTTAGCGGTCTAGCCATTGTATAGGGTTAATAGAGTGGCCAGACCGTCGAGGATGACAGTCTGAACATCCTGGCCCTGCCTAATAGCCCTTATGAGGTCCATTAACAGTTGTATCGCACAGGTTGTGAATTTCTGCTTTGTTGCTTGCGCGGCACTTATCGCGCTAGCCGCGATGTTTGCGCCGCTAGTCGATGCACCTGCCGACTTAGTTGCGACATTCCGTCGCATTGTGTTTGAGGCGCTAGGTGCGATCGACGCGGCGCCTGGCGTCTTGGGGGCGAACCTCTCTTGTTCCACGATCCTCCGCTGCGCCGTCGTGGCGCTAGTGGTAGGTTCGCCCATATATTGCGGCGGTAGAACCTGTGCGGTGTAGGCAGGGTCGGTCGCCGGGATTTCTTCTTGTGTCGCTGGGGGGAGGGGGGGGATTCTTACCCTTCCCCCCTCTCTTCTTCTTTCTTTTCCGCCTCCGAAAGGGGCTAGAAATGACGTGCAAGCTTATTTATGCACCATATGGTTAGAGTGGTTAGAGCATGCCGACAGTGTTGCCAGCATCTTAGCGGGCCAATATAGATGTAACAGCTCGGCCGTCCTGAAACAAAGTGTCCACACGATGTGCATTAGTTAACTTTCTAACAGATCTATAAGATCTTCTGTATCTAATTGACCATCAGCATCATCAGCATCACTATCAGAACCAACAACAGCTACATACGGCCTCCAAGAATCGACAGCCACCACTGTACTAAATTTCTTGTACCCTCTAAACCCTTTTACGCTGTGTATCATATACCAGTCATGACCAAGCAGCTTAGTTATTGTATACGTAGCATCAAGCTTCGTATTTACTCCAGACTGACCACAGCCTTTTGGATTACGCCATAAGACCAAGTCCCCTTTCTTGTAGATACGACCCTCTTTACGTTTATTATCAAATTGACGTTTCATTTATTGTTGTTTACGTTTAATGTTAGCAGTGGTCTTTGCTCTTGTATTGTCTATATTTAAATTGCTTTCGCTGTTTTCCAAATCAGATACTTTATTCTTGTGCTTGAACATTAAATTAAAGGACGCTTGACCTATCGTGTCATGACTCGTGTTGTTTACACCGAAAACTACATCAGGCAGGCAACAGTCCCAGTTACTTTCCTCGCTGCTAGTTCTTAAACCATTTAAAATTCGCTGTTTTCCAAATCAGATACTTCACTCTTATGCTTGAACATTAAATTAAAGGGCGTGTTTGCGCCCAACTTATTCGACTAAACAACGAGCGTATCTACAACACTAGCGCGGCGTACGTTACTAGCCGGCGCGCATCATGGCGTCACTTCTCTTCCTTCCGCCGCTGCACACACTCACAACTAAAAAACTAACGTCTACGTTTCTATCTTCTACGATTCTACTGTACTTACTGGAAACAAGTAAAACAAATTCTTTATTTAAAAGTCCAAAGTTCATCATTGAAGAAGACCTAAACTACCAACTTAATCTTTTGTTTCATCGCAAACAAAAAGTGACGACCGTGACAGGACAGCACCGCGAACACGCGGGCCTATTTGCTGCCCAACCTACTTCTACGACGAAGCCCGAAGAAGCCAACGAGACTGAGGCGCTGCATCGGTCGGAGGGACGTCGCAAGATCTGCCAATTACTAGTGTGAGCCCGTTCCTTACTTGTTTCCATAATCCTTAACTTTCCTCTTTTGTCCGAGTGACCGTGTGCCTACGATTCGACGTTTGGTGACTATAGCTCAAGTTAACATTACAATCACCGAATATTTTTGCACGTATTTGCGCTTAACAACGCCTAATCACTCTTTCATCCTATTCCTATAGGTTATGTAACGGCATAGCGTATACTAAATGTGTATCCTGTGTAGCGTAAGCTAAGTATATATTTAGTACGTAATATATAAGCATTGTGCAGTATGTCCTAGAGGCTCTTTGTACTTGTCATTTTATGAAGAAACAATATACGAGTTAGTAGTTAGCCAATCTTTCATTGAATCTACACCCAAGGTCACACGCTAAATTGGTGACCCCGACGTGATTCATTTTCTGCAGTAGTGATAGTGTAGATAGTGTATAAAAATGGCTAAAAGTACATCGGAACCATCACCGGATCTCGCGGCAATTACACTTACATCGAAGATCCCCGAATTTTGGGTCGACTCGCCCCGCGTTTGGTTCTACCGAATAGAGGCTATGCTGGCGCCGCAAAAATTATCGGATGAATCGCGTTTCGACATTGTCGTGTCGAAACTGTCAAAGGATGCCATCCAACAGGTCACAGACCTTCTAATGGATCCACCAGAAGAGAAAAAATTCGGAGCACTGAAGACACGACTTCTCGCTATTTACGAAGAATCCAAAAACCGACAACTACAAAAGTTGATTAGCGAGATGGACCTGGGAGACCAAAAGCCCTCGCAGCTTTTGCGTCGCATGCGAGAATTAGCCAAAGAGACAATTCCTGACGACACTTTAAGAATGCTTTGGCAAGGTCATCTGCCTTCTCCAGTACGAGCAGTTTTGGCGGTCATGGATTCGAAAGATCTCGATAACTTGGCCGTCGTAGCAGATAATGTGTTAGAGTCCACGCGCGCAGTCCATGTCAGCGAAGTAAACCAGCAGCAGCCAAGCACTTCCAAGGAAACAGACCTTATCATGGCCGAAATAGCGAAACTTACCCTGAAGATCGAGCAATTGGAAGGGTCGAACACTAGATCGAGGCCGCGGCAACGGAATTGGAACCGTTCAAGATCAGCATCCAGAGCCGGCAGCCGAGCACGCTCTGCACCGCGTAGAACTCCTGAAAGCCCTGACTGGTTGTGCTTCTATCATCATCGGTTCAGAGCAAGGGCAAAGAAATGCACTGAGCCCTGTTCCTGGAAATCGTCCGCGGAAAACTAGTCCAGGTACCAACTGCGGCGGAGGTTTGTACCATCGCCCCTTGTCACCGCCTTCGAGTCACGGATCGCAACAGCGGCTTACGTTTTCTAGTGGACACCGGTGCTAATATTTCAGTGCTACCCGGTAAGTTAGTGTTAAAAAACAATCAAAATAGTGAGTGTCAAGATTATTGCCTATTCGCTGCCAACGGGACTAAAATAAAGACTTATGGTGTCAAAAGTTTAGTGCTGGATCTAGGTTTACGCCGTGCATTGCGGTGGACATTTGTGATAGCCGACGTGCATCAGCCAATATTAGGTGCTGATTTTTTAGCGAACTATAAGCTTTTAGTGGATATAAGTGCTCGTAGATTAATTGACGAAGTCACAAAATTGAAAGTTTTAGCTTCCGTTGTAAGTAGTAACGAGTCGTCAATCAAAACCGTCGATGTAAGTCATCCTTATCATGATCTACTCGCTGAATTCCCGGATATTACCAAACCTATTTCTTTTAAAGAGCCACCGAAACATTCGGTATTACATTACATAGAAACCAGCGGCCCGCCGGTATACGCACGATGCAGACCGTTGCCGCCTCATCGCTACGCTAAGGTAAGGGAAGAATTTAGATTAATGCAGGAGTTGGGGATTTGTAGACCGTCGAAAAGTGCGTGGGCAAGTCCTTTACACATCGTCTTAAAGAGAAATGGTCAGTTACGTCCTTGTGGTGACTATAGAGCGCTTAACGCTATAACCAAGGCCGATCGTTATCCGATCCCGCGATTACATGATTTTACGTACTCACTAGCTAACGCAAAAATATTTTCACGTATTGATATTTGCCGTGCATATCATTTCATTTCAGTAAATCCAGCCGATGTGGAAAAGACTGCCATTATCACGCCTTTCGGCCTATTTGAATTTCCCCGAATGACATTCGGTCTAAGGAACGCTGCGCAAACTTTTCAACGGTTTATGAACCACACAGTTCTCTCTGGTTTAGATTACGTTTACTGCTATATCGATGACGTCGCGATATTTAGTAAAAGTAAAATTCAACATGAGCAGCATTTACGAGAAGTTTTTAGTCGTTTAAGTAAATTTGGCTTAACTATTAATTTAGAAAAATGTGAATTTGGTAAAACAATGATAAATTTTTTAGGATATGAAGTTTCCACGCAAGGCATTCGACCTCTACAGGAGAAAACGGATGCCATAAATAATTTCCCTAAACCAGTAACTATCGAACAGCTCAGACGATTTTTAGGGATGATTAATTTCTACCGTTTACATTTACCTAATGCAGTAGAATATCAAGGTCATTTAAATCAATACTTAGTTAAGTCAAAGAAAAAAGATAGAACAAAAATAAAATGGACAGAAAGTGCAAACGAGGCATTCTCACGGTGTAAAGCAGCGCTACAAGGCGCAGTGACGTTATCGTATCCGCAACCCGATACCCCATTCGCGCTCATGACTGATGCATCGAACACCTGCGTGGGAGCCGTTCTCCAACAATTCGTAAACAATAAATGGATACCTTTAGGTTATTTTTCAAAGAAAATGTCAATTCCGCAAACTAAATACAGTACTTTCGATAGGGAACTACTAGCAATCTATTTGGCCATTAAATATTTTCAGAACATGGTAGAAGGACGACATTTGATTATTTATACGGATCATAAACCATTAACATTCATGTTCAAAAAAACTAATTCTGAAAATGAATTACCGCGTCGCGTTAGGCAAATTCTCTATATAAGTGAATACTCTACTGACATAAGGCATATAGATGGTGACAAGAACGTTGTAGCAGATGCGTTATCGCGGTTAGAGACAATAACATGTGCTACAATATTAGATTACGCCGCGATCGCCCAAGCTCAAGCAAACGGTTGAAACTTCCCATACTGAAGATGTTTAAAGTCAAGGTCTAATAGTGATATAAGTGAGTGTATTTGTGTAAAACCTACCTAATTTCCAACCACTGTGAAACGAATGTGTACTTAATTATAAAAATATAGTATCAATTTCAGCTGTAATGTTTGTCAAATAAGTGTTTCTTTTAAAAAGGGGGGGAGTAGTGTAACGGCATAGCGTATACTAAATGTGTATCCTGTGTAGCGTAAGCTAAGTATATATTTAGTACGTAATATATAAGCATTGTGCAGTATGTCCTAGAGGCTCTTTGTACTTGTCATTTTATGAAGAAACAATATACGAGTTAGTAGTTAGCCAATCTTTCATTGAATCTACACCCAAGGTCACACGCTAAAGTTATTTTCTATCCAAGGGTCGTAATTTAGTTAAATTTGACAAAACTAAATTCGCAACGTGTCCCTAATTTATTTTCAAGTGCATCCTAAGTTATCTTTTAAAAAACCTATGGCTAAGCTTGAGTGTATGCGCCTCAGGCCTTTAATATAAAATAAAAAGCTATCAGCACGCACATCACCCTAAATCACCCATCTCGCACGCCTGTTGCTTGCTTTATTTGGTGTTCAGTCGCAAATCGGTACATTACAGGGTACCTACCTACGCTGAGTCTACGAGGTCACCCACTGTCTCCGCGCCACAGCTGTCTACGCACCTGCTTAGCAGCTGTGCGGCTCCTCACTAGCTTCGCTGACGACCATCGGCCTCTGCTGCACTTCGGACGGCGAAACGAGGAGCGTACCGTACCTATTTTCTCTTTATTTTATTAAAACTATTCGCGATGGCTCCTGAAGCTACGCTTAAAGATTTAATTGTCAAACGCGGCTCCATAAGGGGTCGTGTTACTAAGTTCAAAACCTATTTAGATTCCCTAGCTGTTTTAGAATCAATCTCACCAGTAGAAGTCAATAAGCTGGCTATGAAGTTATCGCGAATGGAGGCATTATTCATTGAATTTGGTGAGCTTCAAAACCTAATAGAGGTACAAAGTGAGACTGATCTGCCCAATGAGATAACTACTCGCGATTTGATTGAACAAGAATTTGATAATTGTATCGCATTTGCCCAAACATTTTCACAAACTCATAATGCTTCTAAACCGGAAGATAACAATAGTTCACACTGTTCTCAAGTCAATGAGTGTCATCACCATGGTAGCTATAATAGTCTAGGATTCAAATTACCTGTTATAAGCATTCCTAAGTTCGATGACACATATTATAAATGAAGAATAATATTATGTAGTAGTTATAATGAAGTATAATATTATTATTATTTTAATTATTGTGAATTTGAGGACTATGTGGATCATATTTTTTATTTATCTGGCAGTTTGAGTACTATAGGCGGCCTACCCAAATGTCCTTTCTTTGGTATTGTTCGTCGAGTCGTTGAGCTCCTTAAGTTCTGAGTTGAGCTACACGATTACTGACAAATGCGTGCACTGACTGGACAGGTCCACTCAAATCTGTATGGTTCTTTCCTCAAAAGACCATTTCAGACACAAATCTACATGGTCCTCAAATGATCTGACCAAGATTATTTCTGGATTTTTATATTTATATTTACATTGACATGAATATTTACTTTGTAAAGTATTATATTATTTTTAATTATTGTGAATGTGAAGATTATGTGGATCTTTCTTTTCTTTTTTATTATTTATTTTTTCTTAATTTTAATTAATCATAGTCTGGCAGTTTGAGTAATTTATGCGGCCTAACCAAATGTCCTTTCTTTGGTATTGTTCGTCAAATCGTTGAGCTCCTTAAATTCGGAGTTGAGCTGCAAGATTATTGACAATTGCGTGCACTGACTGGACAGGTCCACTCAATCTGTGTGGTTCTTTCCTCAAAAGACCATTTCAGACACCAATCTACATGGTCTTCACATAATCTGACCAAGATTATGTCTGGACTTTAAAAGAGACTGTGACCTCTGAGTTTGTTTCGGCCTTTCTTCTCAGAGTAGTCAGATAGGAAACGCCGACCTCATCTAGTTTTAAAAAATCTGATTGACGTGTAAAAGTGTTTGTACAAACCTACTTACAGAAATAAAATCATTTATCATTTATCATTTATCAAATGGTTAGAATTTAAAGAAATCATTAATCCATGATAACTCCAAACTTATAAATATACACAAGTTTCATTATCTCAATTCCTATTTAGAGGGTGAAGCTGCCCGAGTATTAAGTAACCTAGAAGTTTCTGACAAAAATTATAATGAAGCGTGGTCCATTCTCTGCAGTCGTTATGTCAACAAAGGCAGTTAATAACTAACCATTTAAATTCTTTATTCCAAATTGATTCTATGCGTGAAACAGATAAAGCCCTAAGATTGATAGTTGATCATGTCAATAAAAACCTACGTGCCCTAAATACTCTAGGGCTCCCTACTGACAAATGGGATGCCCTAATCATTCAAATTTTACTGCCAAAGTTAGACAATGGTACATAATTCAAATGGGAAGAACACAAAGGTTCCCTACCTAATGACCTACCTAGTCTTCAAGAATTCTTTTCATTTTTGAAAAATTGTGCTGATGTTTTAGAGACTTATAATAATAACAAGTTTGATAAAATTGATAATAAGAATAAACAAACAACTAATTCTAATAGTAACAATAAACAAACAAAATCATTTGTTGCTGTAACCCCCAAGGAGACTACTCCTGCTCTAGGTAAAATTTAATGCTATGTGTGCAAGGGCCCCCACCGTCTCTATGAATGCACAATATTCAAGGATAAAACTCCTGAAGAAAGGAACTCTATGGTTGTGACTTTGAATCTATGCTCAAATTGTTTACGAACCGGTCACAATATTCAAGCTTGTAAGCTTCCAGGCTCTTGTCGTTTATGTAAAAAGAAACATAATTCTTTACTTCACTTGCCTAATCTTTCGACTGGTTTGCCTAGCACTACATCTGTATCGATGTCTACGTTATGTTCATCTGAAACATTACTATGTACCGCCAGGGTACGCCTAGTTAATCCCCAAACCAATGCTACTGTACGAGCTTTACTGGACAGCGGGAGTCAATCGACCTTTATCACTGAACATGTAAAGCAAAGATTGAAGTTGACTCCTCAGCCATCAAATGTCAGTATAGTCGCTATAGGTGATAATCAACTCAATTTAAGCACAGAACGTTGTGCTCTCCAATTGCAATCTAATACAACTTCATTCTAAGTTTCCATGTTTTGCCTAGTTCTGAAAACTATAACTAGTAATGTACCTACGGTTCCTTTTGATATTAGTAATCTTAACCTAAGTAATTTCGAGCTAGCAGACCCTAGCTTCAATGTGCCATCCTCTATTAATATGCTCATTGGAGCTGACCTATTTTGGGATTTAATAGGTAACTAACAACGTCCAATAGGTGAGAACAAAACTTGTCTCTGGAGCTCTAAACTAGGATGGCTCATTGCAGGTCCCATCCCTATTTCTACTCGAGCTTCATGCGATAAGCCTACTGAAGCCTGTGATTTTATACTCAAAGAAGAAGAATCTTTAAGTGTAGATCAACAGTTGTCCAAATTTTGGGATTTAGAAAATGTTCCTGAAGTTCAGCCATATAGTAAAGAAGAGACCTTTTGTGAAAGACACTTTCTCTCTAACACCTATCGAGAAATTGATGGTCGTTTTTGTGTAGGTCTTCCACTAAGAGATGAATTAGATTGTCTAGGAGAATCTTATTACACAGCTAAGAAACGGTTTCTAAGTATTGAGTCTCGTTTTAGAAAAAATCCAGAACTTAAATTACTTTATTCTCAATTCATTCAAGAGTATGCTGACTGTGGCCATCTTTCTGAATCGCCTAATCCCAAGCCGCCTAATTCCTATTTTCTTCCTCATCATCCTGTTTTCAGGGATAAGAGTGAATCCACTAAGCTTCGAGTTGTTTTCAACGCCTCTGAGCCTACATCTTCTGGTCTATCGGTTAATCACCTCCAAATGGTAGGCCCTTCTATCCAAGATTCTTTATTTAATATTCTTCTACGCTTTCGTCAATACAAGTATGTTTTGTCAGGGGAAACTGAGAAAATGTACCGACAAGTGCGGCTAAGAGAGTCCGATCGCGACTTACAACTAATTTTGTGACGCGACAATGAAAATGAGGCTCTACGCACACTACGGTTAAATACAGTCACCTACGGCTTCGCTAGTGCAAGTTTCCTTACCACTCGATGCATGTGGCAAATTGGCGAAGAATGTGACAACCCTAAAATAAAAACTATAATACAAAGGGACTTCTATTGTGATGATTTGCTCACTGAAGCTGACACAAGTGACGAGTTACGTCAAATTCAGAGATCAGTTGCCTCTGAACTAGCGAAGGGATGTTTTCCCCTCAGAAAATATCGCTCTAATTTACCTTATCTAATAAGTCAAAATTCTATTGATAACAATGAATCCAATTTAATAATCAGTAATGCCACTAGTACTTTAGGCATAGGATGGTCTCCTGTTACTGATGAAATTCATTTCCCTATAAATTCTCCTGATAATACAAAGTGTACAAAAAGAACTATTTTGTCCACTACATTTAAAATATTTGACCCACTGGGGCTCATTTCTCTATGTACCATCAAGGCTAAAATATTCCTTCAAAGATTGTGGATGGATAAACTTGAGTGGGATGAGCCAGTTCCACAAGACACTCAAAAATTTTGGTTTAATTTTTCTAAACAAGTTAATTGTCTATCAACATTAAGAATTCCAAGACATGTCCTAATTGATAATTTAGTTTCTGTAGAACTCCATTGTTTCTGAGATGCCTCTCAGCAGGCCTATGGAAGTTGTATCTATTTACGATCTGTTGATAGAAATGAAAAAAATCTAGTTCATCTATTGTGCGCGAAGGCGCGCGTAGCTCCCATCAAGGCTTGTACTATTCCAAGGTTAGAACTATGTGCTGCTTTACTAGGTGCTGAGTTGTGTGCCGCTGTCAGTAAAGCTCTAAGTTGTAAACTTCAACGTAAGGTCTACTGGACGGATTCAAATGTAGTGCTAGGTTAGCTTAGGTCTCCCGACAAAACTAAAACATTTGTCGCTAATAGGGTTGCCGCTATAATTGAGCTTACCGACACGTCAGCCTGGCGTCACGTTCCTACCGCTGAAAATCCAGCTGATCTCGCGTCACGCGGCGTGGATCCACAAGACGTCATTAAATCCGATTTGTGGTGGTCCGGACCCTCTTTTCTCAAACAGCCTGAATCGACATGGCCTGTACTAAAATTAAATCTAAATATTGACTTACCTGAAATAAAAGCCATGCCCGCTGTGGTAATAGATGATCCCCCTACGATACCTAACTTTCAAAAAAAATCTAAGTTTTCTACGCTACAGAGAGTGTATGCTACAGTTTTAAGGTTTATCAATAATTGTAAACACCCTAAGAATAAAACAACAGGAACACTACAAGTTCCAGAGCTTAAGAGGGCACTATCAGTTCTCATTAAAATAGCTCAATTTCAATCTTTTCCTAAAGAAATAAATTTATTAAAATCTAAAAAACCCCTAAAGACTAAGACTAATATTTTATCTCTAAATCCATTCCTCGACGACGTAGGACTCCTTCGTGTTGGAGGTCGTATAGATAAATCTTCGAACTCCTATGATAAAAAACACCCAATTGTTTTAAAGACAGATCATTGTCTCACTAAGTTAATTTTTGAAAGTGAACATTTATGCCTACTTCATGCAGGGCCACAACAACTTTTAGCCTCTATTCGAGACCGCTATTGACCTGTAGGAGGTAGGAAATTAGCTCGAAATGTTGTGTTTTACATGCCGCAGATTTAAAGGAGAGACTTTGTCTAATATAATGGGTAATTTGCCTACCGATAGGGTTGAACCCAACTTTCCTTTCAGTACTGTTGGCACTGACTTTGCAGGTCCTTTTTTGATCACCGATCGCAAGGGCCGGGGGTGCAAGATAACAAAATGTTATCTCTGCATTTTTGTTTGCCTACGTTATAAATACCTACATCTTGAAGTCGTTAGTGACTTAACTAAGGACGCGTTCATTCAAACCGTGAGTAGATTCATTGCTCGCAGAGGAATGCCCAATACTATTTACTGCGACAATGGTCGTAATTTTGTAGCTGCCGCTAAAGAAATAGGTAGCTTTCTAAGAAAGAACAATGAACCTATAGAGGATTTTGCTGCTCGCCGGGGCATTGAATTCCGCTTCTCACCCATGTACGCTCCTCATTTCAACGGAATGGCAGAGGCTGGTGTGAAATCGGCTAAATTTCACCTACAAAGAATTCTAGGCCAGTCTCACCTAACTTTCGAAGAATTAACCACGGTATTCTCTCAGATAGAAGCCATCTTAAACGGCCGCCCCCTATGTCCTCTCAGCCCTTCTCCCAATGATTTCCAGACCCTTACCCCAGGACACTTTTTAAATGGCAGGTCATTGACGTCACTGCCCAAACCAAGCATTGTGGACTCCAACGTAAATCGTCTCAACCGCTACCAGCGCATCGAACGAGCAAGGCAGCACTTCTGGAAGCGCTGGGGGCCTTCGAGTACGTCTCAGACCTCCAACAGAGGACGAAGTGTCAAGTAATGGGCAAAGGTCTTCAGCTCGATGATTTGGTGCTGATCAAGGATGACCAGACACCCCCTCTATGCTGGCGTCTAGGACGAGTCAGCAGATTATTTCCTGGCTCCGACGGAATACCTAGAGTCGCCGATGTCAACACAGCGAAAGGAACAATTCGCCGTGCTCTAAACCGTCTGTGCCTGCTGCCTGCCGCAGCGGAGTAATTGGGTTGAAAGCCCCTTCAACGACCTAGCTCTTTCAACGGCCGGGAGGATGTTTGCGCCCAACTTATTCGACTAAACAACGAGCGTATCTACAACACTAGCGCGGCGTACGTCACTAGCCGGCGCGCATCATGGCGTCACTGGTATTAGCCTCTAACACACCCCGTCTCCGTAACAAGGTGTGTTAGGAGAAATACAAGCATGAGATTAAATATCAACAAGCTCAAGGTCGCTTGTGAGGATCCGTGAGATGAACGCTTAATAACTTCTAGCTCAATCGAATAATAAGTGACCTTAAATATGGTTGTGCTCATAAGAGGAATTATAACATTAGGGGCAAAGCACCCTGAGACACAACCTAACACATGAAATTTAGAACAACTGATTTATAACCTAGTTTACTACACATAGGCCTAAATCACTTGGAAATGACCTTAACAAAATGGTCACCTGGATATCACTCTCTCAAAGGGTCTACTACAAACTTACAGGTGTTAACTGTCCCTCCGTTCACGAAGGACTCTCAGTTGACGTCAGTTGACGGAATCAAGTCCCTTGGCATGGAACCACAGGGAAAACTCTGGGTTCCCACGTACACGCGGCCTACGGGATCCGTAAGGAAAACGATGACGCTAATCGTTACCTGGAGCAGCGACACTTTCCTGGACGAGCTACTGGATGGTAAGGCCTTCCAATATACGGGGATGGCCACACTGCCAGCACTCGTAGGATCTAACCTCAAAACTGCCAAAGCCCGGGTCAACCAGCACACTGCCTGCCACTAGTCGGGACTAACTGCTATTTCACCAGACCACGGGACGGCACCAGGGCGTCACGTCTTTCACGTTTGCATCAGTTCAGGCTAGCATATAAAGCCAGACAGGTTCGGCTACTGAAACAACATCTCTGATATATTTCCAATAAGATTATTGGCCGAACACAGTCTAACATCACAGAACTGGTGCCTCTCGAATAACATACCTGTTAAAACTCCATCATCGCGTAGCGTCACCAGGATCGGGAAGGAACACCCTTCTCGTCACACACGCAGGACCAAAGAACTGACTCCTCGATATCGACCTTCGAGAAAGTTCTAACCACAGACTAAACCGAATTGTTTGACAAGTGACAATCCACTTCCGAAATTATATCATAAGAATTAAATTAAATTTATTGGACATTGCATGACTATAAAATTTGGGTGATTACATCTGTATGTTAATAGATTTGAATTCCTTAATTAACATCTAATTAACTATCGAAACCCAAAAACAACGCTCTGTCTCCAGTATTGAGAAACTCTCTGGAGCTACAAGGCTCCACCGCTAGATGTCGCCTAAGATGTCAATTTGCAACGTCACAACACTCACAACTAAAAAACTAACGTCTACGTTTCTATCTTCTACGATTCTACTGTACTTACTGGAAACAAGTAAAATAAATTCTTTATTTAGGGCGCTTGACCTGTCGTGTCATGACTCGTGTTGTACCGAAAACTACATCAGGCAGGCAACAGTCCCAGTTACTTTCCTCGCTGCTAGTTCTTAAACCATTTAAAATTGTTCTATTGACCCTCTCAACCTGACCGTTAGCTCTTGGGGTTGCAACTGATGACAGCATATGTTTTATAAGGTGTTTAACTACAAAGTCTTTAAAATAACGGCTACAAAACGCAAGACCACGATCGGACACTATGGTGGAAGGGAAACCAAATAATGAAAATACATCATGTAAAATATGAATAGTTTCAGCTGAACTTAACGTGCCTGTTGCTAGGATTTAATTTTCCTTCCAACTTGCCATAATGTCCTTTCCGAAAAGCGCATTCCAGACATGAAGTGACATATTTTTTAATGAACTTAGTCATTTTAGGGAACCAAAATTTTTCTTTTATAGTATTATCGCATTCCTTAGGCCACTATGCCCCATATTATCGTGATATTTTTGCAAAAGCTTCCAACGAGCATAACAAGGTACTAACAAACGATCCCCATGTAAAGTTTTCTTATAAAAACGTTCATTACTTATTTTGTAATTATCCAATATTCAGACATATTGGATAATTACAAAATAAGTAATGAACGTTAGGCAATTGGCATAAGGTCCACGCAATTGGTTGATGATGTTACATAGCTTGGGATCCTGCATTTGAACAGTGAGTAACCAATCATCAGCAGACAGAGCATAAACGTGGACATCTACTGGGTTACGGCTCAGCGCATCAACGTGCCAGTAGTATACTATTGGGCATTCTGTCCCACCTGTCGCGCAGGCCAACTAGTTCGCCTACGCTCCGCTGTGACAGAATGCCCAATAGTATACGGATTCGGATAAATTAGACATTTTGAATTCCATCTATCGCTCGGCGAAGTAAATTTGCCGTCGCTCTAGACGGTATTTCTGAATACCTAAAAACCTACCTGTCGAAAGGTGTTAAATTTGTTGTGTGTGTGTAAGTGTATTTTGTTATCGTTTACGTATTAATTGATTCCTAAATCAGATTTGAAACGATCACCTCATTTTATTTAATAAAACAAAACAAAAGACTTTTGAATTATTTTATTTTATTTATCAATAAAAAGTCTTGGATGTTCTTCAAACAATTGGTCGGCCGAACGCACGAAATCTTGCAATTTACGCCAGTGCGATGTATCCGTATCGGTTTGGAACTTGATACGGACAAGGGCCTTCTTCCATAACGCCATGGAATCGGTGTCACGCGCATCGCATGTTTTGTAAACTTTACAGTCGATATAGTATTCGCCATCGGTGTTTGCATTTCGTCGCTCGCTGCCATTAGCCACACGGTTTACGAAGAACGATGATACAACCGGTTGGTTGCTAGATGACCCATCGTTGAGCTCTATGTCAGTTTCATTATTCCGACTGATACCGAATACATCGATAGGACTGATCGTTGTTTTCTTACTGAAACAAATGGTTAATCACATTATTTCTTACTCAAATCAAATATCTCTGAAAATAAATAACTTATTAAGGATCAAAGTTGACTTGCTACTTTTAACATCAGTGATCAACAGTAGCTTTTTTCGCTATGTTCGAACGCTTTAATCAACACACATACAAAATCCAGTCGGTCACAAAATCATCAATCCGATGCTAAATATTAATTACATAGCATGTGTGCTCGAACATAAAGTCTAAAATTAATTTAACACTCACACTTCATTATCTGAATCAAGATCAAGGTGAAGACTTTTACTTAACATTGTTAACAACAAAATTTTGATTACCTTGAACGTGATAAATTCGTCGATGATCCTGACTTGCGCTTCCCATTGTTATTGTTGACAGACTGCTTGCGTACGAGTTTAGCTTTCTTTTCGATGACCGCAGTTGGGTGATAGACCTCGCAATCAGATTCGGACCTGAAATAAAGACGTAATATAATTTTAATAAAAAATATTAATGCAAATAGATCAAAGGATTTGGTTAAAACATTCTCAAAATGTTTTTATCCAATACAATCCAAAATATAATTATTTAACACTGTTTTGTATGAAAAACTACATGACATATTATACACAATGAGCGGTCTCACTGCGGTCTATGGGATTTTTTTCAGACAACCTTAGAAAGGACACCATAATATTAAAGACAAGTAAAAAAAGTATAGTTTAAAAACTTATTACACATACATTACTTATTATACTTACATTTTTTTCAATCAACGGTTTTTATCACGAGCAGCTTAATGAGTTGGTGACGGCAGGCAGAGCGGAAGATGTCGGCGAGCGGCAGCTGGTCAGCAATCAACACCGAAAGTAACAACAACTGATAGTTGTATACTAATGAATAAGTGTTCGCAATGTACTTCTTGAAGACGAATTCGACTGTGTATAGGTCTCCAAAAGCATGTTGTTTATAAGTCAAAATCGTGTGATAATCCACTATATTAAAAACTGTTTGCAAACCACTAAGTTATAATGAATAAATTAACTATTTTTCTTATACGTATTATATCAACGCAAAAATGAAGACTCGGGAATTAGAACACAAACAGCTTCGACAAGAATTAGTATCGATTGTTGATGTAGCGAAAAAACTTAGGGCTGACAAACTAAACTACGTTATGAATGAACAAATAACGATATTTACATCTACAAGGTAAATATGTATGCATGCCATCCTTACCTAAGATAGCTGATTTATGCGAATGTGACTGTGCTGACTAGAAAAAAATAATTAGGTTGACCAAAGTTCAATAAAACTGATATATAAGTATTGTGGAATTTGAAATATGAAATGGTTACTTTGTTGAAAAAAGGTCGTATGATTATTGTTCATACCATGCTCATTATGACTATAATTATGTATTAAACTAATGAACAAATTATGTTTCGTGTAAAAGCCGAATATTCTAAAACATAGGCTTTCATTATCATAAGCAACAGTGCAGTGGATGGCTGATTCATTAACGCGAAATAAACGTTAATAATTTGGGAAAATAAAGGTAAATATTTTAAAATTTAAGCGTGATAAGCGTATTCATATTAAAGTATCTACTTAATTAAATTATATGTATGTTTTCTTACAGGTAGCGTTATTTACATGGAATTATGTTGAAAAGTGTCGTTCGGAATTTGGTCTGCACTAGATGTTAAAGCAAAATCATCATCAATAATTTGAGGAAAATAAAAGGTAAATACACTAAATAATTAATCACGAGTGATAAACAGAGTTAATGTAATAATAATAATAATATGATGGTTTATTGTACTTGTCTACCTAATTAAATAATACATTATGTTTGTTATTTGCAGTTTTGAAAACCTTTGAAATCTTGCAAAGCTGTTTCCATGCAAGTCAGGACATTACACAGCATTACGTTGAAAAATTTGGGTTTGGGAATCAACGTAAATAATTTAGGAAAAAATAAAAGGTAAATATTATACCTAGCACTTTTTTCACTAGGGATAAGCAGAGGAAATAGTGTCATGTCAGGACAGACTTAATTCAATCATTTGTACGTTATTTTCAGGAAGCATCTGATTTGACTTTCAGTTATGATTTTCTACTGAGATCACACAAGAATAACTGCATTTGCTGACAGTACTACAAGTCAAGAGCTAAGCTGAAAAATTGAATACAAATACTAGATGCATGTAATACGTTAAGGTATTTATTGTTCTGTACCAATTGAAAGGTTGAAGGATCCAAAACAGTTTTTGTTTCCTGTGTTGTAATTTGTACATACACTGTTAGACTTGATTGTGTTTTCGTAAAAACATATTAACATTTAAAATTTGGGCACATCCTTTAGATTTTTAACTTTCAGTATTCTCATAGGTACTAAATTCAGTTTACTATAGTACTTTTAAAGATACATTTTATAATTTCATCAAAATGCCTCATTGCTCGGTTTGCGATATTTATGTAGATAATCGTTGCTGGACCAGTCACTTACGAACTAATAAACACAAAAATAATAGTACGTTGCCTATTCTTGAAAACGTTGAAATCTTACGTTCATCGTTTAAAGGACGTATTATTAGTTACCGAGTTATTGCATCCAAAGATGATGCAAATAATTTTCCAGAAACATTTTTTAGTAATATTCGCGAACAGGTTACATCTTTAGTTGATGTTTCAGTTAAAAAACATATTGCAGTAAAAATTAATTTTGAACTTTTTTCTTTATTTCTATTGTACAAAAATGATCTACAAGAAATCAAATCTTTTGCCACAAAAAATTTTGTCATACATTTAAATTATGATTTTAATACTATTTATGAAACGGTTGTCACGTTGTTGTTGAAAAAAATTGAAGAATTTGAGGAGAGAGACAGTGGATGGACATTCTTAAGTAACTTGCATTTAGAAGTCAATGTTAATAAGTATCAGCCACTTAGTGGATCTAATTTTATAGATTTACCTAAGTTTATACAAAACAAAAAAGCGTGTTTGAATATTCACAATAATGATAATTATTGTTTTTTGTGGTGCATTGTGGCTGCCTTGTATCCAATAAATCGACATCCAGAGCGAGTAACATCTTATCCTCACTTTCGCGATGTGTTAAATATTAACGAAATTTCTTTTCCCATGACTTTTTCAGATATAGTTATTTTTGAAAGAAATAATCCTTTTTTAAATATATTCGTATACGGTTTAAAAAACAATAAGCTGATAACAGGTCCTCTGTACAGACCTGAATCGTGTAAGGATAAATCTAAGAGTATTCATCTACTGTTCTTAGAAAATGATCGTTCATCCCATTATTGCCTTATCAAAGATTTACCTCGTCTTGTTAAAACCCAAATGACAAAACATCATAGTAAATTATATTTTTGCGAAAGTTGCTTATTGTTTTTTCCTACTCCTAGACAAATCGATGATCATCTGTGTGGGGGAATCGTAACTATTTTACCTGAAAAAGGGTCTGTATTACAATTTAAAAATTATGATAGAAAACAAGACATTCCATTCGCCATATACGCTGATTTCGAAACATTGCTGGAACCAACATCCGTTAGTGAACCCGACACTGCTAACACATCATTTCTACAACGACACGTGCCTGTAGCATTCGCCTATAACATTGTTTCTTCGTTAAATTATACTTTTAATGATAAGGAATTTAAAAGTTATCGCGGTTTTGACTGTGTTTCAAAATTTATAGACTTTCTTTCTGCTGATGTTAAAAAGATTTACAAAATATTAACCGAAACTCATGACCTTTACAAAAGACGACGCACGAGATTTTCAACAAGCTTATAAATGTTATATATGTGAAAACCTGCTTTGGACTAGTAAAGTTAGAGATCATTGTCATATAACAGGCCGATACCGTGGCGCTGCTCATAGACACTGTAATCTACAGTATAAAATACCAAAATTCATACCAATATTTTTCCACAACTTATCAGGATACGATTGCCATTTATTCATAAAAAAATTAGGTGAAATGCCTGGAAAATTGAGAATTATTCCTAAGACTAAAGAAAAATATATTTTATTTTCCAAATTCATACAAATTGCTGATAATGAATTTGTTCAATTACGATTTTTAGATTCATTTAATTTTTTAGGAGCTAGCTTAGACAAACTTGCGAAAACTATGCATAATGATGATTTCATCACTCTACGCTCTCATTTTCCTAACAATGATCAATTTAAATTGCTTACAAGGAAGGGAGTATATCCTTATGATTACATGACCAACTGGAAATGTTACGAACAAACAAAGTTACCATTGAGGCAACACTTTTTCAGCGTTCTAACTAAACCAAGCTATTTCAGATGAAGATTATAAACATGCTTGTTTGGTTTGGAATGAATTTAATATAAAAGATTTAGGTGAATATACTGATTTATATTTGAAAACAGATGTTCTTTTACTAACTGATATATTCCAGAAATTTCGAAAAACTTGTAAACGGCATTATAAACTAGACCCCGCATTTTAAATAACCGCGCCTAGCTATTCCACTTATCATTTGACGCAATGCTACTGAAAACAGGTGTTCAACTTGAACTCGTTTCAGACTTAGCCATCGTACGAATGATTCAAAACGGTATTAGAGGTGGTTTGTGTATGTGCTCCCATCGCTATGCAAAAGCTAATAATAAGTATTTATCTAAATGCAATGCATCAAAACCGCAATGTTTTATAGTTTATTTGGACTGCAATAACCTTTACGGTTACAGTATGTGTCAATATTTACCTTATTCAGATTTTAGATTTTTAAATCAAGATGAAATAAACCAATTACATGTAGAATGCATTGATGATAATGCGAAATGGGGTTTCATACTAGAAGTTGATCTGTTTTACCCTGATTCCTTACACAGCGATCATAATGACTTACCATTTTGTTCTGAAAAATGCATACCACCTGGAGGTAAAACTAAAAAACTGGTCTCAAATTTATATAATAAATATAAGTATGTGATTCATTATGTGCATTTAAAAAAATGTTTGGAACACGGTTTGTTACTACGCAAAATTCATAGAGTCATCACATTTAGACAAAGTGCTTATTTAAAGCAATATATTGAATTAAATACACAACTACGACAAAAAGCAAACAATACATTTGAACAAGATTTCTTCAAGTTGTTAAATAATAGCGTTTTTGGCAAAACCTTGGAAAACACTGAAAACAGGGTGTCTGTTCATTTGGTTAATCAGTGGAATGATGTGAATAACAAAACCAAAAAGTTCGCCTACGCTGGGAGACTCGTGAGCAACCCTTATTTTCATAGTGCATCAGTTCTATCCGAGAACTTAGTAGCGATACAAATGAAACCAGATCAGTTAATTTCAGACAAGCCTATATACCGGATGATTTTTTTTACCGTCTCGACAAGCATAGGGCATAGTAGGTGAACGGAGTAGAAGCCAATGGCATAGTCAATACTTTATTTTTATTTTTTTATACCCTTTGAACAAATTGATCTATCAAAAACTGCTACCCATTTGAAGTAAACTTTTCATACTAAAATAATAAAAACAGAATTTAAAAAAAAATGAATAAATCGATGAAAAAATATCGAAATTCAAATCATACGCACCCTACTAAATGCGCGGAATTTATCAATGAATTCGTAGATACGTTCCTTTGCGGCCGATAGGTACTCGCTGCACTTGCGTCGGCTTCTTTGATATCATCAGGCGCACGAGCCGCCGGAGGCGCTCGCTCGCGCATCCCCCGCCCGCCCACGTCCCGCGCTTCAGTCACCTGCGATTAGTCACGGTGGCGTGACGTCGCGCGGTTTGTTTCCGCGTATGCATCGTCCACCCGGTCATAGTTATCGTATCTAAACATGTACGAATATTCTAACGTAGAGTATCTACCTCGCAATGGCAATGGTGCGATTTTATATCTTGTTTTGTGAAAATAGCCAGTGCGAGGCGAATGTACGCAGAAGAAGAACATCTTCAGTCGCTGCGAAGGAACGGTACTTCTCCTCAAATTGGTCCAGTTTGGATCAAAGATCGATTGATGGGAATAACGTATCTACAAATGATAAGTTCCGTCATTGACACCATGTTGCAAGACGTTCCATCTGCAAAACATGTACTTCCAGCACGACGGATGTCCAGCTCACTACAAACGATCTGTGCGCGCGTATCTCGATGGTCAATTCAGTGATAAGTGGATAGGTCACGGTGGACCTGTGAACTGGCGGCCGAGGTCACCAGACCTAACACCCCTTGACTTTTATTTGTGGGCCGAACTAAAACGTTTTGTCTTACGTTTAGTGTATACCGAAGAAGCTCAAAGTGTTAGTGACTTAAAACAGCGAATAATAGACGCTTTTTTAATGTTTTGAAAAGTGATAGAGACATGCCTCGAAGTTTATCAAACAATATGCAAAGACGTGCTAGTTTATGTTTAGAACGAAACATTTTGAACAATAATTACCTACTGTGATATCGCTAAAAAGGTAGGTACAGACCTATGTTCATTCTTTGTAAATAATAATAATTTAGTGTAATTTTCGGAATCACAAACTAGGTAATCATTTAAATAACCCTCCTTTTTGCTTCGCCGTAGTCGGGTAACAAACGGGTCATCTCGACCTTGGACGGCTTAGTTAGTAATGGCAAAGTGATGGGTAATTGCACTGCCTTTTACAAATCCATTAATTTTATTGCGCGCAATGCGCGTGCGCGTCGGTCGGTCGTGTCGCCCGCGCGGGAGTACCGCTCAGCTGCTCGGCTCTCGTACGTCAACCCCGGTAAATGAACTCTCACGCACACATCAAGTGTCCATGTACGTGTGTGTGCGCAGAGCGATAAAATAGGCAGGCCGACGTTACTTAGCAACGGGCCGAACAGAAGGTCGCTGTCAATGTTCTTGCTCCCGCATGTATGCACGTCCTTTTCATTTTGAATGAAGTACAGTCGAGTATTCTTGTTTATTCAAGTATTTATTATTTCGAATTATTTAAAAAAGATTACTTAGATTGTTTTAAAAGTTCGTGCCGAGCCTTTGTTACCGTTTTCGTTTTATTTGTAAGGATGGGTTTTCTAATTATTTTATCTTTTTAATTGGTAAATTGGTGGGGTTTTTATTTGTACTTACGTAAGTGTTTGTTGTGTTTTATTATTGTAGGTAGGTTGTTTTCTTATTTGTGTTAAGTTACTATCTACTTACTACTTATTCTTTTGGTTTGAGGCTTATTTAGTCAATTGAGTATTTGTATTGTATGTTTTGGGTATTGTGTTCATTTTATTTGTAGATCAGGGTTGTCTTAGTTTATTAGTAAGTGGAGTATAAATGTTATTGCGTTGATTTGAATTTGATTTTGGAAACGTTTTAAACACGACTGTACCATGCGAGGGGCGGCCGCTAAGTAGGTTTCTACGCAAAAGAAATGTGTGTGCGTTTCGCTCGCACACACGTACAACTTTCATTCATGCGCGATCGCAGCCTACGCCGTTTAGTATCTACTATTTTGGCTATTATTAGTTTTACGCACGGGCCGTAGGATGGATAGTTTTCATGATTTTTGAAGGAAATTCCGAACCTGTACAATCTCAATGGTACTAAGCAACAGAGGCGGCTCGTCATAAAGAGCGCTGGTGCAGTGCACTCCCACGAAAATAGCATAATCTATATTTCTTTATTATAATCCTATACATACATTCTTTCTACTATGCCCATGTATACAATAGCAGTTTACTAGAAAATCATTTCCTACGCGTACATTGGGCGTAAAGTTGTAACGTGTGGAGCACCAGCGATTGCGCTCCTATGAAACAAAGTTCAGTACGATTTCTAGCACTGTATTCAATGAGTGCGAAAGAGAAATATCGACACAGTCCGACGCGTGAAACAAAAGATTTTGTATGAGAAATTAGCCTAATTTGGAGCGCCGCTCACGCGCGACGTTGCCAAACGGCGCAAGGCGGCCGCGCACGGGAATGCGATCTATGCCTTTGCGCTGTTGCCGATCTTATGTAAACAAACGGTCGGCTCAACTCGGCTGTCAGTAGATTCGCAGTGTTTATTCTAAATAATTATTAAAAATAGTTTGTGCGCGACATTTGTGTTAAAAATGGAACAATACAGTGTATCTTGTTGTATGATAAGCATTGAAAAACGCTTAATTAATTCCATAACTGATTTTCACAAGAAAGTGATAGACGTCTTCGCTCGCCAAAAAGATCGCCGAATGGATTTTCTTTACAAATAAAATAAATGGTAAGCTCTAGTTCTACGTTTCTTTTTTTAGTGAACCCCCACAAATAAATATCACGAGCCGCCTCTGCTAAGCAAATATTCTCGGATATGGCTTCTGTTCCACTTACACAACACACCTTATTATGCTCGAGACGGTAAAAAATGTCATCCGGTATATTGGTTTTACTGTTTTAGAACTGTCTAAATCACACATGTACCACTTTCATTATAATATAATCAAACCCTTTTATAAGGAAAGAGTGAAATTATGTTATACGGATACGGATTCTTTTGTTTACGAAATATACACTAATGATTTTTATCGCGATATTAAACATCAATTTTTGCAATACTTCGATACCAGTAATTATAGTGTAGAAAATGAATTTATGTTACCGTAAACCGGGGTTACTTTGAATCGCGGGATGACTTTGACCGAAACTTCCATGTCATGTAAAATCGCGAATTGCGTAAAACGAAACGCAATTTGGTCGTTCTTTTTTCAATGTTAGCAACACTGACTGAACTGTCAAATCCTTTTCTGAGGACATGCTGAGAATTCACCAACAGTTTGCATTAAAAAAGGTAAATATATTGCTATTCTCTATTTATAGCTAAATAATTGTGCTGCAAAACTTCATGTGTACTAAATTACGTGATGGTGTTATGAAATTTCTAGCTAAATTCCATTATGTGGCCTATTATCGATTAACTGATGCAGTGATCATTGTTTTCCTAACCTCAAAATTAATGCAATAACTTGAGTTTTTTTAATGCGGGGTGTCATTGATAGGGTATATGGTGTGAGATTGATCAATTGATCAAATTAACCCCAGAGAGTATAGTCTTTTTTTTCATATGCCTTTTTACAAGCTTTTATTTAACTTGCAATGTTTTTCTCTGCATGAATAAATATTTTGTTTTCCAGGAAGATGCCGCGAATATATAAAAAAAAACTCGGCTCCCGTGAGTACAAAAATTATTCAGAAGCACGTATTGAAGAAGCGGTTATTCAAATAGTGGAAGGAAGTTTAAGCATTAGAGGTGCCTCTGAAAGATATAATATACCCTATGGGACTCTATATAATAAATACAAAGGGATGCATGCCAAAAAACCTGGAGCTCAGACAGTTTTCTCCGAGACCGAAGAAAAGATTCTGTTGAAATCGGCCGCAAAATGTTCCGACTGGGGATATCCCATTACATTACTTGATCTCAGATTTTTTGCAAAAGCGTATTTAGATAAACAAGGGCGGGTTGTCGCCAAGTTCGAAAACAATCTTCCCGGAGTGGAGTGGGCTTATTCCCTTCTCCGACGGCATAAGAACGAGTACTCTCAACGAGTGGCGTCTAATATTAAAAAAGCGAGGGCCAAAGTGTCGCCTGAAAGTTTGAATGCATATTTTGACAATTTAGCACCTCTTGTTGAAGGTCTGCCCCCTTCAAACATTTTCAACTATGATGAGACAAACATGAGCGACGATCCAGGCAAAAAACAAGGTGTCTATAGGCGTGGGGTAAAATATCCGGAGAAAATTATGAATTATTCTAAAAGTGCCACATCAGTGATGGTTTGCGGATCTGCAGACGGTGTCCTCTTACCACCTTACGTTATTTACAAAAGCATCCACTTGTACGACACGTGGAAGGAGAGGGGACCACAAGGCGCACCATGTTGTCAGAAGATCTGTTGCTCCCAAGGTTCCCGGTTTAATAGGACCAACAGTGGTTGGATAGACAGCATTACTTTTCGAGATTGGTTTCGTAGTGCTTTTTTGCCTCACGCCAAAGGTTTGTCAGGGAGAAAAATATTAATTGGTGATAACCTTTCGTCGCACATTGATATAGATGTGCTCAATGAATGCGAACAAAATGACATTGACTTTGTTTGTCTGGTGCCTCATTCCACGCACCTTTGCCAGCCTTTAGATGTGGGTTTTTTTAGGCCAATGAAAGGTGCTTGGAGAAATGTGCTTACTAACTGGAAACTACAAAATCCTCGTTTATCGACTGTTCCAAAAGACACTTTCCCGCGCTTGCTGCAAAAATCACTGGAAAAGATAGATGCAGTGCAAGCAAAGCCTAGTGCACCTTTTGCAGAAATAACTCAAGGAGTTAAAAGGAATTTAATGAGCGCCTTCATGGGCTTCATCAAGCACTGGCATTTATCCCCTTTCAAGAGAAGCAGTGCTAAAAAGGCTGCCTGTGGATGAGAACGCCGATCCAACCAATGATGTTGAGAGCTGTTTAACGAATTACTTGAAGGAGCAAAGATTTGGCGGTCAGTCAACTACTCCAAGAAGGAGGACACGATTAAATGTTGAGCCAGGTGCCAGCGTATCGACTGCCAACTCAGTAAATGCAGCAGTAGAGAGTGAGGACAACGTTTCTGTTGCTTTCAATTCAGCACCGGAAAATATTGCAGATACGATCAATGTTGACGATCCAACTAATGCAAATGACGAAATGGTCCCTGTAGAAGAAGAAAGCAGTGATTCCAGAAATGACGCTTCTGAGGCATATGCTGATTTAGAAATAGGTAGATTTGTCTTGGCGAAGTTCTGGTCACAACGAGGCAAGAAAACGTACAGATATGTTTGTCGCATTATTGATCTGGACCCACTGGTAGTCGAAGGTTTCAAATCTTTGGGAAATAAAAAAGATTTCAAATTGGTTCGCGATGATATATCTGATATTGAGGTTAGTGACATATTAGCCTATCTGCCAAAACCAAAGCCTTTTGCGAGTCAGGATTGTGATGTTGAATGTGTCCAATTTTTTTTTGATATAGATATTGCAGAACTTTTATAAATGTCAACTGATTTTTTTGAATTTTTCTAGCATTTATTAGATGCCTACATTATAAACATTAAGGAAAAATATTTTATAAGTTATAAGTTGTTGTTTTTCTTAGGACTTAATAATTTTTATAAAATTTTTGTAGGTTTTATCTTGTTGATTTTGTGAAGACTGATTATTTGTTTAATTTTAATGAAAAGAATTAGAAAAAATAGTAAGAAAGACTGATTACCTCGTTGTAAAACTCTTAGTAAGTTGAAATTTTGTCAACACCATTTTTTATTAAAGAAATTATTATTATTTGATGACTTTTCATAGATCAAAGTTACCCCCTACGACAAAAAAGTCAATATTTACATATCCCCTTGGCGGATTTTGATTTTTTAAATTGTATTGGTATTGTAATTGGGGTTACTTCATAATCACGCAATAAAATTGGGGGGTATCAAAGTACGTATAACTTTGATCAGACAGTTGTTTTTTTTTTTCTCAAAATTAGGCCACGCTTTTTCACTTATGATTACAGGAATCGAGAGTAGTAAAAAAACCGATTATAGAACATTTTTTATTTTTTTTTACAGCCTTTAATTAAAAAGATATGGACCTTCAAAGTTCAAAATTGACTAAAGTAACCCCGGTTTACGGTACCTCAAATGAATAAAAAAATTCCTGGTCTTTTCAAAGATGAAATGGGAGGAAAAGTTATAACAGATTTCGTTGGTTTGAGATCTAAACTTTATTCAATAAAAACAGAGGACACAATAATTAAAAAAGCAAAAGGAGTGAAATCTTCTGTAGTTCGTGATCTACGCATCACAGATTACGAAAACGTTTTATTTAATAGTAAAGTCATTCGTAGACAAAATGTTGTGTTTAAATCCCTGAAACATGAAATATTTACACAAAGTGTAAACAAAATTGCACTATCTGGCAACGATGATAAACGCGCGATATCTAGTTGTAAGATCGCAACCCAAGCATGGGGTCATTGTTCATTGTTAAAATAAGTAATTTAATTATGTTAATTGTTCATTTTAATAAAATGATACAAGAATTTAAGTACTTAGTAACTAGAATATTATTTTTAATTAATATTAATATAGCAATAAGAACATTGGCACTTAACAACTGTATTTCAATGATGGCCTAGTATAGTATATTATATGTATAATATAGTTAGTATTCTGTATCTGTAGATTATAAGTACCTTTATAAGTGTTATTAATGTTTATTAAATGCAGTAAAATATTTAGTATTGTTTTATTTGTAAACATTGTTAATTATTGCTAGCCATTAAAATTATGAGCGAATTAGGTTCATATCAATAATTCGCAGGTAACGTCACAGGGCGATGCTAGTTTACGTTAACGAAATATGATATATTGCATGTGAAAGACACTATAATTGCAAGCTTGCAATTTGTTAAGGTTCAAGTTCATACACGCTTCAACTCAATATTCGAACGACTTTTATTTCATGATAAGTCAGTGGTATTCCGCCTTTATTGCTATCTAAATAAGATTTACTTTCAATATGTATTACGATCATAATGTGCTTAACGCTCGCGGTGGTAGTGCACCGGCGCCGTGTGTGAGTGAAAAGTGTAAACAAGTGGTCAAGGACAGTGACTCAGAATGGCAAGTAGTTGTTAACAAGACTTCTAAACGTTATTATAAGCTTATAGGGCAAAAAGGTTGTGCTTCTACGGCGTCAGACGGTAAATTTAGAGCGGCCGATGTAAAAGTTCCGCTGTTCATTTCAAACGTTAGTAAAGAAACGAGTGAAAATGATATTATTAGCTATATAAAAGACAAAACGAATCATATTGTATCTCTAAAAAAGATAAATATGAGACAGCCTAAGAAGTACAACGCTTATAAAGTGTATGTTTCTAAATGTAGTTTAGAGTTATTTTTAAATGATAATTTTTGGCCAAACGGAATAACGTTCAGGCGTTTCGTGCATTTTATGTACAAAACAGAATCTGAGCAAGACGCAAGTTAAATATAATGTCAGTATGGATTTAAACTGTAATCAATATTATAATTTCACTAGCTTTAATTGTAAATCGGTCAAGCGGTCTATTGACAGTGTAAGAGACATTTGTGAAATGTCAGATTTAGTAGCACTTCAGGAGACATGGTTGCTTCCCCATGACATACCTTTGCTGGGAACTATTTCAGATAATTTTGAATACACGGGTAAGTCCGCTGTAGACACGTCTGTGGGCCTGCTGAAGGGGAGACCTTATGGGGGGGTAGCCATACTCTGGAGAAGAGGTATGTTTGATAATGTTGCTGTGTTGCAATGTACCAGCGCCCGACTGACAGCTATACGGGCTGCTGTTGATGACCGCTCGATTATTGTATTCTCTATGTATATGCCGACTGACTCACCGGACAACCTACCGATTCTAACAGAGGTATTGGGTGAAATAAGTACAATAGTAGCTAGCGAGGATGTGGAGAATTTATTTATTTTAGGTGATTTTAATGCTCACCCTCATGAATTGTTTTATAACGAGATGATAAATTTTTGCTTAGATCAGTCTTGGATTTGTGCCGACTTAGAAAAATTAGGCGCACAGTCTAACAGCTATACCTTTATTAGTGAGGCTCACGGGTGCAGACGGTGGTTAGACCACTGTGTCGTGTCATTGTCGGCATGGCAAACCATTATTGAGGTACAAGTTATAGAGGATGTGTTTATGTCAGATCACTTACCTTTATTTGTTAAATGTGACATAAGTGTTGTGAGACCCAAATTGGTGACAAACGATATTCACCGTAGCTCGATTGTATGGGGTGAGAGAGACGAACCACAAGTAAATACCTATCATAAAATATGTAACAATGGGTTTCGCGTCTTAGATTTTCCCACCGAGTTCACGGAATGCAGCCGGGGGGCATGTAGCCTGGGCGACCACAAAATTGTACTCGACAGGTTGTATGAGAGTATTGTGCGCATTATGAGTGACGCCGCTGTTGGGTCTAGCGGGAAGCGCGGCAACAAGCGAAACAAAAGCAGGCACTTATGCGGTTGGAATAAAAATGTGCGTGAAGCTCATCGAGCGGCCAGGCTTAAGTTTGAAATCTGGGTATCATGTAAACGGCCTACTGCTGGCATCATTTATGACGAAATGATTGAAACACGTAAAATTTTTAAAAGTCGTCTGAAGTGGTGTCAATCCAATCAAGAACAACTTAAAATGGACATTCTAGCCAAACACAGGTCGGCAAAAGATTTCAGTAAATTCGGGAAGGCTACTGGAAAGCATGATATTAGGCCTGGCCTCCCGGTGAGTGTGAATGGAAATAGCGAACCGGTACATATTGCCAATATGTTCAAGGAGCATTTTAAGGTGCGGTCCCCGCTGGGCCCTTCAGCGTCATCTCTTGATTTTAAGTCCGGATGTGAGGGAGAGCCGTCTGTACATTTTACTGCTAGTCAGGTAAGATGTGTCTTGAAAAAAATGGCAGGTGGTAAATCTCCCGGTCATGACGGGCTTAGTGTTGAGCATTTGCGGCACGCGGGGGTTCACCTGCCGAGGGTCCTGGCCATGTTCTTTACAATGTGCATGAGTCACTCTTACCTACCACACGACTTAATGAAAACCATCGTAGTGCCTATTGTGAAGAACAGGACCGGGGATATCTCGGACAAGGGGAATTACCGCCCCATATCGCTAGCAACAACGATTGCTAAGGTATTGGACAGTTTGCTTGATTCCTATTTGGATAAATATATAATGTTGCATGACGCTCAGTTCGGGTTTCGGCTCGGGCTATCCACTGAAAGCGCTATCTTAAGTCTCAAGCATACTGTCCAATACTATGCTGACCGCAGGACGACGGTGTATGCCTGTTTCCTTGATCTCTCCAGGGCGTTTGATCTCGTGTGGTACGATGTGCTCTGGGGAAAGCTGGGGGACAGGGGTGTGCCGGAGGACGTGCTCAATTTATTAAAATATTGGTATGCAAACCAAACCAATTTTGTGAGGTGGGCTAACACACTCTCTGAAGCATATAGGTTGGAGAGCGGGGTGAGACAGGGGGGTTTGACATCTCCCAAGCTCTTCAACCTATATGTAAATGACCTCATCGTCGAGCTCAGTAGCAAGCGCGTCGGTTGCTCGATAGATGGCGTTTGTATCAACAACATAAGCTACGTAGATGATATGGCGCTACTGAGCCCGACAGCGGGAGGTCTTAGAGAGTTGTTAAAAGTGTGTGAGACCTATGCCGGTGTACATGGTCTTTTATATAATGTACAGAAGAGTGAATACATGGTCTTTAGGGCCGCTGGTAGATGTCCCGATTTTTCACATAACATTACCCTAAATGGCTTGAACGTAAACCGCGTCGCGAAATTTAAATATCTGGGGCATTTCCTTACCGATGACCTTGAAGACGATGTAGACATTGAGAGGGAGCGTAGGGCTCTAGCGGTCAGAGGTAACATGTTGGCCCGCAGATTCTACCGTTGCTCTGATCAGGTAAAGATCACGCTTTTTAAGGCATATTGTCAGAGCTTTTACACGGGGAATCTGTGGGTCAAGCATACCAAAAGGTCGCTGGATGGCCTACGCGTCCAGTATAACAATATCTTCAGGATGTTGCTGGGGCTGCCTCGATTCTGTAGTGCATCGGGGATGTTTGCACTACACCGTACGGACGGCTTTCACGCCATAATTCGCAAAAAAACGGCATCCCTGATCTGCAGAATGCATGGCAGCCGCAATAAAATCTTGAAGACTGTGTCGGATAGGATCTCGTCACCAATTTGGAGATCGTTATGCCTACGGGTAATTTGATTTTATTTATTTATTTTTTTGTATTTTCTTTGTGTTGTTCTAATTTTTATGATATGTACTATCGAATTGCTATGGATCTTGATGTCCGAAATAAATGATTTTTATTTATTTTTTTATTTTTTTATCAATATAACGCACAAATGCAAAGTTAACATTTTTGGAGTTGAGGAGACTTAAAAACTTAGGGTTCGTTCACACAGCCCTGATGATGAATAAAATAATGATTACATAAAAATCTGATATCAATGTATGATCACTGAATAGATTGTTTAGCAAAATGACTGTATACTTTAATTGGCTATTATTAAAATCATAGTCATTCCCTAATCGTAGTCGCAGTTCCCTAATCGTACCTACTTAAACTTCATTTCAAATACAAACAAAAATTGACATAGCAAATAGGTCTATGTGAACGGATCTTAACTTATAATGTCGTAATGCTTGTTTCCTGTCAGGGCATTAACTATATATATCTATATATACCTAAATTAGCAACCTACATTTTGGTTATTTACGAAATATTACTCGCTTCGAGTACTTGTTCAATATAAGAGATATTTGTTCCACTAGTGTGTATCGTAACCATGTCATCGGTGAGTAAAATACCTATTTTAAATCTACTTTCTAATTATAGTATAGATAACGATTATTTTCATTGAATAAGTTGTTAATCATTTGTTATCATTTTGTTTCAGATTGCTGATTCAGATATTGTATTCAGCCAGTATGCTCAGAATCCTTACGAAGGACTTTCTGAGATGATGTTCAACGAACCCCCGCACTGCAGTCAAGTTACGAAAGAAAAGAAATCCAAACGACAACGTCGAGAAAAGCCTCTTCATAAGAAACAACCAACAAAATCTTTCGTGATGAGTAAACTGCATCGACGCGGGGTAAAACTGATAAAAATATCAGTTGTAGATCTTTGCAATAACAATACAAGTGACAGTGATAGTGATAGTGAGAATGTGATAATAAATGCACAATACATCGTTAAAGATGCTATTGATAGTGTTATGGACGATACGGAATCGTTAGTTAAGAAAATTTCAAAATCTTTGATAGACAGTGATTTCTAATTTTTTTTTGGGTTTTTTGTTTATTATTATTATTAATTGTATGTTTATAAATTAATGCTGTATCTTTATGGTTAGTTAATTAAAGTTATTTCTGTTATACTCTTTTAATTTAATTATTTTTACTATGGATTAGTGTAATTCGGTAGGTAAACTATTGAAATAAACACATTTTTAAGATTTATGATTTTTATTTACTAAAACCTGGAATACAAACTTCATTACAAATTCAAATGTTTTTTAATACACAACACATTTTTTAAGGCACAATGCTTTAAATGTTTAGTACAATTTAAATTATTTTTTCTATTACAGTACTTGTTATACAACACAGAGAAATTGGGACAGATATTTTCACCGAGGTCAACCACATTACAATTCTCACAAAGATCCTTAATCCATTTCACCTTTTCCAAACCTTTCACAATGATATTCTTATTTTCTAGATACGGAACGATTATACGTCTAAATTCTCTGTAATCAATATATCCTTCGTTCCAATAAATTCCTTTGGTTCTTTGCAACCATTTAACATGCTTTTTTCATCATTTGTTAAATATTTAAAAAGGTATGGAGGTTTTATTAAAAATGTTTGTGTATACTGCCCCCGATAGAAGAAAAGACGTTTCTAACAAAAAGTAAAAACGGAGAAAAAAATGTTTTAATGAATGAAACGGGAAATTGTTTGCTGTTTTCGAGTAAATTAAAATGTTTACATAATAAAAGTTGAAAATAATTCCCACTAGGCTAGGCTTTAATTTGTTTTAATAAATAATATGAATTTATTAATTATTATATTAAAAATAATGAAAAAACCGTTACAACTTAGCATAAAAAATGAAGAAAAATATTACTTACTTAATTGAATAGACGTAAATGGCTAGATGCGTCTTTTAAATTTCAAACGCTTGTGGGTGTACTTTTCTTCTAAGTATTTAGTTTAGCTATCTAGTATATGGGTTTAACAGCAATGGGCGCAAATAGGTATTTCCGCCTTTTTTCTTAAGAATTAGAAAGTATGTAGATAACCCTTGGCTTAGATAAAATGTTTATAAAATTATTTAATAATCCTTTTATTTACGGTAATATATCTAGTATAGTAGGTTTGTGGTTATCTTATAAGTTATAAGCCATAGCCTAATTTATTATTTGTAAATAAAACACAATTGATTATATTCAAGTATTTATTTAAATTCTTTTGACATAAACAAAAATGCTATCCATGGCACAGTAAATTATAATGGAAATCAGAACTATGTATTAAACTTGAGCAAAGTTTGCTTAATCAGTCTTATATGATACAGATCTATAATTGTAATTATCTCTTATATCTTTATCATGGGGTGTAAGGGGGCACACTTACCATCTCAGTGCCCCAAGTCAACCTCACCTGCTCGTGGTGCACCCTGCTGAATAACAAACGAGGCTCTGACAACCGACAAATGGCGGTATAACCATTTCTAAATAAAACTTCGCAACTAAATGGCGCAGACTAGTGACGGGCAGCAGCGTCACTAGTGCGAGAAGTTGTGATCTGCGATCGCCAACCCGCATGCCCGGCGTGGCGATTATGGGCATATCCTCCAATGGCAAGCCAAAATCAACCACGGCCCCCAGTTCCCGGCCGCTTTGCTATTCCTGATTTTGGCGGCGGTCACGGTAACGGCAAGGTAGGGGGTGCGAAGAATCTCCGGGTTACGAATGGCCGCCAAACCCAACTGACCTTGGCGACGTATAATGGACGCACGTTACGGCTTGACGAACACTTAGTGCAGCTAGAAGAAGAGCTCGGAAAAATAAGGTGGCACATTCTTGGGCTGAGTGAAGTCCGAAGACAGGGGGAGGACACAATAACCCTTGAATCGGGCCACCTTTTGTATTATCGAGAGGGAGACCAGCTATCCCAAGGCGGAGTCGGGTTCCTGGTAAACAAATCCCTTTGTGACAACGTTGTGGAAGTCTCCAGTGTCTCGAACAGGGTAGCATATCTCGTAGTGAAGCTAACCGAGAGGTATAGCCTCAAGGTTATTCAAGCTTACGCACCGACCTCGGCACACTCGGATGACAAAGTTGAGGAAATGTTTGAGGATATTTCCAAGGCCTTGCATTCCACCACTAAGGCCCACTACAACGTTCTCATGGGGGATTTTAACGCTAAAGTGGGAGTACAGAATTGCAGCGAATCGGTAGTAGGAGCCTACGGGCTTGGCAATAGGAATCATAGGGGGCAAATGCTTGTCAACTTCCTTGAGAAGGAGGGGCTTTTCTTAATGAATTCCTTCTTTAAGAAACAGCCCCAAAGAAAGTGGACGTGGCGAAGTCCCGACACTATGACTAAAAATGAGATAGACTTCATCATAACGGATAAAAAGCATATATTCAGGGATGTCTCGGTGATCAACAGGTTCAATACCGGCAGTGATCACAGACTTGTTCGAGGCTCTCTGAATATCAACTTCAAGCTCGAGCGAAATCGTTTGATGAAGTCTGGGCTCCGTCCAAATATGCTCCAAACTATGTTGGGATCTGAAGCGTTCCAGTCAGACCTGGAGAACCGATTTGCTGCCGTGGAATCCACAGATGACGTCAACCAGGCGCTCGACCAAATGGTGGAAGTCCTCAGGGAGGAAGGTACGCGATTTTGCAAAATGCGGCGTAAAGGCAAGAAGTCGAAACTTTCGGATGAGACTCTGAAGCTTATGACGGAACGACGTGAAAACCCACCTATCACTTCGTCAGAACAACGGGCACTCAACAAAAATATTAGAACATTGGTACGACGTGACCTCCGACGCTCCAATACACGCTCAATAGAGAAAGCGATTGAGCAAAATCGGGGGTCGAAAGTGTTCGTCCAATCACTCGGGAGGAGCCACCTGACGAAGTTGACCAAATCTAGTGGGGATACCGTCGTTTCGAAGCCGGAGATCCTTTCGGAAGTCGAAAACTTCTACGGCCAATTGTACGCATCGCATGCATCACGAGCTGATCCCGAAAATGAGGATTCCAGAGCCACCTTAACCCGCCATTTCACGGAAGACCTGCCAGAAGTCAGCCAAGATGAAATCGAGGCGGTTCTTAAACAGCTTAAAAATGGAAAAGCCCCTGGTGAGGACGGCATTACGACTGAGCTCCTGAAAGCGGGAGGAAGTCCTGTACTGAAAGAGCTTCGGGAGCTCTTCAACTCTGTCCTGTTCTCTGGGAGAACTCCAGAAGCGTGGCGAAAGAGCGTGGTCGTTCTCTTCTTTAAAAAGGGTGATAAGACCCTTTTAAAGAATTACAGACCCATTTCGCTCCTAAGCCACGTATATAAGTTGTTTTCAAGAGTCGTCACGAATCGTCTAGCGCGAAGACTCGACGAGTTTCAGCCGCCGGAGCAGGCCGGGTTTCGAGGAGGTTACAGCACCATAGACCACATCCACACAGTGCGGCAAATTATACAGAAGTCCGAAGAGTATAATCGGCCCCTATGTCTTGCTTTTGTGGACTATGAGAAGGCTTTTGACTCTATCGAGACCTGGTCTGTTTTGGAGTCTATGCAGCGATGCCAAGTTGACTGGCGATACATCCAAGTGCTGAGATGTCTTTATGAAAACGCGACAATGACCGTCCAAACTCAGAACCAGCAAACTGAACATATCCCCCTGCGTCGAGGTGTGAGGCAAGGGGACGTTATTTCCCCGAAATTGTTCTCTAACGCTTTAGAGGATGTGTTTAAGACGCTGAACTGGGAAGGACGCGGCATTAACATCAACGGCGAGTACATCTCACACTTGAGATTTGCAGATGACATCGTCATAATGGCTGAGTCGCTGCATGACTTACAGCAGATGCTGGACGGCCTGGTTGATTCTTCTGTACGCATTGGTCTCCGGATGAACTTGGACAAAACCCAAGTTATGGTCAACGACCACGTTAGTCCGGGACCGATTGCTGTTAATGGCGATGCTCTCGAAGTTGTTCGTGAATACGTTTACCTCGGTCAAACTCTGCAGTTTGGTACGAACAACTTTGAGAAGGAGGCTAACAGAAGAATTCAGCTGGGTTGGGCAGCTTTTGGGAAGCTCCGTCGAGTCTTCTCGTCGCGTATCCCGCAGAGCCTAAAGACTAAAGTCTTCAATCAGTGCGTCCTGCCTGTGATGACCTATGGAGCCGAAACGTGGACACTCACGGTACGGCTGGTCCATAAATTCAAGGTCGCTCAGCGAGCTATGGAACGTGCTATGCTTGGAGTATCTCTGAGAGATAGAATCCGGAATGAGGTAATCCGGCAGAGAACCAAAGTTGTCGACATAGCTCACAGAATAAGCAAGCTTAAGTGGCAATGGGCCGGCCATATTAGCCGTAGAACCGATGACCGCTGGGGTAGACGTGTTCTTGAGTGGAGACCGCGAATCGGAAAACGTAAGGTAGGACGCCCTCAGGCTAGGTGGAGCGACGATCTTCGCAGGGTGGCTGGTAGCAACTGGATGAGAGCTGCCGAGAATCGAGCTGAATGGCGTGCAATTGGAGAGGCCTATGTCCAGCAGTGGACTGCTATAGGCTGATGATGATCTTTATCATAGCAAATACGTCTTAAAAAAAAAACATTGTTAGGCTATAATCCCATTACTACAAGTAGTTTTCAAAAGTAGTTTACTAACAATATTATGATAATTATTTGACTAAATTATCAAAGTAAACACGTTATAAAATCAATATCAAAAAAATTAAAAAAAAATCAGTCTCAACTGCCTCTAGATTCTCTTAAAATCTAACTTTAACGTAAGATCACAGACAATTATCAATCCTTTGGACAAATCTTAAAAATAAGTACAAAAATTAGTTTTTTTGAAAAATATTGTCTAACCTAAAAAATCTAAACAGATAACATTAACCAGCGATGTAAATGCAGTTCCACTGCTACCAAACACAAAGAGCTGCTGTTGCTTTGTATGCCTATTTGTCACCATCTTCCTCATATTCGTTAATCAAATCGACAGAGTTATCATTAACTGGCAAATTTAGCCAAAACGCCCTTCGGTTCTCTGGCATTAGAGAAAGTAACTGATTGATTATGTCAGATTTTCGCTTTTCATTAACTCCTCTGAATTGAGTTTTTATTACTGGTCTTGGAATGCCAATTTTGATATTTTTCACTCTCAGGAAGTCCAGTTCACTTTCTATGCCATCATAATCAGTTCTGTATGCTATTTTATTTATTCCCCTTCGAAAAGTGACTTCGCACATGCTACTCAGATAAACTCTTGGAATCGTATTTTGAAGTTTGTAAGAAGAAGAGCAATCTTCAAATCTACAAAAGTCGCTGACGACCATTTTCTTCACAGTGATTTTACGATGAGTATCAGAAACCGCGTGATGGAAGTCTTCGAAGTCATATATTCTTTTCTTCTTTTTGAGTGACAACTCGACCTGGTGATGAAATTCATCCGCTGACATGTAAGTGTGTCCTACTTCCAAATATTTCAGAGTGATAGTTTCCAAATTTACATCGCTTGAGTTTATCAGATACAATAAATAGGAAAAAAGACTCCAGTTCTTGTTCTGAGCGGCACAGTTGTCAAGCCACAGTGTTATGTGCTTGACATCACGATAATTCAAAAAAAAGGCTCGGAAGCAGCTTATGATGTCGTCTTTTTTCCTGCCAGCAATAGCTTCGTGCCAGATACAAGCAAATGTGTCCTTCGCGCCTCGAAATTTCTTGTCTCCAAGAGGTACGAAACTCTCGTTAAATAATATGAGTCTTGGGCAAAATATAGCAACCTTGAATTCATCAAGAGGAGGGCACATTATAACCTTTTCTAGGTCTACAGAGTAATACATAGCGTCACTGGTTTGGTCTTGCATACTCATTTGACGAGATTTATCTTCATCGTATTTCTGTCGTGCTAAAATGTATCTTCTGTGATGTAATTCATATTCCTTACATAAGGTGCAATTTCGATGACGGATCTCCATAATATTAGGGTTATGTAATTTATATTTGTCGCATATTTCGCACTCCTCATTACCTAGTTTTGCGAAAGAGATATTAAGTTCTTTAATAACTCGTCGATAGTGATCGTAAGATACACAATCTTCGGGAGCGGACTGCTCAGTTATACCCATTTTTTCACAAAAGTCTTTGTACATATCACGGATATTTAATTCTGACGGTAAATATTTTCGTTTGGGTGCATGTACCCTTCTGTAATGTGATACAGCAGGATGAAAAGAATTAATGTGATCAATGATGGGCTTGTTATCGATCTTTTTAGGGTTAGGATTATTGCCTCGCATATCCGTTATTTCTTGTACTTGCACTTGTTTTAAAGCGTTTCGCAGAACCTTGTCGTTTTTTTTCCCAAATCCAAGGGTTGTCAAAAAAAAAAATCTTGCAAACTGTTACTTTCTCATTATTTTCATTCAACATAAAATATGTAATAGTTTTTCCTCGGTTAATTTCTTTTGAGTTAGGATTTTTTTTTGTTCGCCTGGCCGGTATAGTTTGAGATGTGTTGTTAATTATGTATATGTACTGTTCTCTCTACGTAAAATTACGAAACTGCTTATTTATAATACCTCGCTGGTTCTCAGATATATTTGAAGAAAAGTTTTTTTTACATTCTTCGGCACAACCTGGTTTAACGCAATACTTGGTATTAGCCTTTAACTCTTTCTTAGCTTTAATACGCTCTCGCAATGAAGTATCGTAATGTTTGCGTTTACGTACACTTCCTTTCTTGGTAAGTTGGATTACATTTTCAGAAGCCTGGTCAGTCTGATTTTCGGACTCAAAATCTTCTCGTTCAGGTGACTCTGATACGCGAATGTGGTTTTGTTGTGAGTTCTCTATGAAATCAATATCTGAATCAGAGTCGATATCACTATTATTGTTGGTTTTTTTTTGTGGTGGAATGTAATCTTTATCAATAACTGAATCATCAGAGTCAAAATCTTTTACTGAACTTGTTGAACTGCTGCTGCTGCTGATAGTAGTAGTAATGCAGTGGTGGTATTATCGCAGACTTTATCCGGAAGAACACTATCAGTTGTAGAGACGTGGTTAATTTCTTCACCATTAGTAGCTGCAGTGGTGGTATTATCGCAGACTTTATCCGGAAGAACACTGTCAGATGTAGAGACGTGGTTATATTCTTCACCATGGCTTATTTGGTAAGGGTGTTGGTCGTGAAATAAGGGATACAGCGAAATTCGCTCTGTATTTTCCACTGCAGTACTATTTGTACTTTCCGTACTTGTGGAAGCTAAAGCTTTAGTAAGTAACTCAAAGCATCGACCCTTTTTCATGTTAGTTTTACCTGTAACAACAGTTAATAGTGTTAGAATATACAAAAAAAGCACGTTAAGAGTTTGCAAGCGATATAACGCACATCAAACTTAACTTTTATTAAACGAAAATTAAATATGATCACAAAAAACACACACAATTTAATAAGAATTACTCAATAAAAGCTCACTTCAGTTAAGTATCACTAATGTATTATATATCTTATTCAAAGAAATGATAAAATGTAAGTACCTAATAAAAATGTTTATGAATGAAATAATTTTCGTACACCTAAATTCGAATGAAGTAAGTAAAACAAGTCTTTAACAATTCGTATTATTATTTGGCACACTACGGTTGAATAAAATTGCACACACAAACAACATACAAACTTTTCAAATAAAAAATACTTACTTTGTTACGACGAATCACGCTGCGAAAAATTGCGCGACCGCGACACGTCGTGCTCCTCCAACCTACTCGGGCGCAACTGACATAGAAATTGGTCAGGCGCCGTACTAAACATACCCCGCTCCACCCCCGCGCAGTCTCCGCTCGATTCACAATTTCTAGGAAAAAAGGACGTTTCTGCACACATGCGCCTTTTTTATTAAGCATCGTATTGTATTTTTTTATTCAACGTAACGTATTAAGACGCTTATGGCAAATGCGCCTATGCTAAAACAATTTTACGAAGTAAATAGGGCGCAAGTGGTTAGATGTGGTCTTTTTTTTTTAATATGAAAGCAGTTTTTTAGTAACGCGTTAGACGCAAATGCTTATTTGCGTCTTATTAACTTCCTCTCAGAAATAGGGACAAATATGCGCCTTTTATATTACTGAACTAAAAAAAAAACTGTAAAGTATAAGGACATTATCTACATAAATGCGACTTTTTAATTAAGTTTCATATAAATTCGTCTTTTCATCTTCAATCGGGTGTAAAAAAATGAACAGAAGCTATTTTGTTGTGCTAAAACCGTTTTGGATTGAGTTAGAAAAATATTAAAAATACAGGCAGATGCGCCTTTTTTTTCTGATTCCGGTAATGTATATAACTCAAATCCGGAAAAACTGTTAGATGCGTCTTTTCTTCTATCGGGGGCAGTATAGTCATGATTGGAAAAAGCTAATTCCTTTACTATGAAATTGTTGTGCATGTCTTTAAATCCTTGAACATCTAGTATGATACTATTGGAATTCATGATATTTTCCTTACAATATTACTCAGTGGTTTATACTCAATTATACAATCGTTCAATATCAGACAGTATGCCGAAGTTTGATCGGGTATTTCAACATCACTTTCCAGCTCTACTCTCACGTCAACTACTGGACCTGATATGAGGTCATCAATTTGTCTAGAACAGTCGATGACGAACAAAGGAGCGATATCCTTAAACTCCTTGTTGTGTAACAACGGCTCTGACCGACGTCCATAGTATGACTGTTGAAAACGAGCATATTGCTCATAAACTAATGCAAAATTGTTATTAGTGAAATTAACGTTTAGATTCTCATATGGATAATAATTTGAATTGAGATATACTCTAACGTCACGCATAGTACAGTGATCAAATCTAGACATATCTGCACTTGTATTATGTTTTTTGTTAGTCTGTAGACCTATAATTACATATCTTGGTTTTTCAATTTGGGATGAAGTTTTAATAGACCATGTATGTTTCGTGGTTTTAGGTAATAACGGATATTCGTATAAATCCCAATTCCTAAATACTAATTGCAGCGCACGATCTTTTTCCAAAATCTTCAAAAGATGAATTTTTTCTTTGTCAGACACTTTTACATGCGGTACTCGCCATATAATTTTATTAATTTCCACATCGTTTACAACTTCCCCTGCATCAAGCTTCACAGCATTTGTGTTTGTATTACTCCTCAATAATATTAGTTCGTGTTTACAATTCATAACAACTTTTTTGTAATCTTCAGCGAATCCAAGAATGTTACTAAGAGGTATAGATACAGCAAAAGAACCATTAGGACTTTTAAAACCATGGATGTCCCAACCCCAAGCGCGACACGATTTTGATTCACTTTCATTCATTGATAACAAGGATTTCATAGTAGTTGTTATGCCTGCGTTTTTTATTTTATCAATCTCGATGCCATTCAGTTCATAACGAATGTCTTGAAAGAGATACATCATTGGATTATTCGTAAATGATACACCGGTTTTTTCTTTGGAATCGTGTTTAGTAACATTTACTATTCCTTCTAAATACAATGTACTAGCGGATGGTAAAACATACAAGTCTTTTTCATTAATAGGTATGCGAATTTCATCGTTTCTATTAAAACTTGTTATGTATGGTTTGTATGAATGGTATTCAATACCAGCTATAGTATTGTCATGCAGAGGAGAAGATAAAACGTCTAACATACTCATTTTAAAAGTCCTATATCTTTGAGAAATTTTTGATTTTCTTGATTAAGTTGTAGTTTTTTTTTCTTGATTGTTGCTGTCTTGTGGATAGCTCGAGGAGCACTGTTTTGTTTAGTTCGGGTACCAGGGTATTTATTTATTTTACTGTAATCAATCATTTTCTCCTGAGGTGTAAATAAAGCTGTACTTCCTCCCCACGTAGATTGAGCAAATTATTATTTATATCTAAAAGTCTAACGTTCACACTGTTAATGATCTTTTGATTTACTGGAAAGTAAATAACGTTTTTAGGAACTTCTATAATTCTGTAACCAGGAGGTACATGTGGAGCAAATTCATGAATAATATGACTCGGATAACCATTAATATATGATCCAGTCACTATGTCACATTCAACCCTCACCACGGTCGTTGATAAAATGTTCACTGGGTACTGTGATTTATGTAATATATTTGCTTCAAGTTTTTTCTTACCAAAACCTAACAATCTGCCAATCGAATCTTCTTTCGTAAAATCAATATTTTTTGTGCAGAATATGGTAGTTTTTAAAGTAATATTTGTTATTGCATTGCAAATTAAAACTTGCGTTTTGTAATTTCAATTTTATGTAATCGTTGATGTCTTGCAGTTCGTATGCGCCTTCAGGTATTTCGATAACTTTGCGGTCATAATAAAACTTATGATTTCTATTATCAATATTTGGTATAGAATTAAATGTAGATAAATACAATAATGCACATTCATACTCTCCCTCAAACTGCAGAGTAGGTGAATAATAAGTAGATAATACTGATGAGTTACCTGTTATAGATAGTGAGAGAGACATTATGCTAATGATACAAATAAAAAAAGTTATTCAATTTATACATTTATTCCAGAAATTATACAAAACTGACAAACATAAATGTCCGCAATGTACAGAGTTAAATTTTTGACATCGCGTATTTTTTAAGTAATTTAATAATTCTAACGGTGGTTTCAAATTACCGTAGCTATCAAAATATATACAATAATTATTTAATTTTACATAGGCTACCCAATGTGTCCCTTCATTGTTAGAATTATCCAAATTAACAACACCACTTTCAATAAGTTTCGGTTTGTTAGGTAATTGATCTTTCATGTACACACCTCTAAAAAAAGGTACTTTACACGCATGATTCTGGATATCTATATTACTTAGAGAACGATTAGGTAACCTTCTACTTAGTTTTTTGAACATTTTACAAACAAACCATTTCCTTTCTTGTACGGTTTGACATACAAGCCTTTGCCTAACGCAAACGATTCCATGACTTTATTATGACGTTGCGACTCCTGTAAATTTTGTTTAGCACTCTTGTAATCGTTAACTGTCTTTGCAATACCCGCTGCACCGCCAGCTAAAGTACCTAATGCAGACAGTCCAGCAAAAATTGGAATCAGCGGTAGAAACCCACCTGTTTTCGGTAGTGGTATGACTCTGGGTATAGGAATCCTGCAATTATTTGAAAACAACTTTTTCGCAGCTAGATAAGCATATTTTATAACGTCTTCTTTGTTTTTAGGTTTTAGCTTTTTAATTTGTGATCTAATTTTAGTTACTAAAGATCCAAACGTTTTTATGCCAGATCCCATTTTAAGTTTTGTCTTCATTGCTTTGGTAACTAACCAGGAAGCAATTTTTTCTCTTTTTCCAGCATCTACTACTTTTAGCCGCTTGTTTGCCATGTTCAGTAACTGTGTATCGGCTTGATGTCTATTATACAAATCTGAATAATTTGTATAAGCTATATCATGTACTTTACAAGCTTCGTCTAATTGGTTTATGCCTTTGTCTCCTCGTAATAAACGTTTTTGTAATTTGGTGCCTGGTCCACAGTAATTATAACCGGGTAAATGTAGCTCAAACGGTAAATGATCTATTATGTTATTAAGAAGTCCACTTCCTGGCATTGCTCGTGTTGCAATGTTAGCAAAAATAATATGTTGAATTATAAATACCCTTGTATTAATGTCCAACCATATCCAACTATTTTCACAATCATTCAAACCTAACCATTTAACAAATAGCTTACTACCTTTTCTCCTTAAAACTTTTTCAATAAGGTAAACATCAGGATACATTGTTTTTTGAATTTCTTGCTCATAAAAAGTACCTAATATCGGCTGGTTCCGAAGATCTTCAATGTTATACGTTACTGGAACTGTTTCATTAATGTTTGTGATTTTAAAGATTTCTGTTGACCAGTTAGGGGTATAGCCTTTTTCAAAACAATTTTTAAACTTACTTATTCGAACGTAGTCCCCGACTTTACATTTATTTTTATTTTTTGTGATCGTGTTTCTATGTGATTTTAAAATATTTTTACGTATAATGCTCTCATTTTCAATGCTAACATCAATAGGCTTACAATTAATAGTACGGTGCTTGGTATTATTGTAAGTAAATACAGTATTTTCTATAGGTTTTCCTATCCATTTATAGTTTCCATTTAAATTAAAAGTTTTGAATAATGATTTTTTTAAAGTTTTAATTAATCTTTCCACAATAGAAGCTTTCTTAATCGAAAATGATGAATAGTGATTAATTTTATAACGCTTCATTAATTTTGAGAATGTATCGTTGTAAAACTCTGTTCCTAAGTCTGTTTGTAAAAGATTAGGTGAACGATTACTTGTCATTAATATTTCTTGAAATGCATTTGATACTTCTACTTTTCATTTAGACTTCAAAGGTATAGTCCACGCATATTTTGAAAAGCAGTCAATCACCACTAAGATATAACCGAAGCCTCTATTATTATTATTTTTTATATTTCTTAAGTCAATAAGATCTGCTTGCCACAAGTCATCGATTCCTTTTAAAATAACACAACGACGAACAAAGTTTCTTCTTGCTGATTTATGTAATTCGTTCACGATTTGTTGCTTTGTCATTATGAGATGGTATGTTCGTCTTACTCGGACCAGCGTTTGTTATTTTATGATCAATATATGACATCATACTTGATTTTAAGTGTTCTAACGTAACTTGAATATCTTTTAAAATCTAATTTTTGGTTTTGTCCAATAAATTTTGAACATCGCTTTTATCACACAGGTAATTAATTTTTGCATCTATATATTCCTTGTTAACTACATCGTCTGCTTCAACAGGATTAATAACACCACGTAGTCTATTCATTTGCAAATTAAACTCACCATTTGTAGTTTTTAAAATTGTTTTATCCGAGATATCAAACATATCCATCTCATTCTTTTGTGAATATGATGACCAAATTTGTCTATATTCATTATGTATGTTCAGGTGGAAAGATCAAGGTAAAATGAAACATTAATTCTTAATCATTAAATTTATTACTTTATAATTTTTCCCTCGCGTAGTTCTTCTATGATGGATAATATTTCATTATCGAGTCCTGTATTTCCAGCTTCTCGAGAGGCCATGAGTAATTTTAATCTTTCAACTAATTCATTAGGGTCATCCCAATATACATAATCGATATCTTTTTTCATTTTTTTTAGTATTAGCAACCCTTTTCCTTTTGGCAAAGACATTTGAGTATCGTTAACATTGCTGTGTAATTTAAAAAGCGGTTTTATAAGACACATATTTTTTTTTCCTTTATTGCTTTTTATAGGTTTATTTGGATCATAGTCACGTCTATGAGCATTTGTAGCTAATAACATTAATTTGTAACATTGTTTATCGTTTTCAGTTACTAAATTTAGATCCGAATCTTTTTTAAATAAAAGTTCTTTTAATCCCTCAGTGTTTGGATATATACGATGATCTATAGTAATTTTTTTATCATCGATAGTTATTTTGGACGAGCCGAGCATAAGTTTGCCTTTTTCAATCCTAACTCCAAAAGGAATATCATCAATTACTTCAGATGATTGAGACCATGATGAAACGTTATCTTTCAGAGTATCATTGATGTCGACAGATTTGAATGAGTCATCACTTTTCTCAAAACAATTATCACAATCGTCATCCTCGGAATTTGGACTACTATCACTATGTTCTTGATCAATAGTCGATGCTTTAGATTTGATAGTATTTTCCCAATCATTCTCAGTATTAGCATATTCATAGTTTGTTAAGTCTTCATTCTTTTCATGTTTATTAGATTTAAAATTACCACTACTCTTACTTTTCACAGGTGTAATTTTGTTGTTATATGCAATTTCATTAAGAGGATTAATCAAAGGTTTAAATACAGTTTGCAAAACTTTTTCATTATCATCTTCAATATTTCGCATTTTTCGCACTTTTTTTCTGACCGCTTCAACAGCATTAACGATTTGTCTTTTCATAGATGTTTCCATTGTAATAATAATTAGATGTTTCTTCTATTAGTGTTTAATTAAGATTACCTAACATTTTCTTTGCAATGATATATATATATATATATATATATATATATATATATATACGGTATATATTTACAGAATGTAAACCTCAATCAAAAACTACAAAGTAATCAAATTTTTTGCGATAGCCACCTTCATTTTTACGACATTCCTTATTTATAACTAAATAATTATAAGGATCGGTCCATATTTTAGAACACAATTCACGGAACTCGTTCCATTTCATATCTGTGTTAACATGTTCCTCATAGACGTGTCGCATATTAATATCATCTTGCTTGAAAAGAATTATTAGATTTGCATTGTCTCTAACAAGTTGTTTGGGTACCTTACTGTATGTTTGATTTAAATAAAAACAGTCTATGTTTTTGTGCCTACCCATTGCAAAATAATCTCGCATGTTATTTTGGTTCTCACACGCTACGTCATCAAATATCATTACCGAATCGCACCTAGCTTCTTGGGGACTAATTACTTCTTCATTGTCCTTAAATTTTGAAAACGCAACGTCGGGTACACTAGCTAGCACTTTTTGTAGAAACATGTACTTTGGTTGATATAGAGTCTTCGAGTATAGGTATACATTACGAAACTTTAATCCATTTTTATGCAAGAGCAAACCTATTACGAGATTGGTTTTACCACAGTTAGAGGGACCGCAGATAATACATCTTATCGTGTTTGGTAAAAGTTTCCCGTGTCGAAAAGTATGACTTTGGGTTTCAACACAGACTGCATCCACAACTAGCGAATGGGGTTGTTTGACAAACTTCATTTTTTGCAAACGTCTAATACTTAACACTGTTAAAATAAGAATAATCAGTTACCTTGATAAATTGTTTTAATATAATGTTCAACTTTAATTGATTTCTAAGCGCCTTTGGTAACCGAATGGGTAAGTACGTAGACCACATTGTATAGGTACAAATAAAATTGATTCCAATTTACATTTGATTAATGAACGATTAAAAATTATAACGTAGGTATCTATCACCGTATGAGTATCGGATCGATGATTACATATATTAGTAATAATTGTGATGAGTTACTTTTGTGGTGTTAATATCTCGTACTATTGTTTTTACAGATTACCCGGACCAGAGTCAAAATTGAAAAGTCTGTATTTAAAGTTTTTCGCTTTGGTAGGAATCGAACCAACAAGCACAGCAGTCTCATACACATACCTTTGTACTAAACCCGGTTGTCATATTACAAACAAAACAATATTTGGCTATCTATCGATCAACGCTACCGGTACCTGCTTTAAACTATTACAAAAACGCCTTATGTAATTAAATAAGCAGTTTATAGGAATGTGTTAGTATGCTATGATTGTACTGAACACGACAGTCAGGATTATACATTAAACTATATACGCTCGAATGAGTGTATGTATTTTTATCGATCAAGTCGAACGATAATTATCGGGTATTCTGGAACTTTGTCTGGAGCAACAGCTAATTCGATGAATGAAATTCAGAATGTTTAATTTATCCGAATCCGTATACTATTGGGCATTCTGTCACAACGGAGCATAGGCGAACTAGTTCGACTGCGCGACAGGTGGGACAGAATGCCCAATAGTATACTACTCGTGCCTCATTTTGTCTCCAGCCCTATATTCTATTTCTAAATCGAAATCTTGAATTTTCAGCCACCAGCGTGCAATTCTCGGAACTAAATCCTTTTTGACAAATGTGTGACGAATAGCAACACAATCTGTTAATATTTTTACCTTAATACCTAACAAATAAACTCTGAACCTTTTTAACGACTCGACAACTGCTAGTGTCTCCAATTCGTAACTGTGATAATTCTGTTCTTCCCGGGTGGTAGTGCGACTAAAGTACATTACAGGTTTTAAAGCATTATCTACTTGACGCTGAAGCAAAATTCCTGCAACACCAAACTAACTTGCATCCGTATGGAGTTCAGTGTGCAAATTTCTATCATAGATTGCTAAAACTGGTTGAGACTAAATGAGACTTTAGATCTTTAAAAGCTTTATCTTAGGCTTCTCCCTATGACCAGGTCATATTTTTCTTTGTAAGGTCTGTAAGGGGTTTAGCAATAAGAGAAAAAATACGTATAAACTTTCTAACGAATGAACAAAGACCAACGAATTGCCTGACTTGGTGAACATTAGATGGGGTAGGAAACTCACGCACAGATTTTATTTTATGATCACTTGGCTTAATGCCATCCTTAGAAACGTAATGACCGAGATAATTTAATTCAGTTTGAAGAAAAGAACACTTTTTCATATTAAGTTTAAGATTGGCCTCACGTAATACTTTCAAGAGAAGTTCTAGTAGCTCCAAACCTCGTGGAATATCGCTGCTTGGTTATAAAAAAAATATCATCCATGAATGCCAGAATATGATCACCATCACTCATTTTGTTCAAAGTCAAAGTCAAATAATTTATTTCAACTAGGCACATTAAAGGCACTTTTGAACGTCAAATACATAGAAATAGAACGGATTCTAGTTGCCCCTTCCAAAAGGTAGTTTTCGTATGGAGAAGAATGGGCAAGAAACTCCACCGTTACTCTTTTAAAAAAAATGTTTTACAATATTTGGTATACATCAATTATATAATTAAATGTGAAGACGATGCACCGAGAATCAATTACTGTACCACAATAGGTAAAAAAAAAGAATTAAAAATGGAGCAATGACAAATAAATTAATTAAGTATGTGATAGATACATGGTGTTAACCTTATTAATAATTTTATTCATCAAACGTTGAAAAACTGCAGGTGAATTGGCTAAACCGAACGGAACTCGGACGTATTCATATTGCCCGTCAGGTGTTATGAAGGCACTTCGTTGAGCATTTCCGACGTTTGGCTCCCAGGCAGGACCGGGCTGGAGCTGCCTTGGGGCGTCTCCTGCCCAATCTGGGGGGTCCAAACGCCTCCTGCCGGAGGCTCTACGCGGGGGTCGTGCGGTCCATGGCCCTTTACGGGGCACCGGTGTGGGCGCGTTCCCTTAGGCTGCGGCCAGCCCGCCGGTTGAATCCCCTCCCAGAGGACACGGCGGGGCTCCACCCAAGCAGGGCAGGGTACCTCCACCGTATGCTCCACCCTGTCCTCCAGGCGATCCACACAGTGTTGACATCCGGGCGTTTCCTCCCGCCTTATCCGAAACTGGAACCTCCTGATACAACCGTGTCCGGTGAGGACCTGCGTCAGGTGGAAGGTGAGGACGCCGTGGTGCCACTCTAGCCACTCCTCAAAGAGGGGACTTATCGCCGCAATTGTGGCGTGCCCAGCACTTGCGACAATCGCACTCTCCATGCCGCCATGAGATCCTGCCGGAGCTCTGTCCGCTGTGCCGCGATTTCTCGGGGCGGCGGAGTCACGCCCCGGCGCTTCATCTCCTCGCGCCACTCCTACATGTGCACGAGGACTTTCGCCTCCAGATCCCATGGCGGTAATCAGGCAAGGAGGCTCGCCACCTCACGGGAGAACGTGCGGTATCCCCGGGCCAGCCGAATGGCCATGACCCTTTGGGACGCGTTCAACCGGCGGGCTGGCCGCAGCCTAAGGGAACGCGCCCACACCGGTGCCCCGTAAAGGGCCATGGACCGCACGACCCTCGCGTAGAGCCTCCGGCAGGAGGCGTTTGGACCCCCCAGATTGGGCAGGAGCCGCCCCGAGGCAGCTCCAGCCTGGTCCAGCCTGGGCGCCAAACGTCGGAAATGTTCCACAAAGTTCCACCGGCTGTCGAGGACGAGTCCTAGGTACTTCATTATCGACTCGACGCCGATGTGAACCCCTCCTATCGTTATTTGGGAACCCGACGGTGGCGCGTTCTGAGGACCATGAAAACACATGACCTTAGACTTGTGCAAGGCCACTTCGAGTCCCAGTTGCCGGTTCTATCGACGATTGTCGCAACCCCGCGTGTCGCTAGTTCGGCCGCCGCCTGGTGCAACCTCCCCTGCGCCAGGACCAGCGTGTCGTCAGCGTAGCAAACTACACTGACGCCACTGGGGAGGTCGGCACGCAGCACCCAGTCGTATCCGATGTCTCACAGATGCGGCCCTAGGACCGATCCCTGCGGGACACCGCACGACATCTCTCGCCGCTTCCACACTCCCTTGTGACTGGGGTAGATGACGGCCTTGTCCGTCAAATAGGCCTCGACCACACGACAGAGGTAGGTCGGCATCCGGTGGTACCGGAGTGCCTCCCTTATGCTACTCCAGGGCAGGGTGTTGAAGGCATTGGCGATGTCTAGAGACACCGCCAAGACGATCCCACCCCGGGCCACAGCATCCCCCGTCGTGAGGGCCCGTACGCGCATGATGGCATCCACCGTAGAGCGCCCTCTGCGGAAACCAAACTGGCTCTCCGCCAAATCCGGCCCCGCCCGCACCAACCGCCCGACGAGGCGGTTTGCAATTACTCTTTCAAAGAGCTTGCCCACCTCGTCGAGCAGCACGATGGACCAATAAGCGGACGGAGAGTGCGCAGGGCGCCCCGGCTGGAGGCTCGAGAGCCTCCATGGCCAGGACCCAGGTCTTCCCAGGTAAGCCGTCGGGTCCTGGGGCGGTATTCTTGGCATTCAGCCTTCGTACCGCCACTCTCATTTCTACCTCGGTCACCTTCGGAGCATCGTCGTCGTCGTCAGCGGTGTGGTCCGCATCGAGCACCGCAGTAGGTGGAGCCATGAGCGGGGAGGCATGTTCCCCTCTCGAAGGGAACAGAGCGCTCACCACGTCCTCCACAAGCTGAGGCCGGAGACTCTGCGTCAGCGGGGGAGCCCATGGGCGGAGTTTCTCCCGCACCATCTTGTATGGGCGTCCCCACGGATCTGCGTTGAAAGTCTCCAGCATCTCTTCGCGGGCCAGTGCCCTGGCTCGCAGGATCTCCGCCTGGAGGGCGGTCTTCGCCGCTCTGTCCCCCTCGTACAGCTCCGCCTGAATGGCTTCCGTATCCAGAGGGCGGATACGGAGCCTGCGGTGCCTGGCGTACCGGCGTCGCGCAGCAACGCTCGCATGGCGCAGAGCCGTCAACTGCTGCGACCACCAGCTCACCTGGCGCGAAGCACATCCGGACTGGACCCGGGGCATTGCCACGTCACAAATATTGGACATGGCCTCCCGGAACCATTCCGCCTCGTCGTTGATGTCGGCAGGCCTGTCCGGTGATGACACCCAGGCCTGCACAATCGAGGCTTCCAGGAGAAGCTCCCGGTCCAGCTGCTTCAGCGCCCACCGCGGACCACTCGGGGCCTGTCGGACCGGCGCGCTCGAGGACTTGGCGGAGTCATCAAACCGGATATACCGGTGGTCGGAATACGTCTCCACCCCCTCCATGACGCGTCAGTGAGTGACACGCGGTTACAGAGCGGGGCTGGCGAACGAGATGTCCACCACCGACTCACCCTGCATCCGCACACACGTGGGGACAGAACCCCTGTTTAGGACGACCAGGCCTGTCTCCAGAGCCCAGTCCTCCACCATCCTGCCCCGTGTGTCCGTATACCGGGAACCCCAAGCCACATCCTTGGCATTGAAGTCCCCAAGGACGAGCACGGGGAGGGAACGGAACCCGACGACGACTTATCGAGCTCTCCTGGGATCACATTCTTCAAAAGATTCAGGCTTTTTTGGATATATATCTTCCCGAGGACACAAGGATTGCCTAGATTCCTGTTCTTGCGCGGTACAGTTTGCTGAAACTAGTCCTGAGATTCTTAAAACTGCTTTAGCTGCAGACAAACTAGCCCAGAATGATTACAACGAGTTAACCGAGTTCACAATGATAGTTCTGAATAAGCCACCTGCGAGGATTTATTGACGTTCTCCGGGATCAATACATAATGCTCGTATGATGGCGTAACTGCTGTATGCTATGAAGATGTTTTTCTTCAGAAGTAATTTAAACGTATTCAAGTTAACGAAAAGGGACGAAAAATTAATATCTGCTTCAATAGTTTTGGTGCTCTCATTTACACCAAGGTTCGGTGCTTCGATCCAAACCTTTGACAGCAGATACACCGATTAAAGACTTGCAACTTTGGAAGAGATTAAAACCATACGAAGCGATTGACTTCGATGCAGTAAGCAGCAAGGGGAGTCTCAGAGCGTCACTTGTGGTACTTATCTGATAAGGAAGAAAAACAATTCATACTTCATGTCGTGAAACATAACCGAAAAGTTGTTTCTACTGATACACAAAAAAAAAGCGTTTAAGATAAGATTATTTATTTGCATAAACATGCGTGTGTACATACCTATAAAGTGCATACAAGATGATAAATTAATTTAAGTGCAGACATGTTTGCCACTACGTGACGTGCAAAATAATGGATTCATACAATTTAAAATTATACAAAAAAAATAAAATAAAAATAATTACAAAATAGAAGTTGTCATACATTAATGGGTTATTAAAATTATAGTCATTCAACAAGTGCGTTATTAAAATTATGGAATAATTCAACATTATTATATAAGTAGCTCTAAATTAATCTAATTACTTATGTCAAGGCAAATTCATTTTCATTCAAGAACTCAGTAACGCTATAATATGCTTCGGCGGTCAAAAAAGTACGAAGTTTATTTTTAAACATAGATTGAGGTAGTTCTCTCCAACTTTTCGGTACTTTATAATAAATGACTCCCCTCTTATTACATTATCGTAATACGGAACAGAACACTGTTCTATCGGGGAAAGTCCAGCGACGCTATTGATAGGTAGGAATTTACGTACAAAATTAGATGCTTTAAGGCTCAACTGGGAACGGAAAGTGAAAAAGGTTCAGGAGCGGCAACAAAAGCTAGGTACGGACCGTTTATCGGTAGATGGCGCTGCATCTAGTCTATCGCGAGAAAAAACGCTGTGTAAAATATCTGTATAAATACAGATATACAATTTGCCTACAGAAGTACATAAAAATAAGTAAAACAATAAAACAGTGACTATTGATTAAGTGACAGTGTTATCTACGAGTTTCATAAATAAACTGTGGAGATAAGATCAAAATACATAAAACAATAAGGGCATGAAAAAATACAAACAAAAACAATAAATAATAAAAATAATTCAACGTATTTTCCAATACACAACATAAAAAGTGCATAAATAGTGTAAAAACCGCGGAAATTGTGACTTTTTCATAACTTTTGATCAAACGAACCGTTACGAAAAAATATTTTATTCAAATAATACCAGTGCCGAACGTAATACCAAATAGCGACATCTAGTCTAAAAACACCGAAATCTGCATGTGGAAACTATGGTATAATTTGGTCAGTACAGCTAATAACACGGTTGGCGCGTCAAGAATTCGGACGGACTGGTGAACAGTGAGTCGCTGGTTCGATATTGGATTAGCGTTCGTCTTTTTGTAAATAAACAAAATATTATAAAATTGAAATATGGAGGATGATACATACGTCACTCAAACAACCAAATTGCAACATAATCTAAATATAAGCGAGTTAGAATTTGACATGGATATCTCTTATCAAAGCTTACCAAACAATAACACCTCTGGAAATGTTGATATCATGGCAATGAATGAAGAAATAAACAAACTTAAATTGGAACTACAGTCTGCCAACTCAGAAATAGATAATTTAAAATTGGAAAATCTTTCACTAAAGGACAAAATTAAGAAATATGAAAGCAAAATAAAGATTTTTAAATCTGTAGGAATACAGAATTCTAATTCTTCGGATGCAGCGGCAACTCCAATAAGATTCTTTTCACCTCAATATCAACGTCGACTTAGGACAATAACTATGAAAACAGGATTACTCAGAACCTCTTCTAGAGAGTTTACTATGCATGCCATAACGTCAATGAACCGAAATGAAAATAAGTCGACAGCGCTCTTTCATGAGTCGCCAATAAAAGACAATTTAACTAAGGATTGTGTCACAGGGGCAGGAGACTAGTCACCTACAAACAGTTACAAAGAACTACAAGTAAGTTTTATCCAAAACTCATCTACATCGAACGCGGAGGAACAAGAAAAGGGAGAAATACATACATTGACAGACAGGGAAATACAGGGAACAAACAAGAATGTCACTGTCAACACCTAAACTAAACATGAGCGCAAATGAAAGCATACAAAAACTGACAGAAAATAGGTCATGCAAACAAATATCGCAAGCACTAGGACCAAAGCCAGAGCGGGAGGAAAATTGATAAGTCATATAGCAACGCAAAAATAAATAATCATTCGACAAGAAAACTAAATCTAACCTTGGAATATCACACTCCTAAATCTTCTGCTCAAGTAAAGTCATCTATTGAATCCCGAAAATATGATAACAATTCAAAACCTGCCGTTGACCATTCTCAAAATGAAGGGGAAAACTCGGCCAGCTATAATTTGTTGCACAATATTAGCAGCAATAAAACGAGTTCACAAAATATGGTGGAACATTCAAATAATGCTGATAGCTGCAATGTCAAATGCAATAACATTCAAAAAAATCTCGAACAGTATAAACACATAGGAAAAACGCATTGTAAAGCTGGCAAAATATTAATATTATCGGACAATCAAGGTAATGGTATAGTTCAGATGTTGATCGAAAATAAAAATAAACTAATATGTAAGGATTATAATATACAATCTGTTACAAAACCAAATGCAACAACTAAGAATGTGTTATCTGATTGTTGTAACATGGCAAAATCCTTATCTAAGACCGATAATGTTATTATAATGACAGGTAGTAATGACTCTAATCCAACTGAATTTATGTCTGAAATATCGATAGCGTTACATTTCCTAAAAAATTGCAATGTATTTATAGCCAATGTACTTTATAATCGGATTCTTAATGAACTTAAATTGAATGACCAGTTAAAGCTTCTTACTCGAAATTATAAAAATTGTACATACATATATAGAAGCAGGAACAGAGGATGTTTTGCAACAAATAATCTATAAAATCAATGTTAAACATTATAACAATGCATTCCTTTCCTATAACAACCACAAAAGTAAGGGTACTGCCGTTATGAAGGGTACACATGATAGACAAAAAGTTTATACTCCGAATAAAAAGGTAGAATTAAAAAGGAGTACGATACCCTATTGCTTTGAGAATCAACTAAGAAATCATTCAAAAAAGGTTCACAACTCATCTTGTCCAAATAATAACCAGGAACCATTGCAGGGTACAATACCCTATTATTTTCCAATTCTCAAAAAAACATCACAAGTAGATCCAAAAGACAATTCCAATAATATTTTTTTTCGTTCCTAAACATTCTTTTGCAATAGTTCACCAAAATATTGTCGGTGCCTTAAATAAAATTCAAGATTTGGAGATAGTGTTAAATGAGTTGCCAGAATTAAAGAAAAACGTTGCAGTAGTATGTCTCAGTGAACATTTCATTAAAAAAGGTGATGAAAAATACTTAAATGTAAATAATTTCAATCTTGGGGCCATTTACTCACGCGAAAGACAAAAACGCGGAGGCACATGTATATTGTGTCAAAAGGGTTATTGAAGTACTGAACTAGGTTTTACAAAGGATCTTGTAACGGAGAAACATTTTGAAATATGCGGTGTAAAAATTGAACAAATCAAATTGATTGTGGTCTGTACATACAGAACACCAAATTCTGACATAAATATATTTTTTCAAAATTTCATTAAAACATTACTGAAACTTCAACATAAAAAATACAAGATAATAATTTATGGTGATTTTAATACAGACTTACTAATAACTGATAAAAACAGTTCTAAATTCAAAGAAATATTACTTAATTATGGAATGCAATACTATATAAATGAACCTACTAGGCTTAAGAAATGTATAGACAATATAATTGGTAATGTAACGAATGCAATAGGCGAAACATATGATTGTTTCCTGTCTGATCATAATACAGCTCAAATCGTTACAATTGATCAAAAAATTAACAGCAAAACTGATTTCTTTTTTGTAGCTATTAATGATTTAAATAAACATAATGTTGGTAAGTTCATTGAGTGCATATGTTGCTTAAGTTTTAGTGAAATTTATGATATCTCAGATGCTAATGCAGCCTTTGATGTATTTCATGATCTTTTAACTTTGATCTACAATCTTTGCTTTCCATGTATAAAAAATAAAAGAAAATATAACACGAATAAACAAAAATGGATAACAAAAGGTATTAAAAAAAGCTGCATTACTAAGAGGTCATTAAGAAATCAATATTATTTGAATAAAAATAATGAAAATAAAAACAAATTTAAAACATATTCCAAATTATTAAGAATTTGTATAAATAACCTGCAATCTTTATGTAACCAAAAGCACATTACTTATTCGCAAAACAAAATCAAAGCTACATGGGATATTGTAAAGCGCAATACGGGCACTAAGCCGTCTAGAGATTGCATTAGTAAAATCGATGACAATTGTATAACACTAACCTCCGGATCTGACATCGCTAATAAATTCAATAATCACTTCATTGACATTGCCATTAATCATTCCTCTAATTTTAATAATGATCATAATGACAGACACAATATAGAAATTCATGATGATAGTATATTTCTAGAACCAACAAATGCTTCTGAAATTGAAAGTATAATAAAGTGCTTAAGAAATACTAAATCAGCAGGCTATGATAATATCACAACTCAACTTCTTAAAAGTATTTCAAAATATATATCATCGCCTTTAGCGTACATTATTAACCTATCCTTGGAACAGGGCTGTTTTCCTGACAGATTGAAACTGTCCTTAATTAAGCCATTACATAAAAAGGGCTCCCAATCTAACGTTGACAACTATAGACCTATAGCACTAACTCCCATACTTTCAAAAATATTTGAAAAAGTGATGTACAGGCGGTTAATAGGTTCTTAGATAAATATAACATTCTAGTCAGTCAGCAATATGGATTTAGACAAAATAAATCCACTACCGTAGCAATTTATACGTTAATAAAATAAATCATGAATAATATCAATAAAAGAATCCCTTCCTGTGCATTATTTTTAGATTTAAGCAAGGCGTTTGACCTCATTGACCATGTTAGGCTATTGGATAAAATGGAAAGATACGGAATAAGGGGTCCCGCTATAAAATGGTTTCAGTCATATTTAAGTAACAGGAAGCAGATAACAAGAATAGCAAAGTTGAACCATATGGCAAATAGTATGGATAATTTCGAATCCGAACCAAGAATTAACCTTTGCGGTGTCCCTCAGGGAAGCATTCTCGGGCCGTTATTGTTCCTTCTCTATATAAACGACTTACCGAAATCATTAAAACATCAGTGTGTTCTGTTTGCTGATGACACCACAATTATTATTAAATGTAAAGATGAGCAAAACTATGACAATGAAATTAATCAAGCATTGAACGATATTATAAAATGGTTAGATATAAATAAACTAAAATTAAATATTGCCAAAACGAACGTACTCTATTTTAAAACATGGAAAAGTAAACCTGTCCATCTTCATGTCGCGTATGATAATATAAGCGTAAAGCAGGTACATAACACAAGGTTTCTAGGGGTAACACTTGATGAGCACTTAACATGGAAGAATCATATCGAGATACTCTGCAAGAAAATTAACCAATTTGTATTTGCGCTAAAAAACGTCAAAAATGTAACGTCGAGAGAAACCTCCATAATGGTGCACCATGCCTATATCTGTTCAGTAATTCGCTACGGCATAGTTGTGTGGGGAAACTCCTCAGAAACAGATCGAATTTTCATTGGTCAAAAAAAGTGTATCCGCGCAATTTTTAATATGGTTTGGTCTGATTCGTGTAAGCCTATATTTAAGTCACATAACCTTTTGACTGTACCCTGCATATATATTTTCGAAGTTGCCAAGTTTGTGAGATCGAATCTTGCATTATTTGAACGAAGGGATACTACAAATAAAAGGAAAGCTGCACATCTAGATTTCGAGATACCTGTTCCTAAGTTGCAACTCTTCCGAACTTGTGTCTACATGGCTCCCCTAATTTATAATGCTTTGCCGAATACAATTACCCAACTACCCTTCCAAAAATTTTGTTCGGCACTACGAAAGTGGCTGTTGTAGGAATGTTTTTACTCAATTCACGAGTTTTTTGTAAAATGTCCCTGTAAATTTTTTTCTCTTGATCTGGTATCACAATACAGGCATAAGTAAAGTAATTATTTAAGTTAAGTGTCATTATGTTAAATTTATTGTTTTATTTAATGTCATGTCAAAAATAGAAGTGTGTAGTTTATGTATTATAATAATTGAAATAATGATTAAAATTTTAATATTAATCTAATGTAAATAATTGTAACTAAAAATGAATGTACTTCAATAATTGTATGTAATAATAATTGTAATAATAATTGTAACTTGATTTGCATACCGTTAAAACGGTGAGACATGTAGCACTATGCAATAATACGAACACCTTTGTAAACATACCACGTTTCTGGCAAATAAATATTCTATTCTATTCTATAAAGCATAAAATCGCTTTCTTCGCTAATCAGACCGGATATGACATTAGAGAAATACTTCAAAACTTGGTGGGAAATAGTTTTAGTATAACGTCGGTAATCAAACCAAATGCGCCGCTTAGTTATATATTAAGTACAAGCGCAACTATGTGTAAGGATTTTACTAAGTCTGACTTTATTTTAATAATCGGAGGCAGTAGTGACAAAAATCCATTAAATATATTGAGTTCTCTGCATCACACTTTGCAAAATATGCAAAATACAAATGTCCTTGTCAGTAAGATTTATTATAACAGATATTTAAATGTATCAAATGTAAATCGTACCTTAAAACTAGTATGCAATTATTGCGAAAATTCTAATTTTATTACACTAGATGACAATCATTATTTTAGCTACAATAATAATGTTTTTACCAAACAAGCAAACTGCATGCAAATTAATTTACAGGGATATATATTGCGCTTACAATACAAAGTTAATTATCAAAATTATGTGCATAATGTGCTTTTGGATCAAAAGGCAAAACTGGTGTTTAAAAACGTTTCTACACAAACAACTCCTAATTTGGTACTCAGAGAAAGGGAAACGCCTACATCTAGAGTGTTTGTAAATTCGTCTTCACAAACAAATCTTTCACCTGCAATTATGAATAATTGTGATCTTTTTCGAGAATAAAAAGGTAATATTAGATGATGTAAGTAATAGCACACCATCATCAGATACCAGTTGTTTAAAGATTTTTCATCAAAATGTATGTGGAATAAGCAATAAAAAAACCGAAGTTGAATTATACAGGATGTAAGGGTAAACACTATTGTCATTCAAACCATAGGTGAGTTGACTTAATATAAAAATAAATGACCGAACACAACAAAAAAAACGTTATTTTCATTAAAAGATTTTAAAAAGTTTATATCTGACACCGTGCTTGCTAGCGAAACAGCTGACTGACTAAGGGAGGGGTCGCGCTCGCTGCCGGTCAGGTCACATCCCGTACCTCCCGCCCGTGTTGAGACGCAAGTTCGTTGCCCTAGCGCATAGGGCAACGAACTTGCGTCTCTTGTGATAAAATTTAGGTCTATAAAAATTAAAAAAAAGTTGTAATTTTCCATTGATTTTACGTTCTATAAATGAAACCAAACCACTGGTTGCAAGGATAACGGTGTTTACCCTAACACCCTGTATATTGAAACTTCAGGTAATCTCGTGGACTATCTATGTATATCAGAACATTTCCTAAATGACAAATCTGCCAAAGTATTTACTATGTCAAATTATAATTTAGTCGCATGTAACACACGGACAAACAAGAAAAGGGGGGGTAGTCTTGTTTTAGCACATAAATTGAAAGAATGCGATAACATTGAGTCAATCAGCAAGTTTTACAGAGCCGAAAATTTTGAGAGATGTGGTGTAAAAGATGTTGCTACAGGGTTATACATTTGTTGTTGTTACCGAAGTCCCTATGATAAAAACTTCGAAAGCTTCATTTCTAGCTTAGAAAAATTGTTTGAACATTTTCTGGACAAAAACTGTATTATATGCGGGGACTTCAATGTAGACGTACTTGTTGAAAACAAAAAATCTTCTGAGTTTTTAAGTATATTGACATGCTATAATTTTAGATACCTTGTAAGAACTCCTAATTTTATCCGAAATAACTCTCAGTCGTGTTTAGATAATATAATCACAAATCTTGATAGTGACTACATAGAGCAATGTTTTGTGGATCATAACGGCTTAGCTGATGGTCATGGTGGACTTTTCTGTTATGTAGCTCTTGATGAAATCAGAAAAAAATCTAAAAACTTCGAGTACACCACAGTAATTAAAAAATTATTCAACGAGAAAAACAATTCCGTTTTCAAAAGAAGTATTACTAAGAAAAATTGGATCAATTTGGGAATAAATTTCTAAGCTATTTCAATAAAATATTCTAAGATTGTTATCCCAAAAAATCAATTAGGATAAAGTCCAACAAGAACAATATAATAAAATGGATTACAAAAGGTATTAAAGTATCAAGTAAAATGAAAAGAGTCCTGTGCTCTGGAACCCTAAAAAATGACAGCGTCAAAAATTATAAAACAAATTACGTACGAATCCATAGAAAAGTTATTAAGCAAGCCAAAAAGCAAGCTATACATTTAAATAGCGCAAAAAATATAGCGAAAGAAACATGTAAAATAGTAAACGAACATACTAAGAAGAAGAAAAACAAGCACGTAGAAATCTTATCTTAAATGTAGACAATAAGGTAATTACTGATCTTCAGGATGTTGCTAATAGATTTATCGAAAGTTTTGTATTCAAATCATCAAATGTAAACAAAGATAAAGATAAAGCAGTGACTTTTCTGATGGATATGACGAAGAGAGTTGAAAGTGATATAACTTTCAAGCCAACGACACCAAATGAAATACTAAACTTGGTTAGTAAAATGGCTAATAAACATTCTTGCGGCTTCGACGACGTACCAACATCAATTATAAAGGAGAATGTAGAAGTATTAGCTTCTCCTCTTTCAGATTTTTTTAATAGATGCATCGAAGAGTCAATCTTTCCTGACCAGTTGAAACTGGCCAAGGTGATTCCGATACACAAAAAGGGCACCAAAACCGATCCGAAAAATTACCGCCCCATATCCCTATTACCAACCTTATCAAAGCTCTTTGAAAAAATTATTAAAACTAGACTGATGCTACATTTAAGTATAAACAAAATTATCAATCTGAGACAGTTTGGATATCAGAAAGGTGTTGGTACAGTCTGTTGTCAACATTATCTGACCCACCCTAAAATCAAACGAATTTGGACCCTCTGCACGTAACATTAAGGTTTATTCAAGTTATATGAGCTTATCAGACAAGTGCTCGAGGATTTGATGAACAAATACAATAATAATACAGACACGCAAATTTGATCTTTAAAACGTTTGCATTAGGTTATATTTTATAACTATTTGTTATAATATGTTAAGTGTTATAGCTTATTTTAATGATTGAGCTTAAGTAATTCTGGTCTCGTAGTCTGTGTATAAGACTGAGAAAAACAAGTATCGAGATCAAATCCTTCGACAAAGTTATTGTTTTGCTTTCAATATAGAATTTATATTCCAAAACTATTTCTTGTATTATTGTAAGGAACTACAGACTGAACATAAACTTTTTTAAATGGTAATATTTTCACATAACTTGTAATAAGTGGGTAGTTGAAAAATAAATATTCGTATTCATTATAAAGCTGGTATTCAAATGCTACTATGGAGTGATTATTTAAAATACAAAATAATTTGCACGAGGAGAAGATGGCTGCTCGTGCTGTGCAAGAATAAACTTTATGATAGTATACTATATGGTTAATTTTTTTTAGAATATTGCGTCTAGCATTACAACTGAGATCAAATTTCAATGCGGCTTATAAGAGTTGAGTTGGTCTTGTGGTCACTAAGGTAGTGCGATGTTCATCGTTGTCTACGTTCGAAACCAAGTTTAGCCTAAATTTAGATATTTTATTACACTTTTTTACATTTCTTTAACAGACGACGTAGGGTATTGTCTTTTTAAACGGGCAGTTTGTATAGAAATAAAACTAAAAAATTGCAAGTTTATAATGTTTATTATTTCATTAAAACACTTAAGTAAGATAAAGTAAGTAAATGCTCATATATTTCCAAATTAATATACTTTTTATATTAGTATGCCATATAAACATTAAAAAAGGCATGCTTATGCTTAAAAGTTTGTTCTCGAGAAAATGAATTCATCTGTGAAATGCTTTACAAATTTATAGCTGCCTATATGTAGTGAATAAACATGTTATTTTTATATTAGTATGCCATATAAACATTAAAAAAGGCATGCTTATGCTAAGTTTGTTGTCGAGAAAATGAATTCATCTGTGAAATGCTTTACAAATTTATAGCTGCCTATATGTAGTGAATAAACATGTTATTTTTATAATAGTATGCCATATAAACATTAAAAAAGGCATGCTTATGCTAAGTTTGTTATCGAGAAAATGAATTCATCTGTGAAATACTTTACAAATTTATAGCTGCCTATATGTAGGGAATAAACATGTTATTTAAATAGAAAAAATCTATTTATAACAATAACATCACCACATAATCTGCAACATTTTAATGGTTTAACAATCAATCCATTGAGCATTTACTTACATGGTGTGTTTAAATATACCTACTAGATGAACTAGTAGCGGAGTGGCGCACCGTCCCCTGCTATAACTTGTTGTAAGCGGCTACGCATACCGCGCACCATATTCCAACACAAATCTTTGCCTCTCATGTGCTCCCAAGTCGATGTCACGACCTCAGCCAAGTTGTGTTTGTTTCGCACTTCCGTTGTGTCCCAATTTAAAACCATCTGACCCCATAGATTTTCTATAGGGTTCAAATCAGGACTTTTAGATGGCCAATTAATAACTGTCACACCTTCTTGAGCAGCTAACCATTCCCGCACAATGCCTGCACGGTGGATGGAGCAGTTATCGTGCATGAAATAAATATGTGACGTTGGATAGGCAATTCGCACAGTCGGCAGCATGACGTCACGCAGAATCTCCAAATACAAACTGCTATTAAACCTACCACCAACTTCCACCAATTCACCAGGTCCCATGGACGACATCCAGCCCCAGTAGCCCAGGGTTATTCTACCGCTAGTTCTACAAGGTAGCAAGCACTTCTCGTTGTAACGTTCTCCTTTCCTCCGCCATAAGATTTTACGTCCATCTTTGTCCGATTTAAATGATTTTTCATCAGTGAAGATCACAACATTTTCTTCCCAATTAAAATTTAAATATTCCTGGGCAAAACGGACCCTTTCTGCACGATGAGCAGGTGTCAATGCAATTTTCTGTGCCGGTTTATAATTCTTTATCCCAGCAGCGTGTAAATGCCTTCTCACTGTTTCCACTGATATATTGTGGTTTATTGCGGTTGCACGAATGGGCAAAAATGGATTTTCAACGTGGCTTGAAACAATAGCCCGGTGGCGTTCGAATTCGGGACTATACTTGATGGCTTTTGCTCCTGGACGAATCCGCTGAATATTTCCATTGTCTCCATAACGTCTTAGCCATAGTCTGACCGTATTTCTCTAAAACAAAAATAAACATTTTTGGAACCATGTATGTAACTTGTAAGGAGTGAATGTAATGGTAAAATAGCCAACTACGCGTTCATTAATCACAATCAATAAAATAAAATAGGTATAAAAAAAACACTTACTGCTATATTAAGTCGGCGACCAATCTCTCTAATTCCAACATTCTGCTCATGTAAAAATATTATTTTATGTTTGGTATAGTCGTCAAGTTGCGACATGATGCTTTATTACAACAAATTGCTTAAAAATACTTAACGAGTTAAACGATTTACAAATGTGTGTGCGCAGTCACTGCTATTAGGCGTAGTGTAACTTTTGTTACTTAGATGAATTTATGATCTACCTCACGAAGTAAATATGTTTTACTTCTTTATGTTTTACTTATTCAACCATTCTTGGTAAATATAAATTCTGTGAACTTAAAGTTTTTTAAATTACCCACCCGTTTACAAGATTAGTTATTAGGCGAAAATAACATTGGTCGTTCTTTAATATTGCAAGCAATATTGTAGAAATGAAAACAAATTAAAAAAGAAACTGATGTATAGGTGCACTGTGTTTTCGAACCCACATGCTGTTCGTCGTCAATCCAGCGTCAAACCGCTAAGCCACAAGAACTTGTTGGGAATACGCGAAATTAAAGATTGGGTTGTAATTATGTAACTTAAAAGGTTTTCAACTTTAATGTTAACGAGATAATGATTAAAATAGCTTAACAAAAACATATATAATGCCAGTGGCTCCGACTATGTTGGGTGGGTTTACCTTAACGTTACGCGTTAAAGATCAAATTTGCGTGTCTGTGTTATTATTGTATTTTTGTTCATCGAGTCCTCGAGCACTTGTCTGATAAGCTCATATAAATTAAATAAACCTTAATGTTACCGGCAGAGGGTCCAAAGTCGTTTGATTTTAGGGTGGGTTAGATAATGTTGACAACAGACTGTACCTCGGATGCTATGAATACTTTAATAAATGATATAGTTAGTAAATTAAATGAAAAAATGAAAGTAGTTGGACTATTTGTTGACCTCAGTTCCGCTTTTGACACGATAGATTATGAACTATTACTAACGAAACTCGAACACTACGGCATAAGAGGCAAGACATTACAACTTATGAAATCGTACTTACAAAATAGACGAATGTATGTAGAAATTAAAGGTAGAGACGAAAATAATCACGAAGTGATATACAAGTCTAAAATGACAGGTGTAAAACGTGGTGTGCCCCAAGGGTCAATTTTAGGACCTATACTCTACATTATTTTTACGAATGACTTACTCAACTTCATGAATAAAACCCAGCCGAATGAGAAACTTGTTGTTTTCGCAGATGACACGAACGTAATTATTAGGGCAAAAGATATAGAAGAATTGATATTAAAGACAAACATAATTATAGAAAAAGTTTGCGAATGGTTTACAGCCAACAACTTATTACTAAATACAAATTAAACTAACCTCATGTTATTTAAGACTACGACTCGTAATAATGACTACTTACATATACAAATAAATGGAGACAATATTGAATTAGTAAACAAGGTGAAATTCTTAGGGATTAACATTGATTTGCATTTAAATTGGAAACCGGAGCTTGCAGTTATTGAATCATCCATATCGTCAGCATGTTACGCACTTAGAAGCCTCAGTGATGAATTGAATTCAGAACAGTTAAAGTCTGTATATTATGCGCTGGTCGAGTCTAGGATAAGGTATAGCATCCTGCTCTGGGGAAATAGTTACAGTTATAACTGGCAGAGAGCGTTCATCTTACAGAAGCGAGCCATAAGGACAATAGTCAGAATTTCACAACGTGTCTCTTGCAGAGATTACTTTAAAAAATTAGCAATATTAACAGTTCCTAGTCTATACATATTGGTTCTCTTAAGCAATTTTGCCAAGTATCTACATGAGTTTGAAACGCAAGAGGAACGTGAGATTAGAGAGAGTACGCGAATAAAAAATTTCAAACAACTAGTAGCACCTAAATTTAACATAATAGAACATTGCTCGAAATACCAAGCTGTAGAGATATTCAATAAGTTGCCTTCTGAGCTAAGGACCTTGATTTATAACACCCACTTATTTAAAGCGAGACTAAAAGCCTTTTTATTAGAAAAATGTCTGTATGAAATATCGGAATTTATGTCGCACAATAACAAATGAATTGTATTTTTATTTTTTTTCTGTTTTTAATCATTTGACATTATATAATTAATCATTTACCGACACATAATAACTTTTGACATTATATAGAAAACTGTTCTATATTACTGTTTGACACTATATTTGAAACTGTTTGACACTTTATTTGAATGTTAACTAGTAATTCATAGTTGTTTTTTGTTTATAAGTAAATTGCATGTTATTTCAACACAATGGAAATTGTTTATGAAAAAAATAAATAAAGTTCTTTACAGTTAGGGGAGGAAATTTGGATGAGACAGTATAGATGTAATGAAAAATGGCTTCCTGGGCAAATAGTAAAAAGAATGGGTACTACAGAATACAAGGTTGTGGATAGAACAGGGAAAGAAACACATAGACATATTGATCAGTTAAGAGAGCGATCGCGTAGTTCTTTGATTTGTCCAACCAGTACGACAGAACGGAGTTCTCTCGAGGCGGAGCGTTCCAAGGTGCCAGAGATGATGCCAGCCCTAGTCAGCACAGAGGTACCATAGGCTGAGTCGCGGCCCCCTCAGAGCGTAGGGGAGTGTAGTCCGAACCGAACCACGACAGTCAATGTGTTACCGCAGCCAGCTCAGTTCCTCTCCCGAATGTTCCCAGTCCTGACCCGTGTATAAGTGCTCCTAATCCTGAGAATCTTGTTCCGGAAGGAGTTCGAACCCGTCCTATACGGGAATGTCGTTTAAAAAGACCATCAAATTATATATTATAAATATATATATTGTAATCGTTAAGTAGTTTTTAAGTACCTAGGTTAGTTAATAATTAGTATCAATAAGAGTAAATTGTAATTTGTATTATTGTTGTAGATCATAAGGTTCTTGATGTATTATTAGTTAATGCATTTCATTTTATTCTTCATTTTATTTTTCATTAAAGATTACATTTAGGACGAAAAGGCTTGGGATTGAGCTGCTCCAATTTCTCAATTTTATTTTTTTATTTACTTACTGAATTTTGATATTTTTATTGCAAATTTGAGGACTATGTGGATCATATTTTTTAATTATCTGGGAGTTTGAGTTCTATAGGCGGCCTACCCAAATGTCCTTTCTTTGGTATTGTTCGTCGAGTCGTTGAGCTTCTTAAGTTCTGAGTTGAGCTACACGATGACTGACAAATGCGTGCACTGACTTGACAGTCCACTCAAATCTGTATGGTTCTTTCCTCAAAAGACCATTTCAGACACAAATCTACATGGTCCTCAAATGATCTGACCAAGATTATTTCCGGATTTTTATATTTACATTGACATTTTATTCAAACAAAGAGAAGTACATATTATATTTTTTTAATTATTTTGAATGTGAAGACTATGTGGATCTTTCTTTTCTTTTTTATTATTTATTTTTCCTTAGTTTTAATTAATCATGGTCTGGCAGTTTGAGTAATTTATGCGGCCTAACCAAATGTCTTTTCTTTGGTATTGTTCGTCAAATCGTTGAGCTCCTTAAATTCAGAGTTGAGCTGCACGATTACTGACAAATGCGTGCACTGACCGGACAGGTCCACTCAATATTCTGTGTGGTTCTTTCCTCAAAAGACCATTTCAGACACCAATCCACATGGTCTTCAAAATTATATGATCTGACCAAAATTATATCTGGATTTTAAAAGCGACTGTGACCTCTGAGTTTTTTTCAGCCTTTCTTCTTAGAGTAGTCAGATAGGAAACGCCGATCTCATCTAGTTTTAAAAATGTGATTGACGTGTAAAAGTGTGTGTACAAACCTACTTATAGAAATAAAATCATTTAACATTTGTACGGTGCACGTACATGGGTTTTAAAATACGATATATTTATTATAATAAGTTAACCAGTAGGCTCGCGTATTTGCACTTTGGACGCGACCTACATTTGGCAGTGCATTGACACTGACATATTGCATTATTCTACGCCTTTTATGTATGTTTCATTTTAGTGTTTAATTAGACGTGGTTTGAGTCGGACAACTTGCATTTTATTTAGATTCATCCCGTTGAGCATTCACTGACATTTTCTGCATTTAAGTTTAGATTTGACATTTTACATTTGCATTGACACTACTTATGTTAGGGATGCACCCTACATAGTTTTTTGGTCCTTCGTAACTATTGTAAGTATCATACAGTCCGATACGTCGGTCGATAAGTCGCCGCGCGAGATCTGTGTCGTGTCGTGTCATACCGTGCCACAGTGTTGCCGTGCAGGAGCATTCGGGGAGGTAGCAGCGGTCCAGGTTCCAGAGCGTCACATTGCATTGCATTTGCATACAGGGAGAGTTCCTGAATTTCAAGTAAGATCGTTCAGTATTTATCTTACGACTTTACAATGGAGGGTTTAATCGTGCGTCAAGCTGAGATCCTCGAGGAAGTGAAGAGAATCCATTCTAATTTTAAGAAGGATTCAGCAAGCAGGAAGACCGCCGATAACATTCGTAAAAGGCTTGAGAGGTTAGATGTACTATGGGCGGAATGTGAAGAGAAGAACCGGGAGCTGGGTGCAGTAGAAGAAAAAAGATCATCAATATTTCACCGGTAACATTTATGAGGTCATTTAATGACCTGGCAGCTGGTACCATGGAACGCGTCGGGAGATTGCAGCGTTCGAGATAAAGACTCTTGCTGGGGCCAGTAACGCCGGCCATAGTAAGTTAAACGTTGAGTTTGACAAGACCCTGTTCGAGACATCTGTAGGAGCAGAGGACAAGCTACTCGAGTTACAGCAGTTGCAACAAGCTAACTTCCGTGCATTCACTAGCGTAAATCGAAGCCTAGACGAGGTTACGGAGAAATGGGAAATTGAGGATATGCTTAAGACTATTCGAGTTTCGGTGGATTGCGATTGACAAACTACATTTACAAATTGATGGCATATTAGAGGGGAATTCACAGGACTATTATGACGACTTCTGTCGTCACGCAAATGCATTCACAAATATGAAATGGGCGCTGAACACGAAATGAAACGCTTCTATATATCAACAGCAAACATTGCCTAAAATTGACATACCTATCTTTAACGGCAACTATACCTTATGGCCAACTTTTATGGATCTCTACACAGAAGCAATTCATAATAATTCGGCGATTGCAAAAACGCAGAAAATGCAGCATCTAAAAGGTAAACTTCGCGGTGAAGCGGAAAAGCTTGTGCAGCATTTACACATTGCACCCGAAAATTATGACACGTGTTGGGAAATTTTGAACCATAGATATAATAATAAGTTTCTGTTATTTACCAGAAATTTCCAGGTATTTATGCGTCAACCTAATCTGCAGAAACAATCTGCGTTCGACCTCAAGCGGTTATACGACACTAGCAACGAAACGATAAACGCGATACACAACTTGGGCATTGATACAAGCTCATGGGATCCGATTCTAGTTTACGTTTTATGCGAAAAATTAGCGCACAGCGATATTGTGAAGTCAGCGCAAACGCCCTCAGCAACGCAAACAGCACCTAAACCGTCGCTAGCAACGTCAACTAAGTCAAGTCAATCCCCAAAACAACTTCGCATCAAATAATGATGATGAAATATTACTACCAACAGCATTACTGCAAGTAGCCACAGCTGGAGGTGACTACATTACACTAAGGGCTCTAGTTGATCAAGGCTCACAAATTACGTTGATAACGGAGAATGCAGCTCAAAGATTGGGCATAAAGCGTCAACAGCTGAGTGCAAACATAAGCGGCATCGGTACTTTATCCAACAGGAATAAAGGAAAGGTCCATCTATCATGCAAGTCCATACATAACGACTTCCAGTTTATAACGGAAGCGTTAATCATGACACGGGTAGTAAACAGTCTGCCTAACGTCACATTTGCAAAGAAACCTTGGGCTCATGTGACAGACATCACACTAGCCGACCCAGATTACAACTTATCTAGGCCCATTGACATACTTCTGGATGCACACGTATTTTCCGAAATACTACTGAATGGCTTAAGCAAAGGGGAGGTTAATGAACCCATGGCTCAACAAACACGGTTGGGGTGGATATTGTCAGGCAATGTCACGAAAACATTTAATTGCAACGTCGTAGTTAATGAAGTTAACGACTTGTCAAAATATTGGTTAATGGAAGACATCAATGGAGATGCATGCAATTCTATGATGTCAGAGGAACGATATTGTGAGGAGTTCTACACTGCAACAACCAAGCGATTAGGTGATGGCAGATATGCAGTTCGTTTGCCAATGAAGCCTAATTTTAAACAGCTGCTGGGCAAGTCAAAACCACGAGCTGTAGCACAGTTTATGCAATTAGAAAGGAAATTAGGCAGGGATGACAAATTATCAGATAGTTACATCAAATTTATGCAGGAGTACCTGGAAATGGGATATATGAAGGAGAGCAAAGCTGGCTGCAACACGGCATGCTACTTACCTCATCATGGAGTCCTAAAGCAGGACTCAGTGACATCAAAATTGAGGGTAGGTTTTTAACGCCTCCCAGAAAACTGATACAGGATACAGCCTGAATGACTTGATGGAGTGTGGCCCTAAGCTTCATCAAGATCTATTGACATTATTATTAGGATGGCGGCTATACAAGTACGTCTTTACTGCAGATTGTGAGAAGATGTACCGCATGATCCTTGTCCATGAAGAAGACCAACACTTGTAAAAGATCATGTGGAGGGAATCCAACCAAGATCCTTTAAAGGAGTTCCAGTTATGCACCGTGACGTATGTCACCAAGGCAGCACCATTTCTAGCTCTTCGAACGCTGAAACAGCTTGCAGATGAGGATGCACAGAAATATCCGTTAGCAGCGGATGTCATCGCTAACGAAATGTACGTTAATGACGTCCTAAGTGGCAGCAACTCCATCGAACGAGCACAAGAAATTCAAAAGCAACTCATCGACATGCTGAGTGGAGCTGGCCTTACACTACGAAAGTGGTCAAGCAACGACCAGACTTTGATTGAAAGCTTATCTTCTTCAGATCTTAACCAAACGACAGTGCATTTTTACAAAAGCCCTGGGCGTCCAGTGGAATCCTACAACTGACACATTTTCGTTTACAAACAAAATACAATTTGACAATAAAAAACAATTGACAAAAAGGAAGCTGCTATCGGAAATCTCGAAAATTTTCGACCCACTGGGTTGGCTGACACCTTTGACATTAAAAGCAAAACTGCTGTTCCAAAGCGTCTGGCTATCGGGATGCGAGTGGGATGACTGACAGCGTGCAAGAAGAATGGAAGCAGTTTACTAGCGACTTACACAACATAACCAAATACCAAATACCAAGGTGGCTGGGAGATATTACGAAACCATTCCAAGTACATGGATTCTGCGATGCGTCCGAAAAGGCCTACGCATGTGCTATATACCTGCTGACAAAAACGAGCCTGCGACAAGACTTATAGCTGCAAAATCGAGGTTATCGCCAATCAACAAAAAATTGACATTACCGCGACTCGAATTATGTGGAGCGCTACTACTTTCGCGGCTCATGAAAAAGGTCTTGACAGCCTTTAAATGGGACAATGTGCACAAAAATACATACGCCTGGACGGATTCTATGATTGTATTAGGCTGGCTACATGGGGACGTCACAAAATGGAAGTCGTTCGTCAGCAACAGAGTACAGCAAGTGCATGACATAATTCCAAAACAGCACTGGAGTTATGTCAAGTCCGAGGAAAATTCTGCAGATTGTGCATCACGCGGAATCAGTTGTTCCCAATTATTGCAACATCCTTTGTAGTGGCAAGGTCCCTACTGGATGAAAAATTACAGTGAAGATACTTTTGACGAAATTACAATTATACCGACAACATGCGAATCAAAACAAAAACAAATGCAAACGTATGTTGTGAAATGTGAACCGTCTTCAATAGTAATTGAGTTATTAGACAGACACAGCGATTTGACTCGTATTACAAGGGTCATTGCCTGGATGAAACGTTTCATAAGCAGCTGTTCGAACACCCACACTCATCGTACTACTACTTACTTGACACCTACAGAACTACAAAGCGCTGAAAACCTAATAATGAAACATATTCAATTGCATACCTTCAATGACGAGATTATGAGATTGAAGGAAAACAAAGGTTTGAGCACAAAAAGTAACCTTTTGAGTTTAAATCCATTCCTTGACAAACATGACATTCTGCGAGTGGGTGGAAGGTTACGGAACTCAAACTTACCCGAAGACACTAAACATCCAATTCTACTACCACATGACAACAAACTGACAGAGTTATTAATTTGGCAAGCTCACAGAAGAACATTACACGGAGGTCCTAAATTAACCCTGACACATCCACGACAAAGCTTTTGGGTCGTAGGAGGACATCGCGCCGTCAAAAAGGTCTTACACAAATGCATAACATGTCGCCGATTTACCAAATTATGGCCGATCTACCAGAGCCGAGAGTGACAGTATCTCGCCCTTTTACACATACAGGTGTCGATTTTACTGGACACATTGAGATCAAGGCAAGTAAAGGCCGAGGCGTCAGAACATTGTTGGCGTACGTTGCAGTATTTGTTTGTCTGGCAACAAAATCCATCCATCTAGAACTGGTATCAGAACTATCCAGTACAGCATTTCTATCGACTTTCAAGCGCTTCTGCGCACGTCGAGGTACGCCACGGGACATGTACAGCGAGAACGGCACGAATTTTGTGGGTGCAAATCGGATCCTATTGCAACAATACAAATGCATTGTAGAAAACCTTGACAACTTCTTCTTGGGCAAAATATCAGACATGGGAGTTCAATGGAACTTCAATGCCCCGGTCTGGCCAAGCGCAGGCGGACTGTGGGAAGCCGCTGTGAAGAGCATGAAATATCATCTCAAACGGGTTATTGGAGACCAACGTCTGACATACGAAGAATTTACTACTCTACTATGTCAGATAGAAGCTTGCTTGAACTCACGACCACTATGCACCGTTTCAGAGAACGCCGAAGAAATTAACTGTTTAACTCCAGGACATTTCTTAACCGGCACATCACTCATGACAATTCCAGAACCCGACAGGGACAATACTTACCGTTTAAACACGAGATGGCAAATTGTACAACAACTTAGCAAGGATTTCTGGAAGAAGTGGTCGCAAGAGTACCTCCAACAACTACAAGCAAGACTAAAGTGGAAACGACAGAATTGGAATTGAAATTGTTTATTGAAATAATTGATTTACATAAATATTTTACAAAAGAGGGCCTTAAACTAGAGGTAGGTATATAATAATTGGATTCTACCTGAACTAGGAATAACCTGTATCTCAGGTATCTCACTTAACTGCTTATACATAAGTGTGATCTATGATTTCAACAAAATATTAAAATGATTTGTCTACTAAAATTCTAATTTATGTTTTCATTAAAATTAAGAAAAAAAACTATAAGTATCTATGCTACTTTTTTGCATCAACATAAGACATTTTTGCAAAGATGTTCTATTATGATTATTGCAATTGATTATTATAATTAAACATTAATTTTAAAAAGGTCGCCTTTACTTTATTATACTTAGGTACAGAAAATTTTACCGTGTCAACAAAAAGTGATGATTACATGTTTATTTATGAATGCGAAATATAAAAACTAAAACGATTTTTATGTGTAAAGGGCAATATTACAATAAGTACTTAAATAAAATTATTTAAAAAAGACTTGGCGCTCTTACGCGACCTCATTATAATCTATAGAATTTATGTATCTTGCCTGTTTTGTGGTTGTTCGGTTTTTTAAATCGCAAGCATGTTGCACAATGTGCCGGTTCAGCATGTTTAGTGCACACATTCGCCTGATGACCTTGTTCTCCACAATGTCCATACGTATGGCTAGCCTCCCGACAAGTCTTTGCAGCATGTCCATACTGTTGATATTTGAAGCACCTGGTCACAAGAGTGAAGTCCCTCACTGGGCAGGATGTCCAATTAAAGAACACTCTATTTTGGTTTATAAGCGCCTTTCTTATGCTTGCAGTTACTTCAAGGATAAAGTTGCACGTAGGTCCCTCTTTTTTACCTGACTTGTGACTTAAATTTATAGAGGCCAAAAAAGAGTCATGGCACAAACTAGGAAGCTTGTCGGCTACATTCTGCTCATAGATGCAATCATAAACTTCATTGTCACTTAAAACGGTCGGTACTCTTATAACTACAATTCTTGGTCTTCTCTTATGGGGCTCTTCCACTTTCAGGCCGGAACTATTTAGCTGAGACGATTTCCTAAGTTTTTCAATGTCCACTTTGGACTCCGTGCTGATTATAACGCCTCCGTTTTTTGTTTTGCGCAATCCTCTTACGTGCAACTTCATTTGTTCAGGGCATATAATTTTTTGGACAAGAGATTTAGTGTCGTCACTAGATTTCAATTTATCTGTTGGATAAATTGCAATAGAGCTTACATTATTGGGGCGGGAATTATTTTTGTTGGTTTTTAACATTTCAGCGAACGAAACTTTTTCTGCGCAGTTTTCTTGAATGCTAGCTTGAATTGTTTTCTGGAAATTTTGGAGACAATTTGTGAGGTCACCTTTTTCTTTCAACGCTAGCTTAGAGTTTTGTATTTCTTGGGCCTTTAGCTTCAAGTCCTGGTAGTAAACTGCCATTTGTGAAACGCCATGTCCAACCTTGCGCGATAAATAATTGATCCTTAGTTTTTGCTCGGAATTCAGCTTTCCTTCCTGAGCAATGGTACACACTTAATTTAGGCATGATTCAATTGAGATCAAACAGTTACTAATGTCACTGGTGTCCACTGCTTGAATTTTTCCTTCAGCCGCATGGTAATGTATTTGAGAATTGCTGGCAGGGATGCTTGGTGGTGGGATACTCCTCCGAGGGCTGTTTTCACTTTTTGACATACTTAATTCTCAAACGTTTCTCATAATTAAACTCACTAAAGTAAATCACTAACTTAGCAGAAAAAATGAGCGATTCGATTCTAGGTCACATATCACTCGGTAATATTTTAACGACATATGATAAATAATATTGCTTAAACACACGTCCGCTCTACTTGAGTGCCAGTAGAGTACAAAAAATACTGACATAAAGAAAAATGACATTGTATGCATTAAAGATGAAAGGTTACCTGCAGGAAAATGGGCACTGGGTCGTGTAGCGGATTTACACCCTGGAAAGGACGGCCACACTAGAGTTGTGACATTACAAACTGAAAAGGCGAAACTAAACGACCTATTACAAAACTGGTACCACTAGTAGAGCCTGAGGAACAAAACAACACTGACACTGCCAAACTACCCAAAAACAGGCGAAACCGAACTAAAAGGCTTACCTGGAACAGCTTAGTATGTTATATGCTGATGCTAGGTATGACATTGATAACACCTACTGTCCAGCAAGACATGAAACCTACTCAACTGACAAAAAATCAAACAATTTACTTAGACAAGATTGCAGATCTACAAGAAATTAGAGATGAATGGAAACTGGTATTCTATTACAATATGACAAATTATTGGCGCAATGTGGACACTCTTCAAAATATTTGTATCTCATATAAAGCAAGCTCGTTGCGAAGAGTGGTTGATGCAATTTCATGTTCTGATTAACCAACTTGAACAAAGCACAAGTGAACTAAATTATTACAACGAATTACTGAGGTCCCACCGAATAATTCAACACAGGTTCAAAAGAGGACTGATTGACGGAGTAGGATATGTTGCAAATTCGTTATTTGGAGTGTTAGATCAACATTTTGCAGAACAATATGAACAGGATATCGACACAATCCAACATAATGAAAATCACCTATTCCAACTGCTTAAAAACCAGACAAGTGTTCTGAAAACCGAGAACAACATTGTACAGCGTAACGAAGCAACAATGGTGAAGCAGTTCACTTTAATCAACGATCACCTCACGTCCCTAGAAAACAAGACGCTCAAAGACAAACTTGAGAGTTCAAATGCATTCTACATCATTACATCGGCCATAGCTGCAGAAAGAATGGCCCAAAACTTAAAAGATATTCAAGAATCCCTCATCAACACACTGACAAATATGTACCAAGGACACATGGACGTACATCTACTATCACCAACCCAAATGCAAAGCGAACTAGATAGAGTAGCACGACTACTACCTCGCAATTCTACACTACCTGAAGTTCGTAATGACATAAGAGACATCTACAAGCTGTTCAGAATACATCCGCGCATTACGCAGCACTACCTGTTGATGGAAATAAAGGTACCGATCTTGAGTGATGCCCTATACGATCTTAACAAAATTATCAGCATTCCTCAACGTATTGACATAAATCGGGTAATGTACGTTATTCCCAACTCTGCATTAATAGCATTTAACGCCAATCAATACTCATTTATACCCCTAGAACAATATGACATTAATGAATGCCAAAAATTACATGACTAAACTCTACTGTGCAAACTAAATCACCCTATATACAACACTGGTGATCGTCGCAAATCTATTTGCGATGTACAGCTGATTCGAGACAACGAAGAACACAGCGTTTATTGCCATACGGAAATAAAAGTATGCGCCGAAAAATGGGTCATTACATAAATAAAACAACTGGTTTTATTATTGTTGTGACACGTGCGAAGTACAATTAGTGTGCGGCACTCAAATGACATCGGAGATGTTACGTCACTCGGGTCTGATAACGCTGAAACAAGCATGCAACTTGCAAGGCGACTCATTCACATTGCACGCATATATGGAACATACAAGTGACATTTTAGTCATTGAACCATATGCGATGATCTTGCCAATCACGATCTCTCCAATCAACAACATAATCAATACCTCAATTCGTAACTCATCGTTGCATATTGAAACGCACGAAGAGACGTTCAAGAAGATTGACATGCAACTACGCTCTATAGAAGAACAGTCTGAGCTAGACACCTTATCCTCTCACGACGTTCATCACTACATTGCAATCTATGCGGTTGGTGCGATTAGCATTGCACTGTTTGTCAAATCGGTGTACTTTTGGCAAAAGATGGCCACCCAAAGACAAGGGGAGGGTCCGCAAGACGTGAGAAGCAGAAGCAGCCGAGAAGAAGATCATGACATCGAGGACAGGAACAACAAGATCGACAAACGGGACTCAAAAGTGAATAAAGTGTCGTATGCTAACCCTACCTCAAGTGAAGTGAAATTTGACACTGAAAAACATAGTGACGTGTGCTAATTTATTATTATGGCGAAATTCTATTTATAGACTTTCATATTTACATTAGAGTACTGCATTTTTACATTTTATACATTATTTTTTACATCCTTATTTTAATATTTTTACTTAACCTCGGATTGTTTTATTTAGTTATTCTCTTTCTGTGTTGCGGCAATATGTACGATGCACGTACGGTCCGGTTCAAAACAGCATTAGCACGTTAAGACTCGTTGTCGATTGAACACACGATACAGTCTGTACATCTGTACGTGTAAGTACACACACTGCCGTATCGTCACGTATTCCCACGTGTCGTACTCATGCTAAACGATCGAAACAAAAATATACTTCCCACACTTTTGCTAGATCGGCCACACACACGCATCATGCGCGTGACCTTGGCCAGTTTATCCCATTGCTTAATTCGAGTAAATTTAATATGTTCTGATAGCAGTGAGCGTCTTGCAATGGACTGTGAAGCAGATGGCTTAAGTTCTAATCTCGAATAGCGCAGCGCAAATTTTTGCAAATATTTTTATTTTTATTTGCAATTATAATAATATTCAGAATTGCTGCCTTTTTTATTAATGTTGTTATTGCAATAAAGGGTTTAGAATAAAAAAAATGCGTGTTGATTGATAAGAAATATAAAAAATATTTATTCGTTCCAAGTAGGTATTTATTTTACATAAAGTTAACAAACCGTTACTAATAAGTATTGTTGTAATATGTGAAATTTAAATAGACGTAAAAAAACTTAGAAGCAATTTTGTCAAAGATTTCAAGTAGGTAATATTTTTATCAATGCAATTTGTATTATTTTGACATAAAAAGGTTTAAAATTATTTACTTATTTATTTATTTTACCATAAACATTAAGCTTCGATCATAATCGATGAATTTAAGCAGTAAATAAGAATATTAGAATATATTCAAAATGTAAAACAACTACTTACCTACTTACTAAATAAGTGATTTTAAGGTTAAGTATGGGCAGTTTGTTTACATTATGTATTTTACATTTTATTTGTTTTTGGTGAATAGGTATTGAGGTTATAGCTTAAGTATTCATTTTCTTTACGAAACGAAGATTGAAACTAAACCTCAAATTTTAATCCCTAAATAATAATATTACCTACTTATTAAAATAATGTAAACATTTTTTATTACGGTTAATTTTTGTACTAACTCCCATTATTCTCGATACAGTCAAGCAGACATTTAAATTGTCCCAATTGAAGTCTGGTGGTCTGGTGAAGTCTGGTTGGTCTTCGATGATGTAAGCCAGTTCAGTGTTGAGTGCACGATGAACGGTTAATAATGACGTGTTGAATAATTCAGCAAAATGTCTCGTTGGTATGAAACCATTTGTTTCATATTCAATCACCATGTGACGTCACTGCGCCTCGTGAATTAGCACCGGCTTTATCTTCCTCATATATCTTGACCCACAGACTCACAGCATTTCTCTTAAACAAATAATGAAATACCTACTGTTAGAAATGCCTAAAAAAAATACTAAAATAAAATATTGTTTAGTTTACTATTCATAAATAAGAAAAAAATATATAAATAACATTATATTTATTACACATAATAATTATTTATCATTCACTAATCGAAATAAATAATCTTTCAAATTACCGTGTGACGTCACTGGTCCTTGTGAATTAGCCGGCCTTCCTCGTAAATCTTGAGTTTGATCCACAGACTCACAGTATTTCTCTAGAATAAAATATAATGCTACTGTTAGACATCTCTAAGCAAAATACTAAAATTGTTTACTTTACTATTCATAATTAAAAGAAAAAAAAAACATAAATAAATAACATTATATTTATTACACATAATAGTTATTTATCATTCAAGAAATACGTAAATAATTTATATTTTTCTTTTCTTTGACCTCATATTGAATTTTAAACTTTATTAAATTATATATCTTCTGAGTAAAAGGGTTAACAATGTCTTTGTTTTAGATTTATGTTCAGTAAAATATGAAATATTTAAAATGGTAACACTTACACTCGGTCCGGTTTCATTAGGTATTTGTTAATGCATCCAGTTTTACGCAGCGCAATAATATTTGCCCTCACTTCAATATTAATATTTGACTGCATTGTGAAAAGAATAACTACAACACCGCTAATAGATATATGTAAACAAAGTGCGTGACACTTCATTTAGTTTGTACAGTTTGAATTTGCCGCGTAATAACTTTGATGTATAATGTATCTGTGAACTTGTTTGATTCTATGGAGCGCGCTGCCATATTGTATGATGAATACAAAAGATAGATGAAAAGTGAGAATTATATTGTAATTTGAATATTTAAATAATAGTGATTAATAAGAACTGATGAAACAATAGCTTTGAATGTTGTTTCTCTTTGCAGGTAAAATTAGTGATTAATTAAGTAAAGTCAAAGAATGTTTTGTAAAACTGTTAAAACTAGTTTAAGTAATAAAATAAAATTTATCTTTGCAGAGCAACACAATTTTGGTTATAGTTTTACTGTTCACCATAATATCCAAGGATAATTATAAATTAACACATTATAAAACAACATTTCTACAGCTGATTACCAGGAATAATGGAAAAATTAAGATTCGAGTTCATGGTCAAAGCCGGCGAAGATGTGAAAACAAATATTATTTGTGTAACGACAATCACGGATTTAGATGGCCGAACCTTTGCGATCCCAGATAAGTTACAACCTGTAAAATTACATGATGGAATAGTACAGACCGAAATCTTTCAGAAAGTAAAGGCTACATTACAAAAACGGCATGAGAAACGACAGGTGTGGATTTCCATCAAGCTGGAGACGAAGGCGCTTTATTGTGATGAAGATGGAAATAAATAAGTCCATAGATAAACTCACTCTAATTGATCTGATCGCCACCGGATTGCCAAATTTTATTGCAGATAAGATTGATAGGAATAGTTTAAAAGAAACTGAAGACTTATTTAATAATTTAAGAAGTGTAGAGCATATGGTAAACAAAAAATCATTCGATAAAAAAATAGGAACGTCCGAAAGTAAAATTAAAGAGAAAAATGTGAAGTCCGTGGTTAGCCCGTGTAAAATTTGTGAAAAAGAGAATAAAGGTATCCGTTACCACCCTGAATCCCAATGTTGGTTCAAAATTAAAAATAATTATAAAATGATACCAAAAAAAGATCAAATAAGTCAACAATTCTGAATTAAAGATAGAATTAAATGAAATTGATTCAAAAAACTAATAGTGCCGCCATTAATAAAAATTAAATTACTAATAAATGACACTTTGGAAACATCAGGAATCTATGATTCAGGATCTAATGTGTCCTTAATAAATTCAAGGTCAATCTTTAAAAAAAATACCTACTTATGATAAAAATGCAGGTTTAAAAACAATTAATGGCGTAAAAAAATCAATAGGAATGGTAACTTTAAAAATTAAAATTTTTGAAATTGAAAAACAGGTTAATATTTTTGTTATAGATGAAGACAATTTCGACTATGATTTCCTAGTTGGGTTAGACTGTATACAACAATTTCATTTAACTCAAAATGAGAATTTAAATATCATCCAAAATGTGCTCAGCAATAATAATAAAGAATACATAAAAAATAAAGAAAAGCAACCTATAAACACTAAAGAAATTCCTGGAAGTTCAGGTAGTGACATAGGGAATAAACAAGGTATAGGAAAAAAAGGTGTGGATATTACAAAGAAATGTAAAAATGAAACTATCATTAATGTGTATGAAATAAACTTTAGTAGTTGATAATTTTGATATTTCAGTAAATAATTAAGATCATCAGGAAAAATCTGATATTGATAAATTGATATGCAAATATAATTCAGTATTTGCTAAAGACAAATATGATATAGGTACTGTAAAAGGTTATGAAGCCCATATTGATTTGTTGATAGATAAATACTGTACTAAAAGACCGTATAGGTGCTCTATTGAGGATATGAAAGAAATTGAACATCAAATATCACAATTACTAAAAAATAATTTAATCGAGGAGTCATATAGCCCTTTTGCCGCTCCGGTAACACTAGCATTTAAAAAAGAAGAGGGAAGGAGGTCAAGGCTTTGTATAGATTTTCGCGAATTAAATAAAATTGTAGTTCCCCAATCGCAACCATTTCCGCTAATCGAGGATCTAATGGTTAAAACAAGGAAATGTAATTTTTTTTCAACATTCGATGTAAACTCAGCGTTCTGGTCCATACCTCTTAAAATTGAAGATAGACACAAAACTGCATTTGTTACTCAAGAGGCACACTATCAATGGACTTGTTTACCTTTTGGTTTAAAAACTTCTCCCGCTATTTTTCAGAGAATTTTGAGTAGCATTATAAGAAAGCATAAACTGTCAAATTTTACTGTCAATTACATTGAAGATATTTTAGTATTTTTTGAAACGTTCGAAAAACACATTGAGCACATATCTTTGTTATTGGAAGCAATTTTAAAAGAAGGGTTTAAATTAAAATTCACGAAATGTAACTTTGCACAGGACTCTGTAAAATATCTAGGGCACATAATAAAAAACAATACTGTCACTCTATTAAAAGATAATTTGATTGCCATAAAAGAATTTCCAAATCCAAAAACACAAAAAAACGTCCGACAATTTTTAGGAAAAATTAATTTCTATGGAAAATATGTACCAAATATTTCAATTATACTGGATCCTTTACATAATTTATTAAGAAAAGGAGAAAAATTCGTTTGGTCCGATAAATGTCAAGAATCCTTTGATACTATAAAAAAACTACTTTGCTCAAAACCAATTCTAGCCATCTTTGGTCCAGACTTGCCAATACATATTTATACAGATGCTAGCATACAAGGTATAGGTGCGATTTTAAAACAAATTCAACCCAACGGTGATGAAAAGCCTTGTGCATATTTTTCCAAAAAATTAAACGACTCCCAAAAAAAGAAAAAAGACATATATCTTGAATGTTTGGCAATAAAAGAGGCGGTAAAATACTGGCAACACTGGCTTATAGGAAAAACATTCACGGTTTTTTCAGATCACAAACCTTTAGAAAAAATGAATATTAAAGCTAGAACGGACGAAGAACTGGGAGATTTAACTTATTATTTGTCGCAGTTCAATTTTAAAATAATATATTCTCCGGGCAAATATAATATAGAGGCAGATACTTTAAGCAGAAACCCTGTGTTAGAATCGTATGAAAATCAAGATAATAGTTTAAAAGTAGTGAATTTTGTAAAATTAGAAGACATACGTAATGATCAAGATAAAAATGAAGATATTAAACAAAATATAAATAAACTCATTTTCAAACATAATATATATTATAAAAAGATAGGAAAAAGTGAAAAGATTGTACTTACTGAGGAGTTTAGTAAAAAGATTATAAAACATGTACATCACTACTACTGTCACATAGGAAAACAACAAATGGAAAATAAGATTAAACCTTTTTATCAAGCTAAAAATTTATCAGATAATATAAAAAAAAAATGTGAAAACTGCGATGTCTGTATAAAAAATAAATCTAGAGGAAAATACAAGTTTGGACTAATGTCTCACTTAGGTCCCGCTACCTATCCGTTCGAAATAGTGTCTATAGACACCATAGGGGGATTTGGTGGTGCTCGATCAACCAAAACATATTTGCATCTTCTAGTAGATCACTTCACTCGTTACGCCTATATTTTGACATCCAAAACCCAGAGTGCGAAGGATTTTATAAAACTTGTCCAAAAAGTAACACAAGATTATAAAATTGACTTGATTCTATCAGATCAATATCCAGGCATACCTTCAAAGGATTTCAAATTTTTTTTAGAAAAGCAGGATATAAGTACCTATAGTGAAAACTATAGGTACTTATATCCTGCTTTTCTACTTTTCTACAGTAAATGCGCCATTTTCAAATGGATTGATCGAAAGGTTAAACCAAACGTTGGTTAATAAAATTCGTTGCAAGATTAATGAAAGGAGGGACAAAATTGCTTGGACAACTATTGCTCACGAATGCACTGGAAAATATAACGAAACTGAACATAGTGTAACAGGGTTCTCTCCAAAATATTTATTGGAGGGAAAAAATGTTGACATTCTACCGGATGAACTGAAACAAAATATAACACATAATCATCTATTGCGAGACCGAAAAATTGCCTTAGAAAATAGTATAAAATCCCACAATTATAATAAACAAAGATTTGATAAAAACAGAGAACATTTAGAACTAAAAGTCGGAGATTCTGTATATGTTGAAAACAGAAACCGGTTAAATCGAAAAAAACTAGATGAATTGAAAATAGGACCCTATCAAATTGTAGACAAAATATCCAATTCAATTTACAAGGTAAACACGGGTCACAAAAAGTCAGAGTCGAATCTCTTCCATATTACTAAACTTATTCCAGTAGTAGAGTAAAACAGTAATATTTTGTAATTTAGAAGGGGGAGGGGAGATGTAAACAAAGTGCGTGACACTTCATTTAGTTTGTACAGTTTGAATTTGCCGCGTAATAACTTTGATGTATAATTTATCTGTGAACTTGTTTGATTCTATGGAGCGCGCTGCCATATTGTATGATGGATACAAAAGATAGATGAAAAGTGAGAATTATATATTGTAATTTGAATATTTAAATAATAGTGATTAATAAGAACTGATGAAACAATAGCTTTAAATGTTGTTTCTCTTTGCAGGTAAAATTAGTGATTAATTAAGTAATGTCAAAGAATGTTTTGTAAAACTGTTAAAACTAGTTTAAGTAATAAAATAAAATTTCTCTTTGCAGAGCAACACAATTTTGGTTATAGTTTTACTGTTCACCATAATATCCAAGGATAATTATAAATTAACACATTATATATATATAACAGTCGTCACCCACAATAATCACGAACCAACAACAACGTTCTAAGCATAGGTGAATACTCGTAACGAACTGCATCTGTCTACCTCACAGAAATCGAAATATTTTACTTTGTTTTCTGACTACTTACAAAACTTTAATTATTTATGTGACCAAGTCGAACGAGACAAAACACTAATGATATCGAAATATATCTAGTAATTAAAAAAAAAAACAAATACTTACTATTTAATTATGAAAATACTGCTAGGTATTATAAAAGCTAACAAAACAATAAATAGTAATTATAAAAATAAAAAAGTTAACCGCAGCGCGGGTGAGATTCGATCCTGGGTCGCCATAGTAGCACCTCACAAGGCTCAATATTTAACCACTGAGCTAGTAAGCCAATACTACGTTGGTTGAAATAATAAAGTTCTATCAGTTGCAGACAAAATGAGTGTGTGTGCGTGTATATAGTATTGAAACAACTTATAGAAGAAGGTCGTAAAGTCAAGTCGACACGACATTCAATTGCTTTCCGAGATTAACAATCCACTTTTGAACTGTATAGTTTTAAAATATATTTATTATAATAAGTTAACCAGTAGGCTCGCGTATTTGCACTTTGGACGCGACCTACATTTGACACTGACATATTGCATTATTCTACGCATTTTATGTATATTTCATTTTAGTGATCAATTAGACGTGGTTTGAGTGGGACAACTTGCATTTTATTTAGATTCATTCCGTTGAGCATTCACTGACATTTTCTGCATTTAAGTTTAGATTTGACATTTTACATTTGCATTGACATTACTTATGTTAGGGATGCACCCTACAACATTTATCATCTATATGTGATGTTCATTACTTTGGACTAATATGGATTGAAAAGAATGAAAAGTATTGTAACGATTAAAAAACTTAATTCATCAATAAAAGTTCAGTAGTGTCCTCTTGTATTAAATTTAAGAACCAAGGGATTAGTTTACGAATAAATCAACTAGATGGCACTAGGTTTGAATCGATATTTCAATAATACTATAATCTGTTTATAGAATGTGTGTAAAAATATTAACATAATAAACATGCAGTTCTAATCTATATATAATTAATTAAATTCTGAATAAAAATTAGTAAAATCTAATTGATGAGTGCCAACCGTTTAAGACAAAAAGAACGCTTAGGTTTAGTTAGGTTGGCAATAAATAATATGTCTTCCTTCTAGTGAGAACTTTCGCGTCATCATTACCTAACTTTTATGAGTGGGTTACATTTAAAAATATAACTTGATGAGTCGCGAGATAAGGAAGGGGTCCGGTGTAAGATTTCACGATAATGTGGAACGAAGGACGCTGTGAGTATTAATTAAAATCATCGAAATATACACACGTAGTATGGTCCATGTGCATTGGAATTTTAATCATGCATTTCTTTGACAGGGTCCTTAGGATATTTTTATTAATATAAGAAATGGTCATCTCAAGATACTGATTAACTTCATTAATAATCAACATCATCTAAACGTGCACTTATTTAACTTGGATCAAGACAGACACAAGCAATGGATTCCGGATGCAAAGGTCCACAAAAGTATTGATGCTTCCCAATTAAAGCAGCACCCAGGCTAGCGATGCTGGATGTGATAGCATATCTGCGGATTGTTAATTACCAACGGTAAATGTATCCCATTTAATGTAAGTTCTGCACATCTAAGTTTACACCATCAGACATCATCAACAGTCATCAGTTTTGTTTATGTTACGGTGATTAGATGTATTGAGAAGACCACTAGAATGACTTTACTTTAATCAGATCCTCATGCGAATAAATCCCTGATATTGTCTCATGCTTATTTACCGTTGGGAAAGTTGGTGAGTAGGAAAAAAAAAAAAAAACATCCCTACAGTTAGTACGCCCAACGTGTCGCATGAGATTAGATTGAAGTATATAATAATACATTAGTTCTTATACTATACTAATACTTAATTCAAAAATAAACTTAACTATTAGAGTTCCAGAACAAAACAAAAACACTAACATTGTTCGAGTGATTAAAAGTAAGGTTGTAACACAAATGTCATGTTAAACCTGGCGCTAAGTCCCGTTTAGTACCGTAAAACGGTCACATTAAAAAGCCTACTTATTATATATTACTTTTATATATTAACGGCTAGGTTAAAAGATCTGAAAAAAATATATCGATGGTGGAAAGGTAAAATGGCTAAAGCGCCAAAACGTGAAATCTCAGGAATGAATTTTAAAGTTTTTTTTTTGCGAAAAAAATTCGTAGAAAATTTTCTAATGGAAATATTTCTGAGTTACTTATATTTTCATGAATCATATTTTTTTTCCTGTAATATGTATTATAAGTGATTTCTATAAAACCTTTATTTTAGGAGATAGGTGTCGCTTTAGCAAAAAAAAATCGAAATTAAAAAAGTTCCAGTAAGCAAAAATTGCTAATATCCAAAAAACTTGCGTATAACATATGATTAATTACGCTTACTGTAAGAATTACAATTATTTAGCAATCTGAAATTTGCTAATGCACTTAATAATATCATAGAATGAAAAAAAAAAATTCTAACGAGCTGTTCATTTGAAATAAATTTGCTAACGTTGAACTAAAACTAACTGAAGAGCGAATAAATTGATGGATGTAGGTACCATGGGAATGAGGCGTAATTTCTAAAACTCGGCTTTTTCTTTTATTTTCATTTAAAATATTGATTATTGCTAGTGTACAGTTTTTGTCAATAGATTATTTAGATTATGAGGCGTTAGCATCAATCTGTAACCTCAATCAATGTGTACTACCTACTATTAGGTCCGGAATATTAGCGGGAAGGCTAATTAATTAATATTTAGCAAAAAATAAAGGAAATTATTTTATTAGCCAACTGGAATCAAGTAAAATAACGTAGGTCATTAGATAGGTTAAGTAGAGTTACTAATTATCTACTACAATCAAAGAACCATTGTTTATCATGGTTAGTACCACTAAGAATTCAATGAAAGTAATTAGTTATAAGTTTTAACAAATAAATCAACATTTAATAGATAATAACTGATCATTTTTGGCACTAAGATACTTAAACTCTAAATAATTCTGTGCTTATTGTGCCATCTTCTTGTCAACACACAACAAAATCGTGTTACAATTATCAAAATAGTCCTTAGAACACATACACATTTGAAGGATGATGCCAGGAAATGTATGGAAGCTGGTACCCGCTCCAATAAGAATAAATGATACATCATTAGAAAGATATTAATATTGAATAATTCAGTTCAAGAACTTAAATGGCCTTTGTCTCTATTCCTTGTCCGATCGTAGTAATACAGGGCAGATGTTGTGACGCCGTGTTGTAGCTATAGAAATACGGTCTTAGAATACTGTCCTTAACATCTAAAGTAATTGCTAGCTGTATTAATAGATATTGGAAAAATTGCACATTCAGCTAGAAAATCGTGAATTGTTACACCTTATTTTTATGATGGCAATCGATCCAGTTTCGAATAAGGATTCAAAGACTCTTTTGGACCAACTGAGGTAAGAGTACTTAGAAATGTCACAAATCACTTTCCCATAAGTAAGTACCTACACTTCATAGTGATCGATCATCTTACCCCCGATCTTTTACGACGTTTGCTATTAATTATTTTAAAAAAGGCATTCATCATCTATCTAGTCTTTTCCGAACTACGTAAGGATTATCTTTGAATCTAACTGGATGCAGTTGAATACCAGTATTTTACATGGAGCGATTTACTATGTGACCTCAATACAGGCACTGGGATACTCCTTGTTAAGCTGGATATTCGACTTTCGGGCTTCTGACTACCCGATACGACTGTCAAAGATCTACTGTGTTAAATGAGAGCCGGGACCAATGGCTTAATGTGCTTTCCGAGACACGACCTATCGACTTGGTAATTAAGACTGCCAGCTTCATTTAGTATGTGCCCAAATACATATAACTTAGACAACTTGTTTATCAGACCCAAACTCAAACCTAAAAGCTCTTCTACTATTCAAACGAAACAGGTAACAATAACAAACCCCATAAAAGATAGCCGGAATCAACAAGAAAGACTGAACTATCCTAAGCTAAACAGTTGCATAACAGTAAGAAACAAATTACAAATAATAGTAAAAAGAGCTATCATGGCTATTGGAGGGGTACCAAAATGGGCATCATCTTTAAAATTGGCATTATCTTTTAAATCACATAATTTTAACTGCTTTATACTCTTAGCACTCATATACGTGACCAGCACTTTGCAAACGACAGAGGCAACTGCAGCCGTCTGCCCTGTTGACGTTGCTAGAAATCACTAATATTCTAAGTTACACGCAAGAACATGGACTTATAATTAGATTTGCAATGCTAGCAAAATTTATTAACGAAGTAGGTACACTTACTTTAAATTAAACAAGTTTTTAGTTCTAAAATCAATACTTTCTTACATTAAAGCATGTAAGACTGACTAATATACAATTTTAAATAATATTTGGAATATAAAACAACTCTGAACTATCGTTCTTTACGAAAATATTTACGAGCACTATTGCTAAAGCGCCAAAGCGCTAAATTAAAAAGAAACGACTTTTGCTAAACTGCCACACAAGTAATAATGTAGTTCAGGTAAAACTACTAATAAGGTATTTATACATGAAATATAGAAACGCAAAAATGCTAAAGCATTGTCAAACATGAATGTACAGTGAGCACAATCACTAAAGCGACATAAACTTCAGAATCATCAAAAAAACGTCGCTTTAAACCATGACTACATGAAAAAAGCAACAAAATTTGTACTGCTAAAGCGCCAAAAAAGTGCTCAAATCGACGCGAAAGGTAGACCAATCGACGCAGAAAAAAAAATCCAGTTCAGTGATATATATAACTCAATATCGACCAAAATGACGCTTTAGCCATTTTACCTTTCCACCGTCGATATGTTTGCCGTAAATTCATGTACAACATTTTTGAAAAGCGGTTTTTGCTTATAGCTAATACTTTTGCCTTAAAAAAATATTTACCAAAACGCTATTTTTGGCTAATATTCCCTACTACTTCTAAACGGCTTTGATGTTAGAAATATTTTTACACTGAAAAATTGATGGTTAGAAGGACTACAACATTAGAGAACTACAACAAAAGAGCATTTTTAAATCAATCAATATTTGCAAAGATAATGACCCCACTTAGAGATAGAGGTTCAGAGGTGCTCTGCGCGGGCGCGGGCGGCAGTCGCGCGTGAGCATTGAGAAGGGACGGCTGTGTCGCTCGCTGCTCCGCCCCGCCTATGGACCGACTACGCGCGTTTGCGTGTATTAGTGCAAATATTTACGTACGAATTGTATGAATGTGCGTTTATAGACTAGCTCGCTGCAGAGAGCCCAATTCAATTGTGCGCGTAGGCGCTTTATCGTTGAGTTTTTTTTTAATGTGCAATTACCTATAAAATAGTTTTTTTAATTACATTGACAAAAGATATGGCTAAGTGGCTGCCCCCAGCATGTATAGAAATCTCACATTAACTGGGAATATTTAAAAAATCATTCATAAATTGTTTAGTGTTTGGTAATTTCTTATAACTTTCGTGAACTAATAAACATAAAAAAGTTTTTTTATTGTTTCTAAGCTTTGTTTTGGTTCGTTAGACATGACAAGATCAATGACACATCAAGGAGTACTTCGAGTTAGGGAGGGGACATATTGCATTTCCAGAATGTTAAATCGAAATTGAATTTATATCGATTTTTAATATCAGTTATCAAAACAATATAATTTCTGAAACTAGACAATTGTAACTGGATAAGCATTATACTAACACTTTGGGCACACAATCTTAATATATACAGGATGTAAGGGTAAACACTCTTGTCATTCAAACCATGGGTAGTTGACTTAAATATAAAAATAAATGACCGAACACAACAAAAAAAAAACGTTATTTTCATTAAAAGATTTTAAAAAGTTTCTATCCGACACCGTGCTTGCTAGCGAAACAGCTGACTGACTAAGGGAGGGGTCGCGCTCGCTGCCGGTCAGGTCACATCCCGAACCCCCCCGCCCGTGTTGAGACGCAAGTTCGTTGCCCTAGCGCATAGGGCAACGAACTTGCGTCTCTTGTGTTAAAATTTAGGTCTATAAAAATTAAAAAAAAAATTGTAATTTTCCATTGATTTTACGTTCTATAAATGAAAGCAAACCACTGGTTGCAAGGATAACGGTGTTTACCCTAACACCCTGTATTTAGTGTCTGTCGAAAAAAGGCCGACAAAAACAATAATATATTTTTACTCTTTTAACCCTTTCGATTATTATATCGATTTTGTTACACTTAGTCCAATCCCATCTCTACTCTATGAAAAAAACAAACGTCTTACGTCAACGTCAAACAGACGTCGTTTGAACGCTCTGCCGTTTATTTGCTCGTTGTTTTTTGTTTCGGATTTTCATTGACCCTCGCTTGTATATTGGATTTATTGTTTGCTTGCCTACCTATTGACCTCTCACTACTCGACACGGACTTGAATTGCAATCTGTTCATCATGCGGTGCATAAATTGCGGTGTAGCTACGCAGAGACTGCGACGACATTTCACTTCTTTGCCTGCTCGTTTACTCATGACCCTAGCACGATGGTTAACAATCGAGGTAAGTTATCTGCAGCTAAAATATTTCTATAACTAATAAATATAAGAAACAATAAATATATGTGATTTTCAAGTTGTTTACCATGGTTTCCAAAATACATAATGAACTTGGCACAATGGATCAGAAAGACTTGTCTTGGAATTGTCAATCAGTCAGTTTACCATTTTATATATACATAGATTATGGGTACTAAGGTAATACAGTTTTGTTTTTTTTTAGGTTCCAAGAGATGCCAACATTTGTCATCCTTGTTATGAAAGGCTGAATTCTGCTGAAGCTAATGATGCTCGTTTATTTGGCCATACAATGGTGTGCATTACTTGTGGTCGTTCTGTGAGAACTGTACAAAATCATACAGTGAAAAGAAACGATTCAATTATGCAGAATTTACCCATATCCCATCCAGCTTTCCATCAGCTAAATAAAGCGATGTTTAAGCATTGTGCTTTATAAATGTTTTTACATGCCCATCTTGCCTACGAACAGTTAATAGTCATCCTTACTCTCTTCATATAACTATGACACCATAAAAATACCTTAAATTATTATTTTTAGGTTACCAACTTTGTGTGTCATTCCTGTTGGATGAGGCATCAAAGGCAGACAAATCAGGATCAAAATCGGATAACTCTGCCTCAACCTGAAAGTGTGCCACAAGCTGAATCTGAACCTGAACCAATGGCTGGACCTGAACCTGAACCACTAGCTGAACCTGGACCAATAATGGAACCTGAACTAGCACCGAGACCTGTTCCAGAACCAGAATTAAACCTGCCAAATTATAAACGAGCTGCAAACACCTCTAGACACTGTGTGTTTAATGGTTGTATTTTTGAACAACAATTACACGTCATTCCAGCATTTATAAAAAAAAATGCTTATAGGAAAACACAATTTTTATATTCCCCGCAATACTAGGGTATGTGATGTACATTTGAACTTGAATGTTTGGCACTTGTTGCTTCAAAATAATAATATATACTCGACTTTCACTGCAAACCAAATTGAAGATATAATATCTTTAGCAAAATCTGAACCACCAACATTTAATTTTGAAAGGGTTTCTGAAATGCAAAATGTAATATGTCACTATTGGACAGGTTTGACAATCGTCAATTTTTTGAATTTATTCAATATCTTGCCTGCCCTCTCTTTCAAAAAGCCTAAGAATGCTTTGGCTATTTATTTAGCAAAATTAAGGACGGGTGAATCTGACAGACGACTTGCTACAATTTTTGCAGTATCACGTCCCACTTTAACAGCAATACTAAAAAAAATTAGAGAGTGTTTAATGCATTATTTAGTTTCTAATTATATAGGCCCAAACCATTTTAATCATGTGGATATTACAAATAGGAATTTGAGTATACCAAATGCTCTCTTTGGTAATGACAATAGACCGGCCATTGCCATATTTGATGGCACATATGTATATTTACAAAAAAGTTCTAATTATCTGTTCCAGAAAAAAACGTACAGCCTGCATAAATATGACAATTTAGTTAAACCATTTAAGATTGTTTCATGTCATGGGCATATTATTGATGTTGTAGGACCATATGCTGCTACTCAAACTGATGCCGAGATTATGAATCAATTGTTTGATGGAGAAGATAGTCCGTATCGACAGCTTTTTTAGCCTAATGACGTTTTTATTTTAGATAGGGGGTTCAGAGATGCTATACCACTGTTACAAGCATTAGGCTATCAAATCCATAAACCTGAGTCATTGGATCCTGGTCAAACGCAATTAACAAATGAACAAGCTAATAAAAGCAGGAAAGTAACACTATGCAGGTGGGTAGTAGAAGTGGTCAACGGACGCTTCAAACGCGACTTTAAATTATTTCGACAACGATTTTTTAATGTAGCTACACCTCACCTCATGGAAGATTTTAAAATAGCTGCAGCCTTAATTAATAAATATCATGTATTAATCGAGGATAGTCTAAACTCGGGTGAAATAATTCAAAGAGTGGCACGTTTCATGGATCAACCTAACCATCTAGGTACCTTTGTGCGAGAAAATAATTTGAATAGGCAAAGATCAATGTTTTTAAGAGTGGATGGCAACTTGCCCCAATTAGAGAATTTTCCAATATTGGAGCATAACCAATTAATACTGATTGCATTAGGACCGTATCAAGTTAAACAAGCCCGGTCATACTATGGAGAGCATATTAGAGCAAATGATGTTTATAATATTGAAGTATGCCCAGATCTTGAAAGACTTAGTCATTTAGGCGGATCAAGACCTCAACTTTTAAGAGGCCGAATAAAGTCAAGACATATCGGCCAAAAAATATACTATGTATATATTTTGTATGAAAGCGAAGCCACTAACAATACTTTAGATGACATACTGTCATATTATTGCAGCTGTATTGTGGGTAACAGAACTCTGGGCTGTTGTTGTCATGTCATGACGGTGATCTGGTATCTTGGGTGGGCGAGACATCAGATCACATTATCATCTCCGGCTTCATTTTTAGACAATGTCCTAATAAGGCTCACTGAATAAAATAAATAAGCAAATCGCATTGTTGTTGTTTTATTTCAATATCTTTTATATCCTTGGTTACTCAGTGCGTTAATTATCTAGTTAAGACAGAATTGTTTACTTCAATACAGAAATCTACAAATATTTAGGTTACTTAATCTTTAAGACATTTTTCAAATACGTTTATCATTTCAACCATAATATTATTTATGGTTTCTGTGTAGACTCTTTATTTCATCTCTTTTGGAAAAGCAATTAAGATTTTACGACAGAAGACTTAGTACAAGAAAGCGATTTTTGCGGGGAGTATACATCGAAAGTCCGTTGTATTAAGTTTTTTTGATGCAATTACCATTTTGTAGATATTTACTGCAGTACTTTCGTGCGAAATCGCTAGTCCGACACACAATTATCAATAAAAATCGTCGTAGACACATTGTAACGCCTAGACGAAAGTTCATAGCAATGTCATTTTTTTTAAGGTTTGTGTACCTTTGTCGTAGGAGTTACACGATTTTATTTTCAGGATTGTGCAGATATAAAGAGTTCCTTAAACTTTTTCAATACGAAATACTAATATTCAGCTATTCGGCTTTATATATTGCTAGGTGCCATGTTTATACATGCGTTTTCATTTCGGGATCAGTCGTCCATACTTCAATTTAGCCATGACCTTTACATACAAATTAACAATTTACAATATAAGTAAACCAAAAAAAATGTAAATATAAAATCTAACATAACATCACGCCTGTATTCCCCGAAGGGTTAGGCAGAGATGTACCTTTAGTTAGTACACTCACATTTCGCCAGATAAGTCCTATGTAATAGGGGCGAGCTTATTACTATCAACCAGGCACACACAAATCCAGACTCCGGGCTGCTACTGAGCAATTCCAGATGTAAAAACCGGCCAAGTGCATGTCGGACCACACAAAATGAAGGGTTCCGTAGTTGAGATGAATTTATTGCAAGAACAAACTCAACATTGATGAAAAGACAATGAGCAGAAGTGGTCCAAATTTCCACCACTATTGAGGGCTATGTAAGCTTAAAGTCGACTAAATACCATACAATTTTGATTACTAGGTGAAAAAAATATATTCACTCAGAAAAAAGTTATGACTGTTTTAAAAATACGTATTTTTAGTTATTTAACCGTTAATTTTTTTCGCACATAGCCACATTTCAAGCAGTAAAAACATGGTAGCAATGATGACGCATTCCCCCTGTTCTGTAATGCGCTCAAATCGTCTGCAAAGTATACAATGATAACCTTAGCGCACCTACACATATAAAAATGTAATCGGAACGGTTCGCAATCGTGCTAAAAGTATTTTTTAATATTTTTGCATTTCGGAACCCGGGAATTGCTAGCGTCGACTCGTAGATGGAGATAGCATTAGTTTTGTCCCTTTCGCACTTAGGAAGCAATACGGTATACGCTGCGCCGACGACGTTGAAAGAAAACTGGTTTTTACCTAACTACCTGACCCAATCAACACATGTGTCCCACGCAGTCGTTCGTTTGCTTGCTTTCGGTGCGTACTGTGCATTTTCTGGTTATATTTTCCCTGCGACTTTTGTGTACTTGATTTCTTCTGATTCTCTACTTTCGACCACGGCTATATCTCATCGGACTTTTTGTTATTGCTTTGTGTATCTGTGACAATGGAAGCGGAAAGAAGAAACTGCATATGTTGCAATTATTCATTGTTTCAAAGAAGAAACTATCAGTTGCTTCAACCGTTTCTGGATAATCATCCAGGAACTGCAGAGCATATTCAAGGACTTTTAGCACCTCGACAGGTTAGTACATGCATATGTGTATTTTATTTCAAATGCCGTGCCCCGACTCCATTTGAGATTGTCGGAAGGCGTGAACAATAAGATTACTTGTAACGAAAGATCCCTAGAAAAACCTTTTTGAAGCGAAATATTTTGGACGTTTTCAGTCTTGATCCATTTTTAACCGACTACTTCAAAAAGGAGGATGTTTTTTTTTTTTTTTTTTTGTGTGTATGTTACCCGATTACTCCGCCAATTATGAATCGATTTTGATGATTCTTTTTTTGTTTGGTAGGTCATGCTTCAGAGGTGGTCCCATATAAATTTTATTAATTTTGCTTGCGTAGTTTTTGAGTTAGCTTCAATAATTACGTAGTTTTCCCACTTTGCGATGTTGATGACATGTTAATTGACTCCGTCACATAGCAGACAACGGTATACGAATTTGTGTGGGGTAGTTACCACAACTAAAAAGTGAAAAATAAAAACTTTTTACAAAAAAAAAAACAACCGACTTCCAAAAAAAAAGTGAAGAATAACTTTAATTTCGGAAGTCGGTGGCAAAAAACGAAAATTGAAAAGCAAAGACACCGACTTCCGAAATTAAAGTTATTCTTCACTTTTGTTTTGGAAGTAGGTTGTTTTTTTTTTTGTAAAAAGTTTTTGTTAGAGGAAAAGGTGGTAATGTGGCCCCCTACTTTGTTTCTGAGGCCTTATGTAAAAAATACGAGACTCAGAAATGTAATAAATATGTTAAAATCATCCTTATTTATTTGCCTATACGTACCTTACTAAGTAACAAATGAAACTGCAACAGGATAATCGAAAACTTATGTATTCTAAAAAAAAACAAATTTGGCAATATGAGATCGAGTGAGGGTTATATGGCACCCTGGGGGCCATATTAAATGTATTGATTTAATTAAAACCTAACGGCAAAAATCGCAGACATAATATTCGCCTTCAGCACCTGCACAGGCTGTATGAGCCCATAAATTGCAACTCTGGCACTGAATCCACTCCTCCCCACGTGTGTCGTTAGAGTAACTAGTGTCACAGAATATGCAGATCATATCTGAGTTTTCAGGTACGCTGTTCGGATAGACATTGTCGTCATATTCAGAGTCAGTTTCCACGACTGCGTCACTTTCAGAGGTACTGCTAGATGTAATGACTCTCTGGCGTCGTATAGTACTGCTACCGCTGCCCTCGCCATCTTGACTACGTCCGAGGCCGCGTCCACGGCCACGTCCACGTCCTCGTCTACGTCCCCGAGTCTCTGCTAAACTCAAAGATTCGATTAGTTGGTTTTTGTAAGGTGATGATGTGATCACTTTTGCTGTTGTAGCTTTTCTTCCGCGATTAGAAGTCCTAGTCTTGGCCCTAGGTATTGGCTGAATGTCTTCTGGCAGAACCAAACCAGGTTGCAGCTCTTGTACCACTGTACTCACTCCTGGGGCACCTTGGTCAGCAACAACACTTGTATCAGCAGTACTAACTCCTGGGGCACCTTGGTCAGCAACAATTCTTGTATCAGCTGTACTAACTCCTGGGGCACCTTGATCAGCAATAACTCTTGTATCAGCTGTAGTAACTCCTGGGACACCTTGGTCAGCAACAAGGCTTGTATGTTGGTTATCTTGAGTGTGAGATGATTGATCACTGTTTGATGCTTCCGCAATAAAATCAACTTCCGTAAAAACTTGCGGATTGAATGGGTAAATGCCTGTCGCACGAAAGCCATTCACTGCAATTTCCCCCGTGGTACTTTTGAGATATGCTCGACCAAAAAGCTCAGCAATATCGTAAGGCTTGAGCATTCTTTCAGAATGCAAAAGAAACTTGCGAATCTCCTCACTGTAATGACTCTTAAGGGCGCCCATGAAAGTCTTGTCTAATGGCTGGAGTTTGTGCGTAGTATGTGGTGGGAGACTGACAATGGTGACATGTTTTTCGCGGGCTAGCTCTATTACTTCTAAATTGCGAGTGTGACTATAATGTCCGTCAAAGATGAGCAATACTGGAGAGGCTTCACTTGGATTCGTTTTTTCAATAAAATGCTTGAACCATTCGGTGAACAAATTGGATTGAATCCAACCAGATGGATGAACTTTACCAATCGATCCTGGTGGCGCACCTTTCATCAAAATGTCCGTAAAGTTTTTTCTCGGGAATATCATCATGGGTGGCACAAAGATACCCGATGCACTCATGCAGCAAACAAGAGTACATAGTGACCCTCGCTCTGCAGCAGTCAAGGCTCCTATCTGCTTCTTCCCTTTTTTACCTACCACCTGTGGCACTTTTGACTGCACAATTGTCAACCCAGTCTCATCTACATTAAAAATCCTGTCAGGAGGGTAATTCGTTTTTCTCATTTCGGTTTCTAAAATATCAAAAAATTCTTTGACTGCTTCACGGTTAAATCCTTGAGCACGAGCATAGGATGTCCCCATAGGTCTGCGTAATGATAAACTGTCTCTATGTCGCTTCAAAAAGTGATCCAACCAAGCTCGCCCTGCTACTTCATTTCTAAAGTTATTTTCGATGTTGTTTTTTAATGCCAACTGATAAGCCATTTTTCGAACATCCATTCTAGTAAGCCCATAGTATCTAGACTCCATAAACAAAATATACTGTACTAACTTCTTTTCCAGGACATATGGAAGTATAGGTTTCCTACCAAGAGGCTTGTGCACAAGTAACTCCAAAGACTCTTGAGAGTCCTTCACTAATCGTTTCAGTGTAGATCTTGGCACAGAAAATATTTTTACAGCCTTTTTATAGCCCATGACCTTTGTCCTCACTGCTTCAATAGCCTTTTTCATTTGGTCAGGATCCCACGTTTTCCTTTTCTTTGAAGATGGAGATAACACACTTTGTCGAGGCATCTAAAAACGGAAAATAAAAAAATTACGAAGTGATATAATGGTCATACATATTTTGTGGCCCCCCGGACCATAATACAAACAATGTGAGGGGGCCAAATTCCAAGAAAGCAAGAATTTATAAACAAACCATGACAAAAATATTCTATCAAATGTTTTTTATAATTACCTTCAAAATCCTGGAGAATAACGTTTATTAAACACAATGAACAAATCACCAAAACTAAAACTCACTTATTTCTAGTAAAATGTAATAAAATGCAGAGCGGAATAAAAGTTTGCCGCATGCGTGTTTCGACTGGTTCGCAGAAAAAGAAAACGTAACGCCCCCTCACGGATTTATTGGGTTAAAATCAACAATGTCACACGAGCTCAGCGTTGCACCAAAAAAAATCTAGATGTCGTGTTTCTAAACTACAAATATCGAGGGGGGTCAATATACCTGCAGGGACCACATTACCACCTTTTCCTCTACTATTGTTTGTCAATTAATCAATATTTTAGTATCGGTAGTAACGTCATGTTTTAATCATCATTACCGTTTTTTGTTTTGAATACGTACATAACATAGATAATATATCCAGACGTGGGATGGCGTGAACAAAAAGATTACTTGTAACACTTTTGTTAAGTTAGTTAATCAATATTTTACTATCGGTAGTAACGTCATGTTTTAATAATTCTTACCGTTTCTTGTTTTGTTTTGAATACATACTTATATAGATGATATACCCAGACGCACAGAACCAACACTAGCTTATTGCCGAAGAGCCTGTATGCGGAAGGAATCGAACCTAGGACCTCTCTTAGCGAGTAGACATGTTAGCTAACACACGCAGTTAGACAGAACGTCATGAATAAAGGTGTTGTATTTGTTGCAGTTAATACTGGATGGCGAGCAATATATCTGCCGCAATTGTTGGTTGCGGGTAAGGTATGCAGTTGACCGCAGTCAAAACCAAGCTGACCAGCCGCCTCCTCGTGTCGGAAGACCATCTGGAGGAATCTTCGAAACCAATGAATTCAAAAGAGCACCAAATACATCTAACACATGCATTTATCATGAATGTGGCAATGCAAGTAGATGCCGTATTCCGGCGTCTATCAAACTAGAACTGTTGGTACACTCGAATTTATACATACCTCCAAACGCAAGAGTATGTCAACAACATTTGGATGAAAATCAATGGGGTCACTTAATTGATGCTCCAAACTTATCCCACGATTTTACCGGAGAAATGTTCGTAGACATTACAAAAATCTTACAAACAGCCGTTCTTAATAGTTCCAACACAATGGACTTTGAAAATATACAAACTATGGATCCAAAAATATTGCATCATCGTGTGAGCATCACTCATAACGCATTTGAGCAAGTGATACGAGAAAGCCCTTCATTGCAGCAAGAAGTAACCGACCCCAATACTGCAATTTCTATTTTTTTGATGAAGCTTCGGACGGGTGAGTCGAACGAAAGACTCAGCGTACTTTTCAGAATGAGTCGCCGTACGCTCGAAAGGAAAATGAATACTGTGCGCAAATGTTTGGTACAAGATTTCGTACCAAGGCACCTGGGCCTGGATCATATTTCAAGAAATGAAGTAGTTGCGAAAAATCTGACTGTGCCAAATGGTCTTTTTGGAAACCCAGATGCACCCTTACAAGAAAGGAAAGCTATTCTGGTGATAGATGGAACCTACGTCTATACTCAGAAGTCTTCCAACTTCCTTTTCCAGCGGAAAACATACAGTTTGCACAAATACACGAACCTGTTAAAACCATTTCTCATTGTATGTTGTGATGGCTACATATTAGATGTTACTGGGCCTCACGCAGCAACAACATCGGATGCCGTTATAATGAAAGGTCTTATTAACGAAAGAGAAGACAATCCATTCCATTACTTTTTTGAAGCAAACGATGTTTTTATCTGCGACCGCGGCTTTAGAGACGTTATTGGTGACATGGAATCGTGTGGTTATGTGGCACGTATGCCAATTAGCAAACGGCGTGGCGAACACCAGTTAACCACGTTAGAAGGAAATAAAAATAGGGAAGTGACGATATGCCGCTGGGTCGTCGAGGTCGTAAACGGGCGTTTTAAGCGCAATTTTTGCCTATTCAGGCAAGAATTTTTTAATCGTGCTATGAGCCACATGATGGATGATTTCCGGGTGGCTGCTGCGCTTATTAACGCTTTTCATCTTTTAATCGAAGATAACGCGCATGCGGAAGAATATTTAAGAATCATTAGAGAGAGATTGCATATACCAAATCAATTGGGAGCATATGTTACAAATAGAAATATAAATAGAAGGCGGGCAAGTTTTCGAAATATTGAAGCCGACCCCATAGGAGCAGATGAATTTCCTGTTCTGACTCAAGAAGACTTGACATTGTTTGCACTTGGTTCATATCACATAAAACTTGCGCGTAGCTACTATAGCGAACACGTACGCAATGGCGTGTATCAGATTGAAGTAGCAAGAGATGGAGCATTTAGTGAAATAGTTGATTTTGGCATTGAACCTGAAAACGCTATGTTGCTACGCGCAAGAATACAATCCCGACACGCACGTGCAAGACAATACTACATGTATGTAATGATCCATAATCGAGAAACCATTTCGAACTACTACTGTTCTTGTCTTTCTGGAATGCGAACTGTGGGTAATTATTTGGTATTTTGGATGGGCGAGACATCAACCCACAATTCTACTTCCAGCTGCGAATCTGGACAATGTTATTGTGGATGAAGACATATGAGATGTATTCTTTTAAGGACAGACTCCACACTGTGAGACAGGAATAAATAAAACTTGTGTGAAATATTTTTGTGTTTACATTCTTCCCAGTATTACAAATATTTTAAAATAAATATAAGCATTGTAAAGATAGCTATAAGTTCTTTCATTTGATTTGATACCCCACATGATAGGGTTTGATTTTTTTGACGTAGCGAGGTACCTACCGCGACCGCCATATTGTTTATATTTTGGCTCATATAGCTTATATCAACCAGAATAACGTATGAATTACAACGAAATGTCATACACCTAAATCAATTGAGTAGTTTAAAAGATATAGTGAAATAATGAAGCGTAAAAAGGTTTTTAAATTGCAAGTTTTCATGGGGTCATAACTTTTTACTGAGTAAATTTTGGTTGCGGTCTTATAATGATTTCGAACACAGTGTTCCATCATATGTCATAGTTCTTATTGATAGTGGAAATTTGGACCAAGTTCCATATAATTTTGCCCATTCTTCTTTAATTTGCTGTGATAGTTTTCCTTTTAATTTCGTTATAATATATACCTACTACTGCCGTGAATTTTTTCACATATCCAAAACCAACCATTTAGTTGCCAGGGGGGGCCTCAAAGGGTTGCGGAATAGTCCGAAAAGGATACCGGGACCCTGGCAACAGGCAACTGAAGGAACACGGGTGCAGCAGCACTTCAAAGTTTAATATTACGCAAACAGATCCATGAATCCAAAAATGGTGTTCACACATTCGCAATATTTTTGAACGACCTTTCTAACTACACACCATGGGAAAGACCAGAAAAAATAAACATACAAAATTTATGTGTAGGGGAGGTACCCTAAAAATAAATATTTTTCATGATGTGATTGTAGGTAGGTACCACTCCGCGTGATTAATATGTACACCCGTGCAAATTACAGTTTTATAGTACTCAGAGTCTATGAGCTAAGCTGCAGTCAGACAGACGGACATGGCGCAGCTATAGGTAAGGATTCCTTGTTGACTACGGAGCCCTAAAAACGCAATAACACTTTGCCCGACCCAAGAATCGAACCCGGAACCTCATGCTCAGCAGTAGCGCTTGCGACCGCTAGACCAACGGGGCAGTCGTGACATAAAATATTGTCTAAATCTATAATAATAATATGTATAACCATCCACGTCACCACATACACATGCAATTCAGTTAAAGTAAAACCAATAGATACGAAGTCGCGAACACACATTCATAAATCAGAACGTACAGCACAATCAAAATCAGAACGTACAGCACAATCAATTATAAACCTTATCTCATCAAGTACAGCGTGCATGTACCACCGTAGACCAGGTACAACTTACTCACACGAAATCACTGGCTTGTCACAAGCTACCCTTCCTTACAACGGCTGTAGGTATTACGCGCGCGATGCAACCGCTATAAAGTATCGATTTGTGATTTTTACATTGCTTGTCCAGTCACTAAGCGCCACACTTAGGTAGTGGTAAAGAAGCAATCTATTTCCTGGAAAAATAGTACAGTCCCTGTGATATATGAAAGCAAAAATAACGTAGTAAAGGCAAGAAATATTTTCCGATTTGTTGTTTATCATGAATAATGATTTTCAAGACAGGATTTTCAGGTAATCAAATGCCTACTTATGCTGATGATGATTATGATAAGTAAGTGGTTCCATAATTTATAAACTTTTTAGTTTGGCTTCAATTTTTACAAGAAACCACTGAACAACACTGCATTCATAGGTTGTCATGAATGATGCGGACGAAAGCGCAAGTTCGCGGAGACGGCCATTTGCCTACGACATTAGCATCTTGATCATGGCGCGCGGACACAGACACGGAAGAAGTGGGGCATTGACCCTAAAACCAACCCACTCAACCCTCGCACTGAAATTTATACCTTTTGGTGAAGAAAATAAGTTCGATAATTGTTCAAAAGTGCACGTTGCTCCACGTCGAGGTCTGAGCTGACCCTTATATTTCTATGCTTATGACCTTCTATTTTCAAGAGACACATGAATCATCGTGAGGTTCTTCTAGTTCATAATTTCAACGTAATATTGTGACTATGAGTCAAGTCCCAGATGACTTAGCGAGCAGCTACATGTGTGCGTGTATCAGTGAGCCGTGAGTTAAAATCTCGCGCAGTTGTAAGTTTTTACTTGTTTGGAAGTAATGAATACAATTTACTAATATAACTTCATAAAAAATAAATAATAAGCATGAATAGATTACAAATTAACAAGTTTTTGCTTAAAATACAAATAATTATCATGGTTTCAAAGAAACAAAAATCAGGATTGTAATATAGGATTCGAACCCAGACCTCGTAGATCGCGAATCCATTGCTTAGCCCATACAGCTACGAGATGACGATAGTTTTAAGCGAATTTTAGCAATGAAATGGTAAGAACAGTTCGCCACTATGACGCGTATTCTAAATGCAACAATGTTATATTTTTTTGCGTAGTGGGTAGGTACGACGATAGTTCTATTTGTGTGTTCTCTATGGAATGTTGAGACATCACTCATACACGCACACGCACTGGCTGTATCGTGCTTGAGTTTATACGTTACGTTATATTAAAAAAAAACATGTATAAAGTCTAAAATAATCATATTATTAGTTTCAATAAAGTCTGCTGAATATCGATACCTATAAATAGTTAAATACAATAACTAATATTTTACTTCATAAAAAATACATAATAAGAAAGAATAGATTATATATAAACATAAATACTTAACAGATAATTATTATGATTTCAAAGAAACAAAAGACTAGGATTTGAACCCAGACCTCATGGATCGCGAATCCATTGCTTAGCCCATACAGCTACAAGTACATGTTAATAATACGCGAATTTTAGCAATGCAATGGTAAGAATAGATTGCCAAACGCGATTTCAAAATGCAACAGAAATAAATGATATGTAGGTAAGTACTGGAGTTTTGAGCGTTTACTATAAATACATGTAGGTAGGTAAGTATGTAGGTGGGTATGTAGGTAGGTATGTAGGTAGGTAAGTAGTTAGTTAGGTATTTAGTTAGGTATGTAGGTAGGTATCTAGGTAGGTATGTAGTTAGGTATGTCGGTAGGAAATATTTTAAGGGGTCATTGTACCTACACACGGCTACACATCAAGCTACACATTTCTAGTATAAGCTGACCCAGCGTTGTAGGTACGGAAATTCTATACAATGCGAGATCAGCATAAACTGGAAATGTATAGCTTGATGTGTAGTCGTGTGTACTCATCAGTATGAACCACTCTCACTCCATATGGGACCAACCCTGAAATCGCGAAAGATAAATCAGCTGTTCCCTACATTTTGACAAGCTATGCGAACATAAAGTAGGGAATAGCTGATTTTTTTTGGTCCCATAAAGTTGTTCATAATGATGAGTGCAATGACCCCTTAAAATATTTCGTGTATGAAAAGATACACCTAATATTTTCTTCCAAACACATGCAAAAAAATAATGTCCAGTAAAAACTTTAAATAGCTATTATATACGTAACTTATGTATCTATCTATACAAATATCAGCCTTGCATCTCCGCGATTCCTTTCTGGAATCGTAGGCAAAATTGACGTCCTATTCGCACAAGTCTACGCCCGTGCATTTTCTTTGATCGTCGTTTTAGTTTAGCGCGCCACCGCGCGCGTTTTACGTATTCGGGGAGTAGGGAGTTTAGCTCCGCCCACATGCGGAAGGTCAATGAGAAAACTATGGCTCTTAACACTAGTGAATTTTTTTGTTGAACTTTATTTAAGTGACTCAAATAAAATAGGATACAACTTAATAGTATCTATCATTAATTTGTTAATTAAACATAGTTATATATTTAGCAAAGATATAAAACGATCTAAACATTTTTTTTTATTCATCATGGATAAAGCAACTTGGATAGATTATCTTCGAAAAGAAGAATTCTTGTATGAGCTTAAATATTTTAATATTTCAACAGATGTTAAAGCAACGCAAGCAGTATCATTGTCTGTGCGGTCTGTATAGAAGATGCAGTATCAAGCAGCAGGAATATCCAGCACCAGTGGTAGCTGATGAGGTACACTTGTGTTCGGAGCCTATTGCTGAGCTGTGTCGTTTGCACAAAGAATTAACTTCTGAAGACAGTGTCACAATTAAACGTATTTTAGCTCGTTCTCAATTCTACTTAATGAGAATTTCTCGAGTGACTAATACTACACCGGAATTACTTGAACTTAAAAATAAACAAATTAACATAATAACCTCATTACAAAACGATTCTGATGATGAGGAAATGCAATCTACGCATGAACCATCACCAGAGAAAGAATTAGTGGAAAAACCACAAGTAGTTTTTATAAGTCGGTTTAAAGAAATTTATTTCTCTTATGAACTTACAGTTCGCTTACAATGAGATACAAGTTAAAGTTATACAGTTTTCGTAAGTGATAGGTCAACTAATTTATTTTCTTTAAATTTAAACTATGATGGTACTACATGTGTTAGGATTTTCATAGAACAATTGGAAGAGTTGAGGCAGGCTAGAAGTATACCTGAGGAACGTGCATTGATTGCTTTTTCAGATATTTTGGAGAAGTCTGCATTGATCTGGTTCAGATAAAAAAAAAAAACTTTTACATCTTATAAACACTTGCTTGGTTGTCTGCGTGAGGATTTCGATATACAAGACTTGGATTATAAATTAACTCAAGAAATACGCTCCCGTACGCAAGCAAAGCAAGAAACTATGATTGTTTATTTATCCATTATACAGGGTATGTTTAACAGATTGTCAAAACCTCTCTCTGAAGATGAAAAATTAGAAATCCTAATGCACAACATTAGACCTGAATATATGAAGGAAATGGCTTTACTGGACATTAAATCTATTAAAGATCTCCAATCATATGGCAAAAAATTGGAATTAGCACGTGCTAGGTCAGACCAGTTTGTAGAACCTAACCTCTCAAAAACTAAACTTATTCAGGATTTTCAACTCAAAACTCAAACTCAAACTCAAAGCATTTATTTCAAATAAACCAATTACAGGCACTTTTGAATTGTCAAAGGGTCGGTCAGTCAGAAAATATGAAACTAGTTGCCCATTCCAAAGCGTAGTAGGTTCCTATGGAGAAGAACGGGCAAGAAACTCCACGGACACTCTTTTAAATCAGAATATTGTTACAATATGTTGTTTACATCATTCATGTTGGAATCATACATGTGAGTATAATGTAGAAAAACGTGCAGGTTAAAAGAATGCGTAAATAAAAGATAAAACAATTGAAAAATTAAAATAAATCAAAATAAGCCTTGGCAGCTAAGAGATGACCAGTCCCTACTGATGGCGCCCGTTCACGAACATGACGCATGGATCAGCACCATTCAGCTCAACCATTTTGAAGGGAACTTAATGATCCAACACACACGACACCACCAGCGAGACATTAAAGTGAGCATGACATGCTTTCAGCCGCCAGGGCACATTCAAGTCAATGAAAGACGTACCTAGTAAATCGTAGCTTTAAAGTACTTAGGTAAGTACATAGTGCTCACACACATGTGCTATGCAGTTATACAATACTAGGAGATTCAATTTATACAATGTAAAGATAGTTTTTACAATCTTCAGCAGCTCCAACAATATTTTCGTATGCTAATCAATTAGTTGTTGCGCCCTGTGGAGCTGGACCAGCGCTGAGCCAAGCATTTTTGTGAGTGATGTAATCCCCCAATTTATAATATGCTTGGCGGCATAGTGTGCGTTTTATACAAGATTTAAATTTTGTTTCATTCAGTTGGAGTATGTGGGGAGGTATTTTATTGAAACATTTTAAACAGTACCCCATGAAGGATGAGTCTACTTTAGCCAGTCTGAAGCCCGGTTGAACTAATTGGTACCTATTTCTAGTCCTATAATTGTGTTTTTCACCTCTTTTACTAAAAAGACTTAGATTTTTCCTTACGTACATGATGTTTTCGTAGATATATTGACAAGGTACCGTCATGATGTTAATATCTTTAAACAGTTCCCTTAGAGAATCGCGCATACGGAGGCCATATATTGCTCTGATAGCTCTTTTCTGCAGAATAAAAATAGACTCGATATCTGCAGCCCGTCCCCATAGTAAAATACCGTAAGACATGATACTATGAAAGTAACTGAAATAGACTAGCCTCGCGGTATCTACATCATTGAATTGACGGATTTTCCTCACAACATATGCTGCTGAACTTAGCCGTCCTGCAAGAGATGTTAAATGAGGACCCCATTGCAGCCTTGAGTCGAGTGTGATCCCCAGGAAAACAGTCTTATCGACGAATTCTAGTTTCTCCCTATTCAATATTATGTCACAATCACTACTTTTAACATTCGGTAAAGCAAATCTCATGCATTTAGTTTTTTTCCTATTTAATACTAAATTATTAGCAGTGAACCAATTTTGGACCTGCAGTAGGGCGTTATTTACGTCGTCAAGATTTGATGCACGTCTATTTATTTTAAAAATTAAGGAAGTATCGTCAGCAAATAACACCATTTGTGGTTGGTTTTTTAATAAATGGGGTAGATCATTAATATATACTAAAAAGAGGAAAGGACCCAATATCGAGCCTTGTGGAACACCCATTTTTACATTTAAACCGAGTGAATTGACACCATTTATTTGAACTTGCTGTTGTCTATCATTTAAATAAGATTTTACTAAACTGAGCGCAAGTTTACCTAGTCCGTAATGCTCAAGTTTTAAGAGTAAGGTTTTGTGATTTACGCAGTCAAATGCCTTGGAGAGGTCACAAAAGATTCCGATGACATCTTGGGCCTCCTCCCACGCAGTAAAAATGTGTTTTAATAAGGTGACACCGGCGTCAGTCGTACAACGTCCTTTGGTGAAACCATACTGCTGATCGTGTAAGATTTGGTTGGTGTTAAAATGATTAAGCATTTGATTGAGCATTACCTTTTCGAAGACCTTGCTGAACACCGGCAGAACAGATACTGGTCTATAATTGTTGGTGTCTTTACTGTCTCCAGATTTAAAAAGTGGTATAACCTTACTGTATTTCATTAAATCCGGAAAGACTCCTTGATTCACACATAAATTAAATATTAAAGCCAAGTATGGTGCTATAGTCTCGATTATGGATGTACAAACTTTGATAGATAATCCCCATAGATCTTCGGTTAATTTTATTTTGATTTGTCGAAAAGCTTTTATAACTATCATAGGGTTTATATGCTTAAATTGAAATTCAACCGGGCAGCCTGGAACGTTCGCTCTTAATAAATCAATTGAGACGTCGGGTGAGGAATTTAAAACTTCCGTCGTTTTAGCTGGTATGTTAGTAAAGAAGTGTACAAATTCTTTAGCTACTTCTAAATTAGAGCTTATGGCACCACGTGTCTCCAATGTGTAATCAGTGTTTCGTATTTTATTCTTATTAGTTTCACTATTGATAACTTTCCAAACTGATTTTATTTTATTTTCTGCTGATTTGATCTTGTTGCTAATAAACAGGGCTTTAGCTATCTTGCAGGTATTTCGAAAAATTTTGGAATATGTAGCAACATACTTATGGAAAGTTCCAGTGTTAATGTAAGGCTTAAGGCCATACAGCTCGAACAGTCTTTCCCTACTTATCCTAATACCTCTAGTTGCCCAGTCACTAAAAATAAAATTAGGGCAAATATTTTTTGTTTTCTTTTCAAAAGTTTTATTGAATTCAGTGTGTACTACTGAAAAGAAATCCTCATACAATTTGTTTGCATCGTCCATATTCCGGCCCAGGGCAATTAACTTATTATTTAGGGTACTATTGAATCTATTTAATTTGCCTGTTGTAATCGGCCTAAATTGTATTTGCATTTTTTGCATTGGTGTTTTAAACTTAAAAGTTACCGTTTGTCCACTATGATCAGACGGCAAATAGTTTACGATGGCTTTATCTAAATAATCACAATCGCAGAAGACATTATCGATACAAGTAGCAGAAGTTGGAGTTACTCTAGTCGGTTCTGTAAAAACATTCGATAAATTGAACGATTTAAAAAGGCTTAACATTCTACAGCTATTTGAATTATTTTCCAGAATATTAGTATTAAAATCACCACAAATAATTGCGGGTTTGTTACTGGATGCAACTTTCGCTAGGACATCTTCCATTATTGACTCAAAGAAATACCTTGAATATTTTGATGAAATAATTTCAAGGCATTCTGCTGATCTCCTTTTTGATAATTACTTATATTAGAGCAAGAAGACACCTTGTTGTTGTTAGTTATAAGAATATTCTTACTGGTACCTTCTGTTGTCTTATAAACTAGTTTAAATGACTATCCGGAGTTAAACCCAAGACTTCAATGTCATCACCACGCAGTGAGCTCATAGTCAGTGAGGGACATGGATACTCCTTCGTACAATTTGTAAAACTATTTATAGCATTTGAGCTACATTCATTCAGTTTCACCACCTTATTATTAATATTATTACTAATCATTGTGGTGTTAATAATACAAGACTTCGACATACTATTTATGTCTGAGTTTATATAAAAAGCTAATAGCCTTGCTATTATGTGTCTAAAACTAACAGGCAGATACACAGTACCCCTAGTCGACTTTAAAGTTTCCACAAAAGTGTCGGTGTCAAGAAATACAAGCTTGTCACTATAATGGCTAACTAAGAATTGCATATGCTTATTAAGCATATGAATATAATTGTTTTGTCTTTTTGTCAATTTTTCAAAATATGGGAATGCACACAATATTATTTTACTACAATTTAGCTTTAACAACCCAGTTACACAATCAGTTATTTCTTATATTTTGACCTTAGAACTATTACCTACAAATACAGTAATATTGGTTTTAGGATTGAACACATTTTTTGTTACTGATGCCATTATTTGTTTGTAGGTAGACCCTGGCATACAGCATTTGAGTAGAACAACTCAGGTTATTACTAATTAATTTACCTAAACCTCTTCCTATACTATCTGAGAACATAATTGAATGATAGCAATCATGACTACTGAATGATGGACAATTACCAATCTCAGGCTTGTACAGATAGATCTTGTATTATACCAGATAAACTCTCAGTCTGGGACGGGTCCTCCGTTGCCTGAAACTAGACAGCTTCAGGGCTTAAAACATTCTGACAAGTACACTGACACACAACTAACTCATTTGCAGCAAGAATATGTTCTTTAATTTGGTTCTGAGAGCCCACATATTTAATGTAAAGGGAACTAAGTCTTCCCTCAAGTAACTGTATGTCAGACTGTAAGCGCTGCGTAACAATTTCATAGATTTTTTTGCTGTCTTCTAATTTGATTTGATAATTATTTAGTTTATTAAGTAAATCAATACGTTATTTTCTTAGTGGAATATTTTTGGAAAAGTGTTGTTGTTGTTTTCTAATTCGATTACATTTTTTAATTATTCTATTCAATTTTACATATTTTTTCATTTTCCTATGGCTAACTTTATAACTGTAATTCTGTTTCAGTAAGGTCAATAGTTGTAATGGAATGAGGGTTACAATTAGTATTTAATAATTCATTGTATAAGTGGTTAGTTTCTTTAACCTGAGTACATTCTTTTTTTTTTCCAACTGAATAATACGACTATTAGCTTGCATTAATTCATCTTTTAGGTCCCTAACTTTGCTTAAAGCCTCCTCATACAAGTAACTACAGTTGCTGAAACCATCTTCAGTTGATCCCGTTCATCAACAACATCCAGATATTGCTGATGTAGGTCTACTAGCTCCCGTTTAAGAAACATAAAAAGAAGTGTGACAGTATACAAAAGTCTACTAAGTCTGAAAAACCAGTTGCTGTAGTTGACACTCCTTCTACTTCTGGAGCTAAAGAGAAGAAATGTTTTAGGTGTAATCGTACAAACCATTTCACCAACCAGTTTAAAGCTTCAAAGGAGGTGGTTTGCTTTAAATGTAGAGAGAAAGGAGTTAAGAGGCCAAAATGTCCAAAATGTTCAAAACACTAATTGACTTGAGCCATAATGACTTAATAATTAATTTAACATCTAGTACACGGTCTAGTATTAATAGTGTGGCTCTTTTTCCGGCAATGTCAGATGACATAAGACCCTATTTGTTTTTGGAGTTAGAAGTTTATGGTTTGTTGGACACTGGAGTTGTGTGTTCAATTTTGGGCAATAATTCACATAAACTATTCATGAAATATGGTTTTAAATTGGTTAAATTACCCAGAAGACAAAATGTTAGAACTGCAGATGGTTCAAAAATTCGTGTACGTTACCCTAGCAAGAAAGTGTCTCCAATGCTTATAGGAGTAGAACGTATAATTGGTGCCTTATCTGCTGTAAATGTGCCCCCACATAAAAAATGTGTTCCCCTTGTTTTGGAAAAAAAGTGAAAAAACGATTCTTGCTGGGATAACGTTTTTCTAGCAGGAAAATTCTAAACGAATGATCGGAGAGAGAAAAATTGTGCATGGCCAGAGAGCTTATATGTGTGCCAAAAAGGTGCCCCCAAAAATAAAATCTGTGCCCCTTCAGGTTTTCGAGATATTGCATTTCCTGCTGGAGTAACGTTTTGATTAATTGTATATCTCTACAACCATTGCATGTGCCCTTGTAGAATAAACATACACGAATAGCTCTTAATGTGTGCCCCTTAGTGCCCCAATTAGATTTAAGAAAATATTTAGTTTTGAAGTTATAGCGGTTTTATGAAAACCCGAAAAAACATCGCAGCGCCTAAATTAGACAAGACACAAGTTCGCTAAAAACTGTATTCGGTCCTTCTTGACGCTAATAATAACCATACAAAGTTTCAAAACTGTTCATGCATGCGTTTTTGAATAATCTCGCTAAAAGTCAAAACGATGGTATCATAACTTTGACGGCAAAATACAAGGAACCGGCTCAATCCCAGATGTGTAGGTGTAAACCAAAATCTTATGCCTTTAGTCAAAAATATAAGGTGAAAATATTCAGCTTGGAATGTTTCGCATTAAGTAAATATTAACAAAAAACCAAAATATGTAAGCAACGGCTGGTTATCCGACCAAAGGAGATGGAAAACGGTGGGCCCAAATGTAATAAGTTGAGATATTGTAGGGGTATGTAACCCACACATGCAGACGAACTTGTGAACTCAAGTACCTATGACGTCACACGACTAACACGTCCCTTAATTCGAACTCAGGGTTCAGTATTCGGTCACTAGCCGTCAACAAAGTAGGACACGTTCACTTACCACCAATCGCATCACTTGTGCGTCAAATTATATTTATCATAATCTTACTTATTGTACCGTGTTTAGTTATAGTACCTTTATTAAACTCATTGTGAACCAACCAATGAACATTTAATTTAATTACACTATAGAACCCGTAATCACATCACAACAAAAGTTCTATATTGGTGACCCCGACGTGATTTAAAAAATACGGTTCCATACTGTACTATAACCCGCGAGAGCAATTGCGTTAATACAGACTTAGACTCTCTTTAGTGTTTACTGTAAAGTATTTTACGAAATTCCGAGATGACCAACCCTAACACTGCTGCTGCCGCCACGGCTGGCGCAGCACCTGACAACGTCTACGCACCTCAGCAAGCTGCTCCGAGTTACATCGTAGACCAGCACCAGCCGCCAGAGACGGGGGCAATCACCATCAACTCCCGCATCGCCGACTTCTGGTCAGCGCGCCCACGACTATGGTTCCACCAGTTTGAGGCCATAATCGGTGCACAAAAAGCAGGTGACTTACAAAAATACCAATTAGTTATAGCTAAGTTAGGTCGAGACGAATTGGGTCAAATTAGCGACATTCTTGAGAATCCGCCTGAGCACAATAAATATGAAACTTTAAAAGTCAGGTTAATTTCGGCATATGAAGAGTCTGAATCCAAACAGCTACACACGTTGCTTACGAAAGTCGAGTTAGGGGATCAATGACCCACTCAACTCTTACGTAAAATGCGCGAGCTCGGAAGGAACAAAATTCCCGAGGACACTATCAAAATTTTGTGGTTAGATCGCCTGCCTCAAACAGTCCGCGCAGTAGTCACTGTCTGCGATGTTCCATTGGACAATGTCGCAGCAATAGCTGATAAAATAATGGAAACTTCACGGCTATCCGAAGTCTGTACACTAAATCCTGTCGCTATCTCCAAACAACCAATGGACCAACAATTTATTAAATTGCATCAAGAAATTGCCGCGTTAAACACTAAAATTAATGATTTACAAATCACGCATCAAAGTTATAATAGGAGTCGTGGCAATTATCAGACGCGATCACGGTCACGATCACGCTCTCGGTATTTTGATAATCAAAATAAATACAGGCGTCAAACAGCGCAACCGGGAGACAAAGATTTCAAGTGTTTCTACCACTATATTTATGGAGATAACGCCAAGAAATGCGGTGACCAACAATGCGTCAAAAGAGCGTTCAACTAAAACCGACACCTGCTTTGGCGAGCGTAGGTGTCGAAGGGACACATCGCTTGAGCGTCACCGACTGGAAAAGTGGTACGCATTTTCTCATAGACACCGGCGCTGATATTTCAGTTATTGCCTATAAAAACGCAAATCGTCAACAAGCTGATTTTACGTTATTTGCTGCCAATGGTACAACAATCAAAACATATGGGTCTCAGAAAATGACTTTAGATCTTGGCTTACGTCGAGCTTTTACCTGGGAATTTGTCCTGGCCGATGTACAGCGGTCCATTATAGGGGTAGATTTCCTAGCCAAACATCAATTGCTTGTGGATCTTCACTCAAAAAAGTTAATAGACAAAGTCACTTTGCTCTCTAGGAACGCCAACGTAGAAGATGCCTCAAATATTCCTACTATTAAGGTCATCGACTCGGATAATAAATATCACCGCATTTTAAAAGAGTTTCCAGACATCACTATGAGCGAGTGTTACAAGGATCCACCCAAACACAATGTCATGCATCATATTTGTACCACCCGTTTACGAAAAAGCACGTCCACTTAACGCTGCAAAATACAAAGCGGCGAAGGATGAATTCCAACGCATGGTAGAGCTAGGAATATGCAGGCCGTCAGCCAGCCCATGGGAAAATGCTTTATACGTCGTTCAAAAGAAAAACGGTGAATTACGCCCGGTGCGGAGATTATCGTCGTTTAAATGCAATCACCGAGCCCGATCGCTACCCGATTCCTCGTTTAACGGATTTCACATACATCCTCAAAAATAAAAAGGTACTATCTAAAATTGATATTCAACATGCTTACCACAATATAAGTGTTGCACCTGAGGACATACCGAAAACCGCAATAATAACTCCATTTGGTTTGTTCGAGTTTACGAAAATGAGCTTCGGTCTGCGAAACGCTGCGCAAACGTTTCAAAGATTTATCAATGAAGTTTTGAAAAATACTCGCAATACACTCTGTTACCTAGATGATATACTTATCGCATCAGAATCAGAAGAGTGTCACATTCACAATCTCAAAGAGGTGTTCAAGCGACTTAATGAATTTGGCGTCACAATCAATACGTCTAAATGCGAATTCGGAAAATCCCAACTTACATTTCTCAGTTACCGCGTTAGCTGTGATGGCATACGGCCGGACGAAGAAAAGGTCAAGTCAATCATAAACTATCCGCAACCCGAAACCATCGAAGAACTGAGGCGCTTCCTCGGTCTTATAAATTTTTACCAAATGAGCATTCCTAAAGCAGCCAACACTCAAACTATTTTAGATAAATATTTGCACAATGCTAAGAAAAGAGACAAAACAAAAATCGCTTGGACCGAAGAAGCAATCAACGCATTTAATCAGTGCAAACATCATGTAAGTGATGCCGTCACCCTCGCGCATCCAGACCCGTCATCGAAAGTAATCTTAATGACCGACGCAGCGAATACCTGTGTCGGCGCAGCACTCCATCAACTAGTCAACGAACGGTTAGAGCCACTAGGATTTTATTCAAAAAAACTAAGTAGCGCCCAAACAAAATACAGTATCTACGACAGGGAATTATTGGCTATTTACATGTCAATAAAACACTTTCAGTATATGATTGAAGGGTGTGATCTCACGGTGTTAACCGATCACAAACCGTTAATATTCGCATTATCGAAGAAAGAATCTAAATCAGATCCACCAAGACGTCTTCGTCAATTGGATTTTATTTCTCAATTTTGCAACAAAATTGAGTACGTTCAAGGCGAGCTCAATAACGCCGCAGACGCTCTTTCAAGAATAGAAGAGATTTATGTACATGATATTTTCGATTATGAACAATTATATAAAAGCCAAGTCGAAGATACGCAATTAAACATGTTAAAACAAAAACCTAATCTGGAATTTAAATTGTTCTGCATGCCATATTCAAATCATGAGCTTACATTCGAAACATCAACTTCAACAGCGCGACTTTATTTACCGTCGGAATTTCGAGCAAAAGCGATTTCAAGTGTCCATGCACTTAACCACCCTGGGGTAGCCGCGACGCGTCGCCTTATCGCGCAGCGCTATTTCTGGCCTAACATGAATACTGACGTAGCAAACTTTGTAAGAAGTTGCATACAATGCCAGAAATGTAAAGTGCAAAGACATACAATTACACCTCTAGGAGAGTTCGAAAGGTCAGACCGTTTCGAGCATGTTTATATAGATATAATTGGACCATTACCACCTTCCGATGGATATACATACTGTGTCACAATGATTGATCGTCATACAAAATGGCCCGAAGTCGTTCCTGTAAAGGATATAAGCGCTGAAACCGTCGCGAAAGCTCTGCTAGAGCATTGGATAGCACGTTTTGGTTGCCCTGCAAGAATAACTTCGGATCAAGGTCGTCAATTCGAATCCAAACTTTTCACACAGCTGACCAAACTACTTGGAATAGAAAAGATTAGGACAACAGCGTACAATCCAAAAGCAAATGGACACGTCGAAAGGATGCACCGAACGCTAAAAGCTTCCATCATGGCACGTTGCGATGGTAACAGTCAATGGGCACAACAATTACCTATCGTGTTATTAGAAATGCGCAATACAATTAAAGAAGATTTAGGATACAGCCCCGCTCAAATGACCTACGGTAAATCTATGCGTCTACCGGGAGATTTTTTTGTTCCCACCGATGCAAACATCAACAACACCGATTATACCTGCAAACCGACCACAAGAAAACAAGCGGATAACAGAAACATTTTCGTACATAAAGATTTAACAAGATCGGACTACGTTTTCGTTAAAAACGAAGTAAAACGCTCGTTAACACCGCCGTACGAAGGTCCCTATAAAATCGTAAAACGAAGCAATAAGCATTATGTCGTTCAAGTAGGTTCTCGAAAAGTCACTATTTCTCTCGATCGTCTCAAACCTGCTTATGTTACAACTTTTTTTTCGCCCGAAACTACAACCATAACACCGGTTGGGACCCAAACGACACCACTTGACAAAACTGAGCTATTTGTCACAACAAGATCGGGTCGCGTCGTAAAAAAGACTGTGAGATTTGACATTTAAAACATTTTTTTATCGCCAGTCCCAAAATAATAAATATATCAATGTGAAATTTAAAGTGCAGTGAAGTGTTGTCTGTTTTAAAATAGACCAACTTAACAAGCAATTATGGAGCGTTCTCACACTAATATGTCACTTATAACGTATTTATTCATACTTATACCACTTGTAGAAATGTTTAAGTTAACTCATAAGTTTAAAACTTTTTGTACCCTAACTAAAGACACATTTTGGTAAAAAATTAAAATACATTATTTAAATTTTTTACCAAAATGTGTCTTTAGCTTAAGCATTCATAAGTGTGGTTTTGTTTCTATATACATTTTAAATGCCTCTTGTTAGCGTAAGGTCTTATTGTATAATTTAAAAGTTAAGTATAGTTTTTTACACCGCATGTTTATATTAAGTATTTGCAATGTGTTTACAATTATTTTTTAACCTTACTCATTGTTATTTTGATAGTAATTATTTTTGTTTTATCAAAGGGGGGAGGACATGTAGTGGTATGTAACCCACACATGCAGACGAACTTGTGAACTCAAGTACCTATGACAGTATCGAGGCGTCACTCGCACGGAGTGATCGTGTTGGCGACGATTCCTTGACGAACTTTCTATCGCGCATCATACGTAGTCGCTCACAACACGGGTGCACGCGCACCGCGCGACGCGCTCATTGCGTTTCTTTGTTATGCGATTAACGATTTGTTTTTATAATGTCTGATAGCGAGAAGGAGGAATCCTATTCAAATACAAGTGAACGTAACTTAGGAGAAGCCAACATGGATGCAGACCAATGCAACATCACACAAGTAACACAAGAACAAAACTCAACAGAAGCACAATTAAATGAATTTGAAGTGTCGATACCTAATAAACGCGGGCGAGAAGAAGACGACATGGATTGGACTGTGGTCGGTCGTAACGGGAAAAAAGTTAAAGATGATAGCAATAAAATTGAAGTCTACGTATCAAGTGCAGAAAAACTGCCTAAACAGTTCCGCTTAGCTAAGTTACTTAAGGAGCAAGGCTTATATGATACGATAAAAATAAAATACATAAACCCATACAGAATAAGAGTAGAATTCAATAATGAATTAAGTGCAGAGAAATTTATGACTTGCGAAAAACTGATATCTATGGGATGGAGAATTTTTAAGGCCATGGAAGTTGATTACTCCTACGGAATAATTAAAAATGTTGATTTAGATCTGAATGAGGAGCAAATACTGGAAGATATTGCGTGTCCAAGTCCAGCAAAACTTGTCTCACTGAAACGCCTTAACAGACGAGACGAAAAGGGAGATGGATGGACTCCATCTGAAACTGTCCGATTATGTTTTAAGGGTCATTTTTTGCCAGCGTACGTTTTTGTAAGCAACCTCAAAATTAACATTGAAAAATATGTGTTCTCAGTATCACAATGTTCTCGCTGCTGGAAACTAGGCCACATCTCTAAAAAATGTGTAAATAAGGTAGTTTGCCCAAAATGTAGTGGAGATCATCCAAACTGTGACACAAGTATGTTGAAGTGCCCTAATTGCTCAGGAGAACACATAGCGATGTCCAAGGAATGCCCTTCTTATAAGAAAGAAAGGAAAATCCGCCTAATCATGGCCGAGTTTAACTGTACGTATCGTAAGGCCCTGACAATGTACCCTACTCCAGATTCGCCATCTAATTCACCAACTCCAGCATCCCGTATATTGACACAACCATCAACTGACAGGCCAATGGAGACATATCCAGTGACCCCCACCTTCGTCGATGTCGTAAAAGAAGTTCCACGCCAGGAGCAGCAATGTAAGCCGAAGACTACTTCTAATAAAAAAGAAAATCCAAAGCAGAAGAATACAGCAAAGAAATCTAATCTTAAAAATTGGGAATTCACTCACTCCGACGTAGAATCCGAAAGTAGCGAAGCAAGAAATAACACGAAGTCCAGAAGGCCGACTACAAAACGAGCTACGGATGGTAACGTAACAATTAGAGAACTAGTTAAAAAAATAAAAGAAGTTATTTTTACCAAAAGAGACACAATTTCCGTTAAAATCCAAAGTATTGTTAAAATATGTACTGAGTGGGTGATTATTTGGGTAGTAGGTAATATATCAGAGTGGTCAGTATTTAAGAGGTTATTTGACTTTCCGCATGTCTCAGACAATGAATCGTCAAATTAAAAACAATAACTTGAATATTATACAATGGAATTGTCAAAGTCTTAAACCTAAGTTGCGTAGTTTCGAAAATCTACTGGTACTTGAAAAGATCCACGTTGCTGCCCTCAGTGAAACTTGGTTAGAACCCGATTCGGAACTTAGATTAAAAAATTATAATGTTTACCGCAATGATCGATCCGATGGCTACGGAGGTGTAGCACTAATAGTTCATAATTCCTTAAAGTCCAGTATTAGTTTAGATAATTGTCCAAATCCAGGGATACAAACTCTTAAAATTGAACTGTTCAATTGTTGCGATATTAAAACCATAATAGCGATCTATTGTCCTTCTTCGGTTACGACATCTACGAATGACTGGGACTGTCTACTATCTCAACACAACAGCAAGACTTTAATACTGGGTGATATTAACGGACACCATAGTAATTGGTCTTATAAAACAGACCATCGCGGCAGCCAGCTATTTGATTCCGTATCTGACAATAATTTCGTAGTATTGAATGATGGAAGCCCGACTAGGATAAAATTAGTTAATGGCGTGGTTCAGAAATCCTCACCAGACTTATCTCTGGCATCATCAGATATCGCTTTTAAATTTGACTGGGTGATATTAAATGAATCATTAGGCAGCGACCACTTAATGATAAAAATGAAATCTAGCTTAGGCACCGAATCCCGACGATATCTTACGAAGCACCGAAATTATAAAGCTGCCGATTGGATTTCATACAAAGAGTTAGCACAGACATTGTTTAACAATTTTATGCACTCAGAAAATCTGCAAATGTCATATGACTTATTTGAACAACTAATTAACACAGCGGCAGATAAACACATTCCATACTATAAAATATATACTGGACCTACCTCCATTTTTCGTCCGAAACCATATTGGAACCCTTCTTTATCTAAGTCCGTTGCTGTTCGCCGCCGCGCACTTGCTAACTTCCGTCGGAATCCTATTGCCGTGAATTACGATGATTTAAAAAAGAAAATTAATGCGTCAGAAAAACAAATCAGTTCAGCTAGCCGACTGTCCTTCCGTGATTTTTGCTCGACTTTAAATCACCAGATTACGGCCTCAGAAATGTGGCATAAATTACGATGGATAAAGGGATACGCTTCACCTAGGGCCTACATTAATAATACTAACGTCGAGAATCTTCTTACATCTTTGGCGCCAGATTTTGTCGGTCTGTCTACCCCAAATTTTGCTTCATGCAACCCAAAACTTGACGCACCTTTCTCTAAACCTGAATTGTTAAAATCAATGAAATTTAGAAACAACACACCCGGCAAGGACAATATATCATATGGTATGATAAAGCATCTCCCAGATAATGCAAAGAATATTTTGCTATCGCTATTCAACCGGTTTTTTCTCCACGGATTTGTTCCTAAACAATGGCGACAAATAAACATCGTGCCTATTCCTAAACACATTCAAAATACCTCGGAACCTACGAAACTTCGACCCATTTCTTTGATGTCGTGTGTCTGCAAGACATTTCACTATATGATACTGAACCGAATTGAGTGGTATTTGGAACATAATAAGTTTTTTTCTGATAGTACAGTGGGTTTTAGAAAGTGCCGCTCTAGTTTGGATAGTCTTTCTAACCTAACTTCTAGAATACAGACGGGATTCTCGGAGGGACTCCAAACTGTGGGTTGCTTCATTGACATTGAAAATGCTTATAATAATATTGAAATTATCCCCCTACTGCAGTACATGAATGAAAAATTACATATTGGATCAAAACTATGTTCATATTTGTGGAACTTTCTCCAAGATAGGGAATTAAGTACTTGTATAGATGATAATGTTTCAATTAGCAGACACACAGGACGCGGTCTGGCTCAAGGGGATCCCCTATCACCCTTATTGTTTAACGTTGCTACTGTCCCTATTTGTAAAACTATAAATGACGTTCATGTAGCTCAATATGCTGATGATTTCGTTTTATATACTGCAGACTATAACTGCCACTTGGCTTCGGTAAAATTACAAACCGCTTTAGATAACTTTAATAAAATCATTGCAGGTCTAGGCCTTAACATATCGCCGTCAAAAAGCAAAGTGTGTGTATTCAAAAGAGGATACAAAAGAGAAAGTGTCAACCTGTATGTCAATGAATTGCCCTTAGAAGTAGTTGATAACATAAAATATTTGGGACTATGGTTTGATTATAGACTTATCTGGAGGAAGCATATTAATGAATTAAAAGAAAAACTCCTTAGGTTCGTCAATACTTTTAGAATGCTAGCCGGTACCAGCTGGGGAATGCACCCCACACATCTTAAGCGCGTGTACATAGCTACCGTAAGAAGTCGATTAGATTATGGGTGCGCGCTTTATGGCAACGGCAGTCGTACACATTTATTAAAATTAGAGAGGATACAGAATCTATGTTTACGTTTAATAGGTGGCTTCATTAAGAGTACACCTATACATATTATGGAAAATGAATTATGTATCGCACCTCTGCACATCCGTCGACAATATCTGGGAAGTAAATTTTGGTTAAAATGCAAATCTTTCAAAAATAATGTCACTATTGATATACTCGAACACCTGTCAGCGCTGTGTTCGCACAGCTACTGGAGTAACAAACCAAAACCTATTTTAGTTACGATTCATGACTCACTTAAATACGAACGTATTTACTGTAGTGGTACCGTAGAAATGTTTAGCCTACCCACTTGGGTCAGCAGCGTGGATCTTGACAACATTATTATTTCAACTATTGACGGTGTTGACCAAGCTAAAAAAGATTACAATATCTGTCAATTAAAAACCCTTTGTGATAGATATCTACTACTAAATTATTCCGGTCGATATACAATTTATACTGATGCGTCAATTGCTAATAATGAAATTGGTGTTGCGTTTTTTGATTCAGTTACAAATACTTCGATGAAACTTAAGGTTGACTCTGTGATCTCAATAATGCACGCTGAATTGATAGCAATTTTAGAGGCATTGTCGTATATTGATTCAGTTGCATGTGCGGAATTTTTAATTATATCTGATTGTCGCAGTGCTTTACAGTTGTTAAGACGATGCACCTTACCCAAACGTGGGATTCCCATTGCCTATGATGTATTAGATTCACTATGTAAACTTAAAAATAAGAATAAGAATGTTGTAATACAATGGGTGCCTTCTCATATTGGCATTGAAGGTAATGAGATGGTCGACCAATTGGCTAAAGGGGCATTAACCGACGACGGTGAAAAGTATTCCTGTCTCCCGTATTATACCGAACTTTACTCTAGATTAAAACACCTTTGTTATGACAGCTGGCAAGAATACTTCAATGAAAGGAGCCGCAGTAAAGGTATATGGTATGCCACTATACAACCGAACGTTTTTAAAAGTGCGTGGATAGACACTGCCAATATGGGAAGGCAGACAATCACTACAGCCCTCCGACTTCGCTCTGGCCACATACCCTTAAATAAATTTGCATTTCTAATGGGTAAAGTTGAGTCACCAAATTGTGTAGAATGCAACTTAATTGAAGATGTTTATCATATTATCATGGAGTGTGTCCGGAACGAGCCGGAACGACGAGATTTGTTAATCGTATTTAACCATATGTGTGAGACTGGGGTATGTAACAGCGTCCTGGCTGCCCCTGCCTCGGATGCAGCCAGAATGCTGTACAGGCTTGTAAACATTGGAATTAACCGTAGAAGTAGTTAACGTAAGATAATGTTTACATGTGTAGCAGTTTGTAAAGTTGATTTGTAACGATGAGGGTGGCATAATCTGTCTAGATTAAAACCCTCTCTAAATAAAGAAAGAAAAAAAAAAAAAGTACCTATGACGTCACACGACTCACACGTCCCTTAGTTCGAACTCAGGGTTCAGTATTCGGTCACTAGCCGTCAACAAAGTAGGACACGTTCACTAACCACCAATCGCATCACTTGTGCGTCAAATTATAATCATCATAATCTTACTTATTGTACCGTGTTTAGTTATAGTACCTTTATTAAACTCATTGTGAACCAACCAATGAACATTTAATTTAATTACACTATAGAACCCGTAATCACATCACAACAAAAGTTCTATAATATGATCTAAAAAATTAGACATATTTTTTTATCTAAAAATATGAAAAATCACTTCAATTCTCAATCTGGAAGCGGAGAAATATGAGAAAGATAGTTTTCGTGAGATTATCGATTCAATAATCGATTACACAGTTACGAAAATAAAACTTTTGCACTAAACAATTAACTCAAAGTAATTAAATGCACTATATATACTTATATGCAATATAGTGCATATAATTACAGTCATATTAATAAATCAAATATCAATTAATTACTGAAAAACCAATATTAATGATTATCGATTTCATATCGATTCAAATCTCTCTTATATTTTTAGTCTATGTCACTGACATGACAGCTGACTGACATTGACACTAGACAGTTCCCGACTGTTCTTGTTTGCTCACTCGTTTAGTGTTTTCCGATGCGTTTTGAGTGCTTTCCCGATCATTCGCCATTTTTCACGACCACTGCTTTGTATTTTACGGATTCTGACCCTGCCTACCTTGTACGACCCTTGCTTTCACCTTGGACACCAAAGATCGCTCACACGTTTGACTTGGAATTGTTATTTTGGATTTTACCGCCGGCTTGTGGATTGGATATTATACCTATGGATCGCTGTGTGAATTGTGGGATATTTACTGGTCACTGCAATACACTGGGCCGACGACCCTTACACGATGAAACAATTCTGTCAGTGATTCGGCAATGGCTTGCACCTCAGTCTGTAAGTAAATATAACTTCATCTAACCAGCTACCATCCTGGCAGGTTTAAAATACATATAATTAGAAGGCCTATGGAGATTGTTTACAGTTATGGCAAAGAATTATTTATTGTTGCAAGTAGAGGTTTGATGGAAAGTCCCAGGTATTGTTTAAACTGTCGTTTATTGGTAATAATATAAGGACACAATTATTTACGTGTACACGATGGCGTCGCTCCAGGAGAAAAGGGAAGAGGAAGTCAGTGTTGTCATACACTATACCCTAAATATTATTGTTAACATTGCAACACTAATATTTCACAACACCCTCCCTCAATGTTAAAACTCTAAAGAAATTATACAATATTAGAAACTCAAAAAAAAAAACTAACACAATCCCAAACAATGTTTAAATTTTTCAAACTTTACTTTACCAACAGGTTTAGTTAAAATATCTGCCACTTGGTCATCTGTGCTGATGTAATCAACACTAACAATATTATTATTTACCATATCGCGAACAAAATTTACTTTTATATCCATGTGTTTAATCTTATGATGAAATTGCGGATTTTTACACAGTTTAATTACAGACTGATTGTCTTCAAACAATTTCACACACTCAGTTTTACCTTCAAAAAATTCTAAAAGATTTTTCAACCAACAAGCTTCGCTAACAGCTAAACTTAACGCTACATATTCGGATTCGGTGGATGACAGGGCAACTGTAGTCTGTTTTCGAGAAACCCATGAGATTGTACAACCATAAATTTGAAACACATAACCACCAGTTGACCGTCTATCAACTTTGTCACCGGCCCAATCCGAATCAACAAAACCAATGATATTCTTAATTTTATCTCTTTTAAACAATAAGCTTATCTGTAAGCTTCCTTTTACATACCGTAGCACTCTCTTGAGAGCTACCCATAAATCTATACTAGCACAGGACTGATACCTACTTAAAATACTTATGGAAAGACATAAGTCAGGTCTAGAACATAACATAGCATACATCAGTGAACCAATTACCTTTCTACATCTTTGTTCTATTTCTGGACTCTCTGACTCATCTCTTTTTAACACACTATGATCAAAATTTTCTTCCATGGGGGTCACAGCCGCCTTACAATCTAACATGTTACAAGAGTTTAGCAATTTTTCAAGGTAAGTACTCTGATTTATTATTATAGTACCCTCCCTTAAGTTCTGTGTTACATGCATTCCCAAATAGTAACTAACTTGACCCAAATCTTTCATTTTAAAATGTTCATTTAACAACTGCTTTACATTTTCTATCTCTTTGACAACACTAGATGCTAACAACAAATCATCAATAAACAATAGTAAGTATACTTTACACTCTGCATTTATTTTCATATACAAACAATATTCATAATCACATCTCAGAAAACCTAATTTAGTTATAACATCATGAAATTTTTTATTCCAATTTTTGGGTGAGTCTTTTAAACCATACAAAGATCTTTTTAACTTATACACATTATTATTTTTCTTCTCATTATAACACCCTTTAGGCAAAGATATATAAACATCACCATCAATGTCGCCATATAAAAAGGCACTACAAACATCTAATTAATGTATTGGTAGGTTATATTCATTACAGAATGCTAAAAATAACCTTACAGAGGTTAACCTTGCTACAGGACTATAAATTTCTGACAATGACAAATCTTGTTTAAAACCCCTGGCTGCTAACCTAGCTTTATGTGACACAATGTTACCTTTTTCATCTTTCTTACGTTTAAAAACCCATTTACAATCAATAATATCACAATTCTCTGGCTTCTCTACACTAAACCATGTCTCATTCTCATTAAGTGCTTTCATCTCTAGCTCCATTGCCTGTTTCCATTTATTACTATCACTACTTGATACAGCCTCCTCATATGTTACAGGATCTTCATCACAAACTGTCAACAAACCCAAATCATAATCAACTAACCTATCTGGTATTTTTATTTTACTTCTGTCCCTTAGCTGCATTCTACCATTTGCTTCACTATCACTGCTCTGTTCCTCATTTATTACATGCTCACTTTCATTTGTTTGTACCTCCTGCTCTTTCCCTTGAATATTCTCATCATCACTCAACACAACATTTTCCACATTTTGTTCACACACATTTAAATTCTCCTTTTCCAAATATTCAATACTACACAAGTCAGGTAAAAACACAACATCCTTATGTACCTCTACCTTATTTGTATTACTAAAATATATGCGATACCCTTTTAAATTTTCACCATAACCAACAAACATACCTTCTACACTCTTGTTGTCCCATTTTAGACGCTTTTTTTTTGGTACATGCACTGATACCTTACAACCAAACTCATGAAAGAAATCCAAATTAATATCTTTATTATAAAACAACTCATATGGTGATTTACCTTTGACTGGGCTAGGACCTGTTCTATTCAATGTATAACAAGCTGTGTTAACTGCCTCTGCCCAAAAAACTTTACTCAAACCATAAATCATAGCACGGGCAGCTTCTACAAGCGTCCGCATCTCTCTTTCAGCCCTGCCATTTTGTTGAGGTGTGTACACTACTGAACGTTGATGAATGATACCTTTTTCATCCAGAAATACTTTCAACTCATTACTCATAAACTCTAAGCCATTGTCTGTTCTCAAAACTTTCACTTTTCTTTCACATTCTCTTTCCACCTTTGCCACAAAGTTTTTAATACACACAGAAACATCAGATTTTCTTTTCATAAAAAACACAAAACGATAACCTGTACAATCATCTTTAAGTAAAATAAAGTACCTTGATTCTCCAATTGAGGCATTCTCCATTGGCCCACAAACATCAGCATGGATTAGATCTAATTTTTCAACTGCACGACTCTCACTTCTAGGATAAGACTGCTTATGCTGCTTACCACGCAAACAATTTTCACACATAATAACATCACTGTTGTCTACATAGTTAATATTATTCCTGTTTAAAATATCTTTAATTTGAGTAAGATTTTGGTGAGAAAGCCTATTATGCCAAACTGAAATATTTTCTACCTTTTTAGTTAAATGACAACATGTCATTTCAAAAACATTAGAGTTGCGTTCCAGTTCTCGCATTTTAGCTAATGGGGCATTATCATATTTTGAATTATCATAAACAAAGTTCATCTTATACAGTTTACAAGATCTATTTGCTGTTGCACAAACTTCCCCATGTTTATTTATAAATTTACAAACATTACTATCTGACACTAAACGCAAACCCTTATCTAAAACATATCCTGCAGAAAACAAATTGAATTTTAAGTCTGGAATGTACAACACATTTGACAAGATAGTTTTAATGTACTTACAATTATTCCAGGCATACACTACTACATTCCCAATACCATGTACTTCTAAAAGGCTACCATTACCAACCTTTACTTTAAAGAAACAAGGCTTATCAACTAAGGACTCAAATAAGTTTTTATCACAACACATATGCTCACTGGCTCCGGTGTCCATGTACCAAATGCCACGTTCGGTACCACTTGTGCTCAAACACATGAATGCATTAACTCCTTCACTATTATTTGAATTCGAATCTTTATTTTCCTTAGTGTTTGTGTTGCTTCCTTTCCTATTCTTCAGCTTGTAACAATTTTCCATAATGTGACCTCTCTTTTTGCAGTAATTACATATCCTAGTTTCTTTTTGTGTGCTTTTATTTCTGCATAACTTGGCAATATGCCCTTCTTTACCACAACTATAACATTTCTTAATACTAGCCAATGCCACTATTTCTTCTTTATTTTCGGAGCTCAATCTCTCTTCTTCTAGAAGTAATCTAGAAGTTAATTCTTCTAACTTTTGATTTTCGAGGGGAACTGACTCCCACGCTGAACGAAAATGTTTATATTTATCCGGTAAGCTCATGAGAATTTTTGTGACCGTCATCTTCTCCGACACTGGTTCACCAGCTTGTTTTAATTTGCAAATAACATCCTCTAATTTTGACAGAAAAACAGACATGGAACTGTCTTCGAACTGTAGCATAAAAAAATTTTGCTGCAGTAGGTGCACGCTGACAACAGACTCTTTATCATAGACCGACCTTAATTTGCTCCACATGGAACTAGCAGTTGAGCAGGTTAACAAATGTGTCAGTGGCCCTGGTTCCATTCTCATGACAATAATCTCCTGAGCTTTTGCATCCTGGATCCTCCATTCTGTAAGGGCTTTCACATCTGCTGACTGAATCGGCTGAACTCGCTCTCCCGTAATAATTTCAAATAATCCCTTGCCTCTCATAAGAACTTCTGTCTGAAAACGCCAGACCGCCCAATTCTTGCCGCCTTTTAATCTCAAACTTTGCTGTGTACTGTCCATCTTCACAAAAAATATAATTTCGACGGTTTTTTCATAACCTCGAAAGTTTCCAATACCCCAATACCAATGTCTTCTCAAAAAACAGAATAAAGAAATACCTTGACTGCGAAATAACTGAGCCCACAACCTGTTGCAAGTAGAGGTTTGATGGAAAGTCCCAGGTATTGTTTAAACTGTCGTTTATTGGTAATAATATAAGGACACAATTATTTACGTGTACACGATGGCGTCGCTCCAGGAGAAAAGGGAAGAGGAAGTCAGTGTTGTCATACACTATACCCTAAATATTATTGTTAACATTGCAACACTAATATTTCACAACATTTATTTATAAACAATGTTATAATACCCTAATACACAATAGTTAATTAGGTATTGTTTATGTAGCTGAAGATGAATAAAAATGTTCCATTTTTAACCCCCGACTTGGCTCAAAGCCCACATGTTGATGACCAAAGAAGACCACTAGGCCACCGTAATGTTTGTCTCCGCTGCGGACGCTCTCTTGCATCGCGAACCCATCACCTACTTCATACCAACACAACCCGTGAATCAAGAATTTATAATGTTATACAAGAGTGGATTATACCTCGAACTGTAAGTTAAATCCCATAACATTGTATGTGTCTGTTACTTTGTATTGCAAGTAGAGGTTTGATGGAAAGTCCCAGGTATTGTTTAAACTGTCGTTTATTGGTAATAATATAAGGACACAATTATTTACGTGTACACGATGGCGTCGCTCCAGGAGAAAAGGGAAGAGGAAGTCAGTGTTGTCATACACTATACCCTAAATATTATTGTTAACATTGCAACACTAATATTTCACAACATTTATTTATAAACAATGTTATAATACCCTAATACACAATAGTTAATTAGGTATTGTTTATGTAGCTGAAGATGAATAAAAATGTTCCATTTTTAACCCCCGACTTGGCTCAAAGCCCACATGTTGATGACCAAAGAAGACCACTAGGCCACCGTAATGTTTGTCTCCGCTGCGGACGCTCTCTTGCATCGCGAACCCATCACCTACTTCATACCAACACAACCCGTGAATCAAGAATTTATAATGTTATACAAGAGTGGATTATACCTCGAACTGTAAGTTAAATCCCATAACATTGTATGTGTCTGTTACTTTGTATACTGCAACCCAATCAAAGTAAATCTATTTCACGTCAAGTGAAAACATTTTTTCACAAGCCATACCTTTTGTTTTCTTGGTTTATATCGGTTATTTATTTATTAATAGTTTTGTGGAATGGAAATGCAGAAGAATAAAAACAGTATCTTAGCATTCTTAGCCAAAATCTAAACACAAACAGCTTACATAATTCATTCATGTTAGGTAATTAACAACAATTTCATTATTATCTCAATAAATTCCAATCTTGATTATATATGTTTGTTGCAGATACAAGCAGCAAGTGAAATATGTCATACTTGTTGGGTGGCTGCCGACAGAACTGTTGTCCATATGGTTTCACGCCCATCAACTTCATCCCAACAAGACCCCCCTCAAGATATACAAACACCGGGACAAGATCTTCCAACTATGTCTCCTAATGAAAGCATTGGAAGCAACCAACCGGAACCTACTATTGTTTTGCCAGATTACATGAGAGCTATAGAAACTGAACGTAGGTGCTTCATAGAAGGATGTCAAAGAACAGAAAGGTACAGAGTTCCACTTTCAACTAGGAAAATGTTGCTTCATCAATATAAATATTACATCCCCGAAAATAACCGTCTTTGTGATCGACATTTGGTTATAGAAGCATGGGATTTTCTAGACAGCTTGAGATCCAATTATGTTCAGTCTTTTACAGCTAAACATATTCAGGACATGATGTCCTTAAAAGAAGTTGTAGAAACTGGACTACTTCATTTTGAAAATATAAATAACATGGAAGACCATGTTGTGCATACATGGACTGGATTAAATAAAGCACAGTTCCATCAATGTTTGCTGAAGTTCCTCAGTTGCTGATAATGCCAAATGCAACTTTGGCTCTGGCCGCTTACTTTATGAAACTCAGAACTGGGGACTCCAATGAAAGGTTAGCGACTTTATTAAACGTGTCTAGGCCAACACTTGAAAAGTGGTTACATCAAGTAAGAGAATTGCTCACAGAGTATTTTGTACCTATGAATCTAGGTTTAAACCACATAAACAGGCAACAAATGGTAGACAGAAATCTTACAATACCTAATACATTGTTTGGAAACTTTGAGGGAGTTGACAGACCAATAGCTATTTTTGATGGAACATATTGTTATGTGGAAAAAAGTTCCAATTATCTGTATCAAAAAAAAACATATAACATGCACAAATACAGAAATCTGGTAAAACCATTTTTAATTGTTTGTACGGATGGGCATATTCTTGATGTTTTGGGCCCATACCCAGCCACAACTTCCGATGCTGACATCATGAAAAAAGAATTTGAAAATGGAAGACCTTTACGTGAATATTTCCGTCAGGGTGATGCATTTATATTAGATAGGGGCTTTCGTGACTTATTACCTTTGTTGCACCAATGTGGATATAGGACATACGTGCCTGCTTCGTTGGAGGAGGGTGAAACACAGCTATCAACTAGCGAGGCAAATAAATCAAGAGTAGTCACCATATGCCGTTGGGTGGTTGAAATTGTCAACGGCAGATTTAAACGCGATTTTAAATTATTACGGCAAAATTATTTCAACGTAGCCAGTAAAAGTTTTATGAAAGATTTTGAGGTGGCTGCTGCTCTTTTAAATAAGTTTCATCCTCCTATAGTTGATCGTGTAGATGCTGTGGGAATAATACAAGAAATAGATAGGTATATGAATGTAGAAAACGAATTAGCTGATTTTATTATTAGGAATAATTATAATAGGCGTCGAGCTAATTTTGAAGCTATCACCGTACATGATGAAAACCTTAACGATTTTCCACAGCTCTCCGATAGTGAACTAATATTGATTTCTTTAGGAACATACCAAATCAAGCAGGCACGTTCCTACTACGGTGAACATGTAAGAGGAAATGATGGTTTTAATATAGAAGTGTGCAGGGAGATCAGCAGTAGCCTTCTTCGAGAGCTGTCTGCTGCTAATACCTCCTGGTTACTTAGGGGTCGCATACAATCCCGACATATAAGTCGAAAAACATATTTTATTTATATTTTAGTCGACGGCTCTCGTAGAGGAAGGGAGGCTGTAGTAATGCATTACTGTAATTGTATAGTAGGGAAACGAACTGTAGGCTGTTGCGCTCATATAATGTGCATTATATGGTACCTCAGCTGGGCTAGGTACCAAGATCATATAGTACCACCTGCACAATTTCTAGACGACATTTTAATTATAATAGAGGACGAATAAAACACAATATTAAATGATTTTTTATTTTATTTTAGACATCCTTTCCCTATCTCCTTACCTGTTACCTACCTATCGCTTGAAGTCGTTGACGTTCATTCATATGATATTTCAAACATTTTCTAGTAAATATAATAACTATTAGTGCAAAAGAACACATTTCGCACTTCAGGAATCAGCTGTTAGTTATACAGGATGTAAGGGTAAACACTCTTGTCATTCAAACCATGGGTAGTTTACTTAAATATAAAAATAAATGACCGAACACAACAAAAAAAAAACGTTATTTTCATTAAAAGATTTTAAAAAGTTTCTATCTGACACCGTGCTTGCTAGCGAAACAGCTGACTGACTAAGGGAGGGATCGCGCTCGCTGCCGGTCAGGTCACATCCCGTACCCCCGGCCCGTGTTGAGACGCAAGTTCGTTGCCCTAGCGCATAGGGCAACGAACTTGCGTCTCTTGTGGTAAAACTTAGATCAATTTTTTTTTTTTAAAGTTGTAATTTTCCATTGATTTTGCGTTCTATAAATGATACCAAACCACTGGTTTGAATGACAAGAGTGTTTACCCTAACAGCCTGTAGATTGTAACATAACCTCACTTTTACTTAATCTCTTTATCTCTTATATCTCTGTTCTCAGATTAACTAAATCCGCAGAATTTTCAGTGAAAGGTTGATCATATAATATATAAGCTATTAATTGACACCACTTTCATCTTCTTACACCTAGGCCCAAGATTGTATGTAATCGTTTCAGTCTCCTTTGAATGACTACTAAAAAGCGACGGATTCATACATATCGATGACCTTCTTTACTTTACTCACTAGCCGGTTCACACGTGTTGTGCCTGAGTACACTGACGTAGAAAAGTAATAAGTAATAAAATAAAGTTGTTATTGGATTATATTCTACTAGCTGTTTCTATGACCTTACACATGATTAAGTACATTATAAATAGTAGCCTAAGTGCTATTCCAAGGTAAGCTATCTTCTCGATTCTAAATTTCATTAAAATACATCTAGTAATTTATGTGTGAACGAAAGAAATACATACAGATATTTGCCAGGTCTTTGACCCAAAATTTGATTGGTCCCAATGTTTAAAAAAAAATATAGTTCATGAAATGTGTGATGAATACGTACTACTAAAAAGAGGTAGCTCTTTTTTGTATATAAATAAAAAGCCCGTATTTGTCTTTTTATATATACCGGATGATTTTTTTTACCGTCTCGACAAACATAGGGTGTAGTAGGTGAACGGAGTAGAAGCCAATGGCATAGATATTTTTTTTTATACCCTTTAAACAAATTGATCTATCTAAAAATACTACCCATTTGAAGTAAACTTTTAATACAAAAACAATAAAAACAGAAATTATTTTTTTTTTTAATAAATCCAAGAAAAAATATCGAAATTCAAATCATACGCACCCTACTAAATGCACGGAATTTATCAATGAATTAGATACGTTCCTTTGCGGCCGATAGGTACTCGCCGCACTTGCCGTCGGCTTCTTTGATATCATCAGGCGCTTGAGCCGCCGCCGCGCCGGAGCTGCTCGCTCGCGCATCCCCCCGCCCGCCCGCGTCCCGAGCTTCAGTCACCGATTAGTCACGGCGGTGTGACGTCGCGCTGTTTGTTTCCGCGTATGCATCGTGCACCCGGTCATATTTGTCGTATCTAAACATGTACGAATATTCTAACGAAGAGTATCTTGTTTGGTGAAAACAGCCAGTGCAAGGCGAATGTACGCAGAAGAAGAAAATCTTCAGTCGCTGCGAAGGAACGGTATCCCTTCTCCTCAAATTCCTCCCCGGACCCCGCATGGAGTTTTGTCACTGGGTGCAGAACCGTTCTGTCATTGACACCATGTTGCAAGACGTTCCTGATCCCTATCTGCAAGACATGTACTTCCAGCATAACAGATGTCCAGCTCACTACAAACGATCTGTGCGCGCGTATCTCGATGGTCAATTTGGTGATAAGTGGATAGGTCGCGGTGCACCTGTGAACTGGCGGCCGAGGTCACCAGACCTACACAACACCCCTTGACTTTTATTTGTGGGCCGACCTAAAACGTTTAGTCTGACGTTTAGTGTATACCGAAGAAGCTCAAAGCGTTAGTGATTTAAAACAGCGAATAATTTAAAACGCTTTTAATGTTTTGAAAAGTGATAGAGACACGCCTCGAAGTTTACCAAACAATATGCAAAGACGTGCTAGTTTATGTTTAGAACAAAACATTTGGAACAATAATTACCTACTGCGATATCGCTAAAAAGGTAGGTACAGACCTAAGTGCATTTTTTGTAAAATGCGCGCAATGCGCGTGCGCGTCGGTCGTTCGTGTCGCCCGCGCGCGAGTACCGCTCAGCTGCTCGGCTCTCGTACGTGAACCCCGGTAAGTGAACTCTCACGCACACATCAAGTTTCTATGTACGTGTGTGTGCGTAGGCGCGCCGACGTTACTTAGCAACGGGTCGACCAAACAACCTTCTGTCAATGTTCTCGCTCCCGCATGTATGCACGTCCTTTTCATTTTGAATGAAGTACAGTCGAGTATTCTTGCTTATTCAAGTATTTATTGTTTCGAATTATTTAAAAAAGATTACTTAGATTGTTTTAAAAGTTCGTTCCGAGTCTTTGTTACTGTTTTCGTTTTATTTGTAAGGATAGGTTTTCTTATTATTTTATCTTTTTAATTGGTAAAAGTATTTGTTGTGTTTTATTATTTTAGGTAGGTTAAGTTTTCTTACTTGTGTTAAGTTATTACCTATTTACTACTTATTCTTTTGGTGTGAGGTTTATTTAGTCAATTGGGTATTTGTATTGTATGTTTGAGAATTTTTGGGTTTTGTGTTCATTTTATTTGTAGATCAGGTTTGTCTTAGTTTATTAGTAAGTGGAGTATAAATGTTATTGCGTTGATTTTGGAAACGTTTTCAGCACGACTGTACCATGCGAGGGGCGGCCGCTTACTAGGTTTCTACGCAAAAGAAATGTGCGTGCGTTTCGCTCGCACACACGTACAACTTTCATTCATTCGCGATCGCAGCCTACGCCGTTTACTATCTCCTATTTTGGCTATTATTAGTTTTTACGCACGGGCCGTAGGATGGATAGTTTTCATGATTTTTGAAGGAAATTCCGAACTTGTACAATCTCAATGGTACTAAGCAAATATTCTTGGGTATGGATTCTGTTTCACTTACACAACACACCTGATTATGCTCGAGACGGTAAAAAATGTCATCCGGTATATATATATTTATTGATAATCCGTAGGTTAGATAAATTAACAGTAAGTTTTTCATCATTAAGGGAATGCTCCAAACAGCCCGCGAAATTCAAAATTTCTTGCGTTTTTTGTTATTTGCAGGCCAGTGCTAGATTGTATGTTGATTAAAATATTATTCACGGCTGTAAGACGTATGTAGTTACAGAATTATAATCATCAAAATCACCAATACAACCCTCCAAGTTCATAAAGGCGTAGGAACAAAAAAAAACAGAAAAAAAAACAATTTTGCCGGCTGGTTGGAGCATTCACCTTACTTAATAGAAGATTCCCTTTTTTCGCCTCCCCACACCGCTGCATATATCTCTGGCCCTGCGGCATCCGCTGACGTCGTGTCGCAAGGATTCGCTTTGTCTAGCTTGGAGAAAGTGAGACAGCAAGTAGGCGTACGGTTTTAGTGTGACAGAGACAGTTACGTGTAACGTCGCTCTATTATGAATAATAGGTAAGAAGTGTTTATTGACTAGGAAGTGCGTTTGGATTATTACTTGGTATTGGTAAACAGTTGCAGTTTTGTTATCACGCCAAGGACACTGAGTCACGCACTACGTTGAGTCACGCAGTTGCACTGATACTGTTTGTTTACTTTTTTTTTTAAGTTGGTTGAAAGTGGCGTATTAAGCATTTTATAACAATTATGTGGTTGTAGGGGTGTTGAATTTTATGGCACGATCTGCGGTGGTAAGTATTTAATGGCATTGTTTTGACTTATTTAAAAATACTCGTACACTTATCAAGTACTTGAATTTTTTTCTTATTTATTTTTTAACAAAAAATGTTCTAAATCATGTTTGTTTTGTTTTCATCTGAAAGGATATACATACTTTCCGATTGGTCCAATAGAAATTTCATCAAAATCGATTCAGTAATTTGTTTTCTTTTTTGTTTAATACATATTTAATTCTCTTCTTGTGCTAGGTTGATGAAATATAACTTCTAGTTACAATGTAAAAAAATAATTCATGACAAGAATTCATGTCTCCAAAACTAAGACTCGACCACAATCCGTCAACACTCAACATGTCACAGTCACAGGGCTGTATCTTTTTAGCCGAAATAGCTAAATACTTGATTTGATTTTTACAGAATGTTCTATGGCAGCTATAACAACAATAATAATTATAAACCAAGCAGGGAGGGGTGGCATTTTGCCTATTGGCAAGTTGCATAAACTTCTAACTAGATGATGTAAGTAATCATTTTGTTGATCTATAGAATACAGGGTGTTAGTGTAAACACCGTTATCCTTGAAACCAGTGGTTTGGTTTCATTTATAGAACGTAATATCAATGGAAAAATACAATTTTTTTTTTTTACAGAAAATCTACGATAGTTAATTGATTCAGGCGTGACTTTGCGGAAATCCATTATAAAATACAATAGACGCTGATATATTTAGTAACCTATTCCGCTTGACTATTCTTCAAGAGTCATAAAAACCCTGTAAGAAATCGACACGTGTTTCACCTCTCAACGAGGCATCTTCAGGATGACGATTGACCAATTGCAAACCAGAACGCGACGTGTTACCACACCGAGCGCTGGACGCAGAGTGAATCAAATCGCCCGACACCCCCACTTATATAGGATTGCTGCTCGGCGCTGATTGGCTAGGACCGTTATCAGTGCGATAAGTTGTGTCTTGTGATAGTTAAATCTAAAAAGTTAAGGGATCCGTCAACTTCTAATTCTAATTTAAACTTACTTACGTACTTAGGGTCGATTAGTGATAGGGTTTCAAAAACTTTGTGTAGAAATGAAATAAGGGTAGCATTTAAAACAGATAATTCTTTAAGACGGATTTGTAACGGAAAAGATTGTTTAGAAAACCATAAAAAATCAGGTGTTTACAAATTACATTGCGATGATTGTAATGGTATTTACATAGGTCAGACTGGTCGTAATTTCCAAACAAGATATAAGGAACATATTGCAGCTTATAGGAATAGTTGTCCAGAAAGATCTCATTTTGCTCAACATTTAATAGATTCAGGTCATTCATTAAATAATAATAACACATTCAAAATTTTACACACTTGTGATAAAGGATTTAAAATGTCAGTATTAGAGAGTTTAGAAATTGTTAAAAATAATACAGCGACCGTTACACTGTTGAACGAATTAAATACCAGTATTCCAAGGTCGCCTTTGTTGCGATTGTTCGCCCCTTATCGCGCTTATCGCACTGATAACGGTCCTAGCCAATCAGCGCCGAGCAGCAATCCTATATAAGTGGGGGTGTCGGGCGATTTGATTCACTCACTCGGATTCGCCCAGTGGCCGATCCACTGCTCTCGAGTCCACACGTGCAGTAGTTTTTTTCCGCGCGGACCGCAAATTTTAATCCGTTTTCTCTGTGTGTGTACAGGAGACCGTCGGTACCTGTGCATACACAGAGAAAGCAGCCCCGGGCTGCTCGGCGCGTACGCGTCGTCGCGGTCGCGGAGGGCCACGACACCTCGTCGATGCCGAAACCCGGCAAGCGCGGCTCGCTCGGCCGCGATGCCGGGGCCGAGGAGGTGCGACCGGCGTTGGACCGGGCACTGTCGTTGCCTAATTTAGGTGACGTATTGCCCGGTGCGCCGTCGGCCGGACCACCACCAAGACCCACCAAAACTGGGAAGAAGAAGGGAGGGGGGGGATCGGGGACCGCTGTTGCGGCCGGCACACCGACGTCATCGGCGCCTGCGCGCGTTGCGCCAACGCCGTCGACGAGCCGGCAGCACGCGGTCTCCATCCGCCCAGCCGCTTTTCGCCCGGTGCCCATACAGGCCCCGGGACCAGCAGCGACACCAAGTCGCGCGCCGCATGCGCGCGCCGCCGCCCCGCTGGCGCGTGTCCCCGCGCCCGCACCACCCGCAGCGCCCGCGGCGCGGCACGCCGCGCTGCACGCGCGCCCCGCGCCACCCGCGCAGTCACCTATGCCGCCCGCGCGTACTCGCGCGGCCCCTGCCCGCACCGCGGCCCCACCGCCGCGGTTCGCATCACCGCCGCAGCCTCCGCGCCCGGCCGCCCCGGCTTCCCGCCCCTCGCTGGCGGGTCCGGTGCTGGCTGAGCGGGAGCGACCTGCAAGTGCAGGCCACTTCAGGCCACCCACAGTGGCAACCACGGTGCCTGCTTCGCCGGCACCCCCAAGGACCTCGGCTTATGACTCCCCGGCGATGCTATCGGCGTGCTCCTCACGTGTGAGGTCGAGCATGTCGCTGGCGTCATCGGACTCGGCGACCTCCGGTCGCGGAGACGTGTCTGGAGACACGACCCCGCGATCCGGGGGGCGCCCTCCTGTCGGAAGCCAAGCAGCTGCCGGCGACACTCCCATGTCGCCGGCCTCTCCGACGCCGTCGCTGGACTTCGGCTTCGAGTTTCGACTCGACCCCAAGCCGCAGCGACGGCGTAGAAGCTCCGGCGTGACCGCGTCGGAGGAGGCCAAGAGGTACTGCCCCAACCCGCCGCGGCCACAGCGCGATAGCGCGCCGCGGGGTCGGGCGGTACCTAGGTCGCCTACCTTTGCCGACGCGGTCCGCACCTCTCCGCCGCTGACACCCACGGGGGTAAGTGCCGCTAGGCTACCACCTGCCTCACCGCCCCCCTCTGCACCCCCTCCCGCCCCCCCCGGCCCCGCTCCGTCGACAAGTTCGACGTCGCAGCCCAAGCCGGGGAAGAAGAAGGAGAAGAGATTGAAGTTCCCACCGCTGGTAGCTGAGAAGCTGCCTAACTGGGCCACCCACTTCCGGGCCCTAGCGGGCCGGCCGCCTAATGCTCGTCCGTACGGGACCGGGGTGAGATTTACCCCGGACACCGAAGACGAGTACCGGCTGGTCCAGCGGTACCTGACTGGCCTGGAGAAGGATAGTGGGGTGTCCTGGTTCGCGTACTCGCTGCCAGCGGAGAAGAATTTGAAGATCGCAATTCGGGGACTACCAGCCGACACGGACCCGAAGGAAATAGAGGAAGAGCTCCGGGTGTTGGGCTACCAGCCGGAGTATGTGCGCCACATTAAGGGCGCACAGGGACGACCCGGCTGTGTATTTCACGCCATCATTAAGAGGACCCCGGACGCCAGACAAATCTACGACACCGACACATTCCTACTGATGCGCGGTGTCAAGATTGAGGCTTGGCGCGGGAAACGCGGGCCCGCACAGTGCCACCGGTGCCAAAAATTCCGACACAGCTCACATCAATGCCACCGGCCGATCGCCTGTGTACGGTGCGGGGGTGAGCACGCGGCACGCGACTGCCCGCGCCCGAGGGAAGAGCCGGCCTCCTGCGCTAACTGCGGGGGGCCGCACCCCGCCAATAACATAAGGTGCCCCGTGTTCCTGGAGGAGATAAGGAACAAGCGAGCGGGGACAGCCGCCATCACGGCCAGACGCCAGACGCAAGCGGCCACTGAGAGGCCGCAAGTGTCGTCGGAGGCAAATGCCACGACATTGATGGCGGCGGCGAATGGCCCCACCGGAAGAAGCCAAGCCTCAACCTCTGGGCAGAGGCAGAGAAGGAAGAGGAATAGAGGGGGGAAGGGTAAGAATCCCCCCCCCCCAGCGACACAGGAAGAGATCCCGTTGGCCGACCCTGCCCATACTGCACAGGTCGTGACACAGCAAATGGACGTACTGCTGCCACAGAGTACCCGGCATACAAAGCCACAGGGTACTCGACAAAGCAAGCCACAGGCTAACCGAAAGGGCGAACCTACCACTAGCGCCATTACGGCGCAGCGGAGCAGTGGTGAACCAAGAGGGTTCGCCCACAAGATGCCAGGCGCCGCTCCGATCGCACCTAGCGCCACAGAGACGTTGCGGCGGAATGGCGCAACAAAGTCGGCAGGTGCGATGCCACAGAGTAGCGGCGCCTACAATACGAAAGCCAGTACGTCTAGACGTACTGAGTATAAAAAATCGGAATTCACGACCTGTGCGATTAAATTATTGATGGACCTTATTAAGGCCATCAGGCAGGGCCAAGATGTGGAGACAGTCATCCTTGACGGTCTAGCCACTCTGCTCACCCTGTACAATGGATAGACCGTTAAGGATTGTACATTGGAATGCCCGCGGCCTACGGGACAAGGTCGCTCCCCTCCGCCACCTCCTTCGGGATCAAGACGTCGACGTGGCGCTAATCAACGAGACACACCTGGGACCTGAGGATAGGGTCAGATTCCCGGGTTACCACGTCTACAGGAAGGACGAGAGGTCGGCTCAACACACCCGCTACCGTGGTCTGGCGGTACTAGTGAGGCAAAGAGTCGTCCACCAAGCACTTCCCTTGCCGACGATACAGTCGCTGTACGCGCTAGGTGTGCAGCTGCATGTCGCCGGCGAGGACGTCAACATCTATGCGTGCTATAAGCCGCCCGCGACTCACATAGATCTCTCCGAGTTGCGGGCGCTTATCAGCGGCTCACCACACGCTACTATCCTTGCCGGCGACCTAAACTGTAAACACCCGGCGTGGAACAGCTCGCAGCCGAATACCGAGGGAAGACGGCTCTTCGCGGACGCGGAAGCCTTCGGGTACTCAGTGGCCGGGCCAGAGACGCCTACCCACTACCCAGACGCAGCCCGGTACATGCCTGACGTACTGGACGTCGTAGTCCACCGAGGGCTACACTGTCAGATCACGCAACAAGTGATAGACGACGAGCTTCAATCGGATCACCAACCCGTACTCGTCGTCATATCGGGAATGCCGGCCTCACTGAAGCCACTAGCGCCACGTCGACATATTGACTGGCAAATCTTCAGAGAGAAGCTAGACACCAACATGCCAACTCGGCCCATCGTCACCTCCGCGGACGTGGATCAGATGGCGGGTGACGTCACTGCTTGTATACAGAGCGCCTTAGAAGCGGCGACAACAACGATGCCACAGGGGAGAGGGCAAGTGCCGCCCCTGCCGGCATATATCGTGACGATGATCGCCGTGAAGAGGCGTTTACGCAAGCAGTGGCAACAGCTCAGATGCCCAACACTGAAAAGAGAGTTGAACCGTCTCGCGGAGAAGGTAAAGGCCGAGTTACAGGCACATACCGCCGCGGGTTGGGAAGAGCGCATCGACGCGACCACAGACAGCTGGCCGTCGGTGCATAAGCTTTGCCGCCAGTTGGCAAATACCCCAGCCCCGGTACGACCGCTGCTAGACAGCGGCGGGGCGCTTAAGTACATAGCGGAGGACCGGGCGGAGGTCTTCGCCACCCACCTGGAGCGTCAGTTCCAACCGAACCCGACCAGCGACTTCGAACATGTCGCAGCAGTCGAGAAACACCTGGATGACTACTTCGCGACGCCGATAGCTCCCGAAGAAGACCCTGTATTTTTCTCGCCTGGCGTAGTTAGACGCGCCATCCAAAGAACGAAGCCCCGAAAGGCCCCCGGTGCGGACGGTATCACTAACGCAGCGCTGCGCCACCTGCCGTTCCGTGCAGTAGCGGCACTGGCGCGCCTGTATACAGCGATACTGCGCACCGGGACCTTCCCCGCCTCGTGGAAGGAAGGGCGCGTCATTATGCTGCCCAAGGCGGGAAAAAATATCCTGAAGTCGGAGAGCTATCGGCCGATCACCTTGTTGCCGACAGTCTCCAAGGTGTTCGAGGCCCTCCTGCTGCGACATCTCCTACCACATATCGCGCCGCGTCCGGAGCAGTTCGGGTTCCGGGCAGAACATAGCACGACGCTCCAGCTGTCGAGGGTACTGCACCACCTCACGGCTGCGCAAAATAAGAAGGAGTACGCAGTTGCAGTATTCCTCGACATGGAGAAGGCCTTCGACCGTGTGTGGCACGAGGGCCTACTTTTCAAGATGGCCACCACGGATGCGCCCCGCCGCGTCGTCAAAGTGGTGTCTAGCTTTCTCTCCCACAGGACATTCAAGGTGGTGGTCGACGGGGCGCTCTCTAGCGCCCGCCCTGTGCGCGCGGGCGTGCCCCAAGGCAGCTGCGTGTCACCGGCGTGTTACTCACGTTACACCGACGACATTCCCGCCACTCCAGACTCGATGCTCGCGCTGTATGCCGACGACGCCGCGTACATCACTACATCGCTTAATGCGAAGTACGCGGCCGTCAAGATGCAGCGCGCCCTCGACTTACTCCCCGAGTGGCTGTCGAAGTGGCGGCTTTCGGTTAACGTGGGTAAAACGCAGGCGCTTATCACCGGGTTCGCGCCCCTCCCACCACCACTGAAACTACATGGAGCCGACATCGAGTGGTCGCCCCGGGTGAAGTACCTGGGGGTCACCATCGATCGTCGGCTCACGATGGGGCAACATGTCCGCAACATTGTCGCGCAGGGTAAGGTCGCCCGCTACCTGCTCAAACCTGTGCTCTCATCCCGCATCCCGGCGCGCGTCAAATTGGGCGTGTACAAGCTGTACGTACGCCCAATATTGACGTACGCCGCCCCGGCGTGGTTCGCCCTCACGAGCGAGGGACACCGCAAGCAGCTCCGCACGCAACAGAACTTTGCGTTGCGGACGATCGTAGACGCCCCTCGTTTCGTGAGGAACGACGTCATCCACCGGGATCTCGGGATCGAGAGCCTGGATGAGTTTGTGCGGCGCCTAGCGAAGGGGATGTTCGCGCGTGCCGACGCGTCTGCCTGGCCCCATGTCAGGCAGATTGCGCCCCTGCATGCGCGCCCCCCCGACGCTAGACCCCTCCCGCGCGACCTGGCTGCGGACACTGCTACCATATTACCGGACTGACGCCTCGAGTGAGCCGCACCCAGGTTACACGCGGCTCACCCGACACAAAATGACTCCACATGTGTACTCACACATAGGTTGCGTAGCGTGTGCTAAGTTAATATAGGCATGCTACGTAACTAACACAGACACCCACCACTACACAGACGCCTAAAAATAACGCGTGCAGGCGCGACGCGGGCCGCGACGCACGCAGCCACTGAGCGGCGGTACATTTCACTACAAGCCGCTCACACATACATAACAGTTTCTCCCTCAAACCGCAAAAGGCTAGACCTGTGACCGGGGCGAGGGAAAACTACACCTTTACTCTGTAGGAGCGTCGAGTCGGCATCTCTGTCGCTGGTCGTCACCCGCTAGGCCTCCCCCAGGCAACTGGGGGTCTCACCTGGCGGTGACAGACCGCCGAGATGTCGTGAAGAAAGCGGCGCTATAGACATAGCGTCGTGGCGCGCCTACAGAAATACACATAGCAATCAATCACACGGACGCGTTAAAATTACGCGTCCGACTATTGCCGAATGCCACATTAGGCAAGCAAAGTGACGGGCCCGCAGTTGCGGGCCACGGTAAAGCTTCCGCGGGCAAGGGGCGTAGCCCCGATCCCGCATGCCACGCCCCCTTACGGGGACGTAGCGACATCCAGTCCTTGATTCACTCTGCGTCCAGCGCTCGGTGTGGTAACACGTCGCGTTCTGGTTTGCAATTGGTCAATCGTCATCCTGAAGATGCCTCGTTGAGAGGTGAAACACGTGTCGATTTCTTACAGGGAAACTTATGACTCTTGAAGAATAGTCAAGCGGAATAGGTTACTAAATATATCAGCGTCTATTGTATTTTAGAAAATCTACATTTTTTCACAAGAATATTTCACCCTACACGCAAGGGCAACGACCGGCCGCGGCCGGCGGTTTGCGGGGGCGGGCGGGGCGCGCGAGACGTTACATGACCGGCCGTCAGCTGTTTCGCAGCTCTCTCGAACACGTATCCATGAGTATCGGGACAGTGACGGATATTTACTTTTTAAAATCTTTTAATGAAAATAAGGTTTTTTTTTGTTGTTACTGGGTTATTTATTTTTATATTTAAGTCAACTACCCATGGATTGAGTGACAACGGTGTTTATCCTTGCATACTGTATATGTATCTAAAAAAGTTCTGGCGGACCGATCAGGCGGAATATATCTATTTATTCAGGGCTAAATTTTATCACAACTGTATTTTCAACTTAATTGCTAGAGTACTTCTGGAAAAAATTGAGCACAAAATTTTATATCCACGGATATACACAAACTTACATCCTATAAAAATAGTGTAAATAGATTCAGGAAACTTTGAAACGTAAAGATAATATCAAAATTTCAATTTCGATTTTTGGCCAATTACAATAACTTCCCTTGGTTTGGGCCAAGTACGAAACTTATCTCGTCATTTTAAACGCTGAAGGCTGAACGTACATAAATCAAGTTTCTCATTTATTGCCCATGGTCCCGGTCCCTTAGTCCCTGGAAGGGACCACGAGTATTTTTTTGCCCGTGGTTCCTTCAAGAAATATATACTACCGAATTAAATTGTCTGAAGATAAAAAAGTCTAATAGAAATATTTTCATTATTTTTCAGTGTAATACCCACCTTCTAGAAAGTTCATATGATACCATATGAACTTTCTAGAAGCATGCCTCTTCTCAGCACACCACGGTCGTGCACCAACCACACCCAATATGATACAGGGGCTATTACGAACTTTTAAAAAACCTGGCAAGTTCCAGGTAAGTGATATCCCAGCATGGTTAAATTTCGTATTATGACATTCATAATTCTGACCGACTTCACGCTGGGTAGTTTGTCTATGGCTGGCTTGTAATTCTCTGCCGTATCATTCAGAAACACAATGTGATATTTATCGGTTAGTTACGATTTTATATAAATCAAGTATTATATGAAAAATACTAAATAAAAATAATTCTAGTTACTAAAAGTAGGTGAAAATATTAATGCAATGTATATTGTGCTACTTATATAATTAATTCATGAATAATTTTGTGTGTTTGCAAATTGTAACGCGAGATTAAGTTTCCGAACGTACTCCACTTGAAGTTCAGCGGAGAATTTGACAACTTCATGGACTTTATTGTTGTCATTGTTGCACAAAGAAGAAATTATTTTTATATAATTTTAAGTACATAATAGATTCGAAGTATAAACAAAAATATGGTTAGGGATGAATATGGTGGTGGATGAATATACTTACACCACACCACCGTGTGGTGGTTTTCAAGTGTTTTTAAAATCAGTTTTCATTATGATTATTATTATTAAAGGCAGTTGTTGACATGTGGAATATGAGCTCGGCTATCATTGCATTGTGCCGATTGTCGGAACGGCCAATGGCCTGGCTGATGGCCGAAAGCCTCGACCAGCAGCTCTCGAGGCTCTCGTTAGGCAGTTGGATCAAGGGCCTGATTCAGAAGGCAGATAAGGCTCGCATTGTGAGGAGGTTCCTGTCTCTGCAAGTCTGCAACCCTAACCACTGGTAGCTTGCTCCCAATACCGGCGGACCTATTTTTATATTTTCAAATGATGTTTTTAATGACTTTTACAAAATATTTAAAAATGTATAATTAAGTATGAAAATAAATAAACAAGATATTAAAATGCAGTTGTAATTATTATACATAGTTCAGTGGATGAGAGTTGTCGCCCTCGTCGGCCCCTAACTTATGTTCTGTTGGAAAAATTGTGGGAGTTTTACAATTTATCGTTTTTTCGCCGTGTTGTTTCGGTATTCGTATCACAGAAGTGCCACTTTCTAGTTTCCAGAAACTCAAACGGTACATATTCGTCACACCTGATATTTTTTTATGTTAACTGGATAACGCTCGAATAATTTCGCCAAATAAATCCGAAACAATTCACAATCCATTCAATAAAAGTTGCTTCAGAGGAGCTTTTATTGAATGGATTATGAGGTTACTTATTAACAGTTTTAATATGTCAAGAAATGTCAAACGAAGGTTCGTAGTACGGTATTGCTAGGCAATATTCGGGCAGAAGGCGGTCAGGATGTCACGTGAGCGCTGACTGGCTTGTTTGACGATTCATAATACGAAATTGTAAGGCAGTTCTGTTTACGCCGTAAACTGCCTGGAAATAAGAGTTCATAATAAGGCCCCAGGCCCTCCTTCACAATGTCGTCCCACCAACGGGCGGGTAGTCTGCCCCAAGAAAGTTACGGTAGAGAAATGTAAGCCGCTTTACAAGTCTCTCAAGAGTTATTTTTAAGTAGTAGTTTTTTTAAGTAGTAGGTAGCTTAAATAAAATAATGTTAGCTACTTCCATGCCTTGTAGGTATTCATAGCGGCCAAGGGCTCATACAGCTGCGACGTAGTTCTACTACTTACTTTGACAGAAAATGGTACAATTTCTCGATGGTAATCTGTAGACAGGTTGTTCATTTTTTTTATGTCTGACACGATGCGAGAGAGAATCACGTCAACGTTTCCGAATTGCAGTTTCAAGGTGGAAATTACGTCTGAAGATGAAGCACCACTGATGAGCAGGCCGGCGACGGCTTCTTGAGCGGCGCCACGTAAACATTTAGGTAACCGCCAAAGGTTTTCTTTATCGGTGAAATTACAGATTTCTGTGGATTCCGTATAAGCTTGCTCGAAATGGAGCCACTCTTTTGGGTCGCCGCTAAAACTAGGGAGTTCTTTCGGTGTGCTGAGACGACTTATTAGTTTGGTATTTTGCTGGATAGCTGAGGACGTAACGAGTTCTTTGATTGCGCTCGCAAGCTGTTGAGTTGCTCCTTCTGTGTCGGCCGGGTAGTGCGCGACTTGTGTTTTTCACTGTCAAGCTGCTGTAGTTCCTGTTGACTATGCTCCAACCACTTTTCAATATCACCCGCGCCGTTATTTTGCTCCGATGTTTCTGATGGTGGACTGTATTCTTCTTCGAGTTCTGCTAGGTCCGCCGCTAATTTTCTATCGATGAGTTCCATTTCAATACGCGCCTTCGCCTGGACTGCTTCTAGTTCCAGTCTCTTTTTCTGAGCTTGTATTGATTGTGATGATGACGGTTTTTTGGACCTGACCGACTGACGTGATGTATGTGAAGGCGGATATTGTTTACCGGTTCGTTCCGATTTCACTACACTCGCGGCACAAGAAGTCTTTACTTTAAGTTCATCATCTTTCTTTTTCACTGGTGTAGGCGGTGGTATTTTATGTGCCCCGGTTACCGATTGTGACTTTGCCTCCAACTCCTCCTTTTCTCTCAGTTTGCTGGTGGTACTGCGCGTGTTTAACATGATTCTACTTGGCGGCGGAGTAATAAACCTTCGCGATCCGGCTCGAAGGACCACTGTTGTGGGTGTGGTTTGTTGTAAAAACCAGCGTATTCAGCCAAAAGAATTATATTTAAACTGTACGTAATTGAAGGACAAAGTTTTTGGGGTTAGGAAGCGCGCGTCGTCCTTGGCACTAGTTATGGCACTGCCCGCCCGCAAAATGGCGGTTCGCAACTTCCCCCTCTGACCCCGCGCACTCCCTTTACAATTTAAACGTAAACGTATTAGTTTATGCGTCGCTAACAGGTATCAACCACCTACAAGAAGCTTGCGAATCATGTTTAAGAACAGAATTTACTCCAGAGTGTCATATTTGTTGCGCTGGAAATATATCATTCAGATACAATGTTAAAGATATTATCATCTACGAACTTCATGACGTGTGCGCCAAGTTGGATGATCTGCCTCATAACATTGAAGTAAATAATAAGGAGTACACAATTCTGTCTGTAATAGAATATGAACCTGCTTCGAAACCCAAAAGTTTTGGACATTACAGGGCTCACTGCTACAGAAAAAATAGTAATTTATTTGAATGTTATGATGACTTATATGGTAAAATCCAACGACGTGGGAAATATAATATATTATGCCACATGTAATAGTCTACATAGTAGAATAGACAAAATTGTACAGGGTTATGATGAATGCTCCAGGGTAGCCCGCGAAATACAAATTATCTTACGTTTTTTGCAATTTGCAAGACAGTGCTAGGTTGTATGATGATAAGAATATTATTTGCGGCTGGAAGACGTACGTAGTTACAGAATTATAATCATCAATACAACCTTCCAAGTTCATAAAGGTGTAGGAACCAAAAAAAACAGAAAAAGTCAGCCCTACACCTTTATAAACTTGGAGGGTTGTATTGATGATTTTGATGATTATACTTCTTAATAATATTTTAATCATCATACAACCTAGCACTGGCGTGCAAATTGCAAAAAACGTAAGAAAATTTGAATTTCGCGGGTTGGTTGGAGCATTCACCTTAACCAAATAAATTTTGGTACCTACAGTTTTGAGAGTTGTATTAGTGTATAACTATAGTCAACCGCACAATGATCTGTGTTGCAACAACGTGTTTCCATTTTGTATGTCGTATTACGTATCTATGAGGGATTTATAATTATTAACCAACCATTATATTAAAGCTGATTATGTGTCACATAATAATGATTTGATGGCGTTTTAGATATATAAGTGTTGGACTCCTCAAATAAAACTCACTTTTAATCACACTTCACTTTTTAATCGACTTACTTGTAACACGATTAGCAACAGACTGATTCCCAGAGGTAACGCGCTACGCCGGCAACCAACAAGGGTGGGGACCGGATGTAGCGCGCCACCTCGTTTGGTAGAACAGTATTATTAATTTACATCTACTACAATCGGAAACAATTCAACAATTATTTTTAATAAGTATTACATAACGTACAGATATTAATTGATGCATAACTTTAAATATAAAATCAATGTTTAGCAAAAATGGATATTAAACACACCATAAGTAACGCCATCTAGTGGTATAAGATGACAGTCATCCAACATAAACGACTGTCATCATATACCAACACAACAATAAATAATAGATTTATGCTTCTAAAATCAATAATCTATCTATAATTTAACTAAATTCTAACATTCGGCCATCCGCCTCGTTTACGCGTCCTCGCGTATGATTTTATGTACAACAACAATCTTAAAGATAGTATTCGACCATCTAAATCAACTACAACAATTTTATTACAACTGTAATTTAACTAAATATTTTACCAGTGGTACAAGTCGCTACTACCTTGAAACCACCTTCATGTCTGGTTTACTAGTGGTACAAGTCGCTACTACCTTGAAACCACTAGGGCGGTACAAGTCGCTACTACCTTGAAACCACCATCACGTTTGGTTTACCAGCGGTACAAGTCGCTACTACCTTGAAACCACTAGGAAAAATCCAGTCAAAGGTTGAGGTTGCCAACATACCTCTACCCCGAACGAACTATTTAAAAAAAATAACTCACCAAAACCATACAATCTCACAATCTTGCCACTAACATTGGGGCTTTATTTAACTAATCAAATCATCCTCGTCATTGGCCGACGATGAGGAACTCGAATCGGTTCTGTTATAGTGGGCCCAAGCTTTCATTTTATCTACGGCAACGACGGCGGAATATTTTCGATTGCCCTTTCGGGTGATCGGGGTGTCTTCAATTTGATACCTGTCTTTACCTAAAACCTTAACTACTTTGTAGGGACCCCGATATTTTGGAATTAGTTTTTTACTTTGCCCGTTGCACCAATTTCACGCTCCACACTGACTAAGTCACCTACGCGAAACTCAACAGGCTTAGCAGACTTTTTGTCATAGTAGGTTTTCTGCCTCCCTTGATAAGCGGTGATATATTCATTAGCCTCTTCTCGTATTTCTTTAATTTTATCTTCTGAATACGGTTCACCGTTATCAATAGAAGCTTTGCAGATGACATCGTCATAATGGCTGAGTCGCTGCATGACTTACAGCAGATGCTGGACGGCCTGGTTGATTCTTCTGTACGCATTGGTCTCCGGATGAACTTGGACAAAACCCAAGTTATGGTCAACGACCACGTTAGTCCGGGACCGATTGCTGTTAATGGCGATGCTCTCGAAGTTGTTCGTGAATACGTTTACCTCGGTCAAACTCTGCAGTTTGGTACGAACAACTTTGAGAAGGAGGCTAACAGAAGAATTCAGCTGGGCTGGGCAGCTTTTGGGAAGCTCCGTCGAGTCTTCTCGTCGCGTATCCCGCAGAGCCTAAAGACTAAAGTCTTCAATCAGTGCGTCCTGCCTGTGATGACCTATGGAGCCGAAACGTGGACACTCACGGTACGGCTGGTCCATAAATTCAAGGTCGCTCAGCGAGCTATGGAACGTGCTATGCTTGGAGTATCTCTGAGAGATAGAATCCGGAATGAGGTAATCCGGCAGAGAACCAAAGTTGTCGACATAGCTCACAGAATAAGCAAGCTTAAGTGGCAATGGGCCGGCCATATTAGCCGTAGAACCGATGACCGCTGGGGTAGACGTGTTCTTGAGTGGAGACCGTGAATCGGAAAACGTAAGGTAGGACGCCCTCAGGCTAGGTGGAGCGACGATCTTCGCAGGGTGGCTGGTAGCAACTGGATGAGAGCTGCCGAGAATCGAGCTGAATGGCGTGCAATTGGAGAGGCCTATGTCCAGCAGTGGACTGCTATAGGCTGATGATGATGATGATGAATAGAAGCTTTGACCCTACCTTCCGTCATTCCAGTTAAGCGAGTACCAAAAAGAACTTGGGCTGGTGTCTTACCTATGCCTTTGTTAAATGTGTTGTTTAGGCCTAACTGAATCTCGGGCACTTTAACATCCCATTTTCTTTCGTTCAAACCCACACACTTCGCGGTCAGCGCCTCTAGTAAGGTACGATTATACCGTTCGACTTGACCGTTGGCGTGTGGGGTAGCTACCGCGTTTGAAACGTGCTTTACACCTAGCTTTTCCAGAAAACCGGTAAATTTGCTACTTGTGAAACAAGAGCCACGGTCAGATATAATTGTTTTTGGTAGTCCAAATATACTAAAATATTCTTGCATTTTCTCGACAACTATTGAAGATTTAGTACTGCGAACCGATTTTAAGAATTGAACTTTGTGTATGCATCTATAATGACTAGCAAATGAGTGTTCCCCTTTGAACTTTTGACAAAAGGTCCAACGTGGTCTATGTGAACAGTAACAAATGGTTTCTCATCTTTCGGTATAGGATGTAATGGCGGCCTTTTCTTTGATGAAGACTTTGAGTAAGAACACTCTAGGCATGATTCTACATACTTTTTCACAAAACGCCTCATTTTGGCGAACCAATAATTTTCCCTAACTTTACTAAAAGTCTTATCAACGGCGAAATGGCCCAAATCATCATGGCATTGTTTGAGTATTTGCCAGCGTACACCCTTAGGAACTACCCATCTATCACCCTCAGAAGTTTTCCTAAATAATTTACTATTATGTATTACATAATTTTTTAACCTCGACCACATCATCTGCTTGGGGGTCATTTAGAATCGAAATTTTTCTTTGGATCTCTGAGTCTGCCAGTTGAACGGTACTCAACCAGTCTGACTCGCCAATTGCCATCACAAAACGGTCACCACAGTCACCATCGGCTTGGATGTTGTTTGGTGGATTCCGACTCAACGCGTCTACGTGGGCCATTGAGGCTCCAGGCTTATAATCGACACTAAAGTTAAATTCTTGCATAGCAATCCACCACCTAGCGACGCGTGGTATTAAATCACGTTTGAGAAAGGTTGCTCTTACTGAATTACAGTCCGTTATTATTTTAAACTCTATGCCAATAAGATATACGCGGAAACGTTGCAGTGATGCAACAACAGCGAGAGTTTCGAGTTCATATGCCGTCATATGTTGTTCTTCAGACGTTGTTTGGCGGCTAAAATATGCAACAGCTTTGAATATGTTTTTATCATCGCGCTGCATAAGTATACCGGCTATACCTACTTTACACGCGTCTGTATGCAACTCCGTTAACGCTTTAGGGTCATATAACGCTAAAATGGGTTTTTTTATTAATTCAGATTTTAGGTCATTGAAGGCTTGGCTTTGTTCTGGGCCCCAAACCCACACGGCTGTCTTCTTTAAAAGAATGGTAAGCGGTTTAGCTATCATTGCGAAATTTTTAACAAAACGACGAAAGAAACTACATAATCCTATAAACTGCCTAACAGTGTGCTGGTTAATAGGTTGGGGAAAATCTCTAACCGATTCAATTTTTCGTGTTCCCGGTCGAATACCCTCTGCACTTAATTCAAAACCTAAATAATCTACAGTTTTCTTAAAGAAACAACACTTCGACAACTTAAGAGTTAAGTTAGCTTGTTTGATCAAACTCAATACTTTTTCTAAACGGTCAAAACCCTCGTCAAGCGTTACGGAAGGCACAATTATATCATCCATATAAGCAGACGCTATTCTCTTAGCACTGACGTTTTGTTCTTCTTGCGATGGGAAACCTCGGTTATTATTTAGAACCAAATGCATCGTACGCATAAAGGTAAATGGTGCATTTGCTAACCCAAAGGGCATTCTATTAAATTCATATTGCCCTTCCGGCGTAACAAATGAAGTTTTATGACGATCAGTTTCAGTAATCGAAATCTGATAATACCCGGACGCGAGGTCTAGAGTAGTATAAAAGTTATATCCCGCAAGGTCATCGAGTTGGTCATCTATTCGAGGCAAAGGGTAGTTCTCTTTAATGGTCTTACGGTTCAACGCTCTAAAGTCAATGCATAATCGAATTTCACCGGACTTCTTTTTAACTAGTACTATAGGACTTGCATAGCAAGAAGTTGATGGACGAATAATACCGCACTCCAGTAACTCTTGTATCATTTCTCGTACTTTAGTTCGTTCAGTTATCGGAAGTCTATAGGGTCTGTACACTACCGGTTCATCATCCTTCAAGTTTATTGACATTTCTGTAAGCTCGGTTTTCCCCAACTCTTTTAAACTAAACGCAAAACATTCTCTATACTTATTTAATAATTCTACAAGTTGTTTAAGTTTATCTTTGTCAAGGTTCGTATCGCTACTTACATCGTCTTCCTTTATCGACCGTAAAGGTTCACTAAGCTCTACTCTAGACACATCAGTTATATTATTTGTTAAACCTTCCTCGTCTGCTTTTAAACCCCTTGCTATTAGGACATCTTTTTTTAATAGAAATGGTTGGCCGGACTTGCCTTTAATTAATAAAACTCCTATTCCATCTACAAAAGAGAATAACCCTTGCACCAGACAGTGTTCGCGCCCTAATTGATAGCGATTATTGCCGGGAATGTACACATCTCCACTATAAACCGGTTCAGTGTGAATGTGTACAGGAGTCAATCCATCTATAATAGTATCTATTGTACTAAAAAGTTTTATTTTACTGAAAACTGATTCCCAAACGTTACTAGAAAAACGCAAGTTGGCACTATCTTTCTCTACAAATATGTGAGATTGTTCGGTATACGTCTGTCCTACAATAAGGGGTACCCGCATTACCTCGTTTGGGACAACAAGAATTTCGACTGTTGCAACTACCCCATCAAGGGCAACCGATGCGGAACATTTCCCTAAGGGTCTAACTATGGCCTTCCCAAAGCCCTTAAGCACGGGTAAATTCTTACTAGAAACCCAATCAACAGATATATTTTTGGCGCAAGCTAAACTCATCATAGTAGCAGCACTGCCAAAATCGATAAAACAATTAATAGGATGCTCGTTAACGAACCCTTGTTTATAATATTTAGTAGAGTCGCTGTCTGAACTAACTACAGACATTATGGTTTTTACTAGTTTGCTGTCGGTTAAAGTGGAAGATACGGGTAGAGTGCATTTTTCTACGGTATGACCAAATTTGAGACAACGTGTGCACTTTACCGGGGGTTTAGTGCACTGAGACTTATAGTGTCCTTCTTGTAAACAATTATAGCATTTAACTACACGACTTTTATTGTCGTCTTTGTCTGTGCCATCAGTTTTATTATTAAAAGTCCTAGTTTTCTTTTTATCACTCGGATGAAAGTTAGTTTTAACCGCTTTTAAATAAGGTAAAAGTTGATCTGGCGTGTCAAAACGAGCGGCTTCAGCTCCTAGTCTGACACTACGATCATCAATCCCGTGAACAATGCAATCCACCGCCTGTTTGCCTTCGATACTACATCGGTTTAGTAACACAACTTTCTCATAAAAATATTCTTCTAAAGAATCGCTAAATTTAGCGCGTTTGGATAACATCGTTTGCAGTAGGCAACCATAATTTTCATTACTAGGGAATGCCAACTTCAGTTTCTCTTGCCATTCATCCCAACTAAATAAAACGGTTGGCAAACCCTCATACCATTTTTGGGCCATTCCCTTTAATTTCTGGAGAGCAAAATGAGCAGTTTGTTGGTCTGACCAATTATATATTAAAGCACATTCTTTGACTTTATGCACCCATATGTCAATCGTCTGTTGTTTGCGTTCCGGATCAAATTCAGGAATGACGTTATGATTAGATAGTTTTTCTAACCCGTTATTTCTACTGTTGGCAGCTTGCAATGCTTGGACAAGTTGTGAGACTGAAACCGCATCATTCGGGGCAGAAATAGAATAAGTTTGCTTTGACTCACCGCGCTCTCCGGGATTCCTCTTCTGCGATCGGCGGCTGCGGTTGCGACTGCGTTGACTGCGACAGCGTTGACTGCGAAGGCATCGGCTGCGACTGCGATTGCGTCGGCTGCGACTGCGATTGCGTCGGCTGCGACTGCGACTGCGTCGGCTGCGACTGCGACCGCGTCGGCTGTGACTGCGACCGCGTCGGCTGCGACTGCGACTGCGTCGGCTGCGATTGCGTCGGCTGCGACTGCGACTGTGTCGGCTGCGACTGTGTCGGCCGCGACTGTGTCGGCTGCGACTGTGTCGGCCGCGACTGTGTCGGCTGCGACTGCGTTGGCTGCGACTGAGTCGGCTGCGACTGAGTCGGCTGTGACTGAGCCGGCTGCGACTGAGTCGGCTGCGACTGCGTCGGCTGCGACTGAGTCGGCTGTGATTGAGTCGGCTGCGGCTGCGTTTGTATGCACGCCCACTTGGTAATAATGGAGAGCCAGGCCCATTGCTGCAACTCTCTTTATGATTCCGTCGTGTCTTATGGTTTAGCATTTGCTGCTCTACCAGTTCAGGATATCGTTCTTGTTCAGCGGACGGCGTCCGCAAGCAGCGCTCATCGTTCACACTCATCTTCAACGGTTTCAATGCAGAACGGCCAAACTTAAGTACTTATGTAGGCCTGAATATAATCAGCTGGTATGATCAACCGACTATATCCCACTTCTGAAATGTTGGACTCCTCAAATAAAACTCATTTTTAATCACACTTCACTTTTTAATCGACTTACTTGTAACACGATTAGCAACAGACTGATTCCCAGAGGTAACGCGCTACGCCGGCAACCAACAAGGGTGGGGACCGGATGTAGCGCGCCACCTCGTTTGGTAGAACAGTATTATTAATTTACATCTACTACAATCGGAAACAATTCAACAATTATTTTTAATAAGTATTACATAACGTACAGATATTAATTGATGCATAACTTTAAATATAAAATCAATGTTTAGCAAAAATGGATATTAAACACACCATAAGTAACGCCATCTAGTGGTATAAGATGACAGTCATATCCAACATAAACGACTGTCATCATATACCAACACAACAATAAATAATAGATTTATGCTTCTAAAATCAATAATCTATCTATAATTTAACTAAATTCTAACATAAGTGTCATTCCACAGTCAAGTGATAATGTTGTTACGTATATGGGATAAATATGTTTATTTATAGCCAAATACCATCAGATAATTTGTGCACATTCGATGTTTACAGTTATATCTTTATGCGGTTTACTATACTAACACACTTTATCTGAATCACTGTATAAGCAATTTACTGGTACGAAAATTATTTATCTGTGATTTAAAATTTAATATTTTTTTTACACAATATTATACTTATACTTAATACTGATCTGTGATTTTTTGTGTTGCGAATTTACTAATTATATGTTAGATGAAAAACTGATCTGTGATTTAAATAATAATGACTACACAACGTGCAAATAATTTCTAATATTTATAGGTAGGAACTTTGATCTGTGATTTGATGCAATAATTACTTTAAGAATTAAAATTAAGGGAATAAAAGTAATAATTTCCACATCAACAAGCTGTTTCATTTATTATAGTCACAAGGTGCATTTAATATATTTTTTAATTAGCCCCCAAAACTTTTGAACGCGACTGTACGGACAACAGCTTAGGTATAATACGTCCAATAAAGAAGGTCATCGATATGTATGAATCAGTCGCTTTTTAGTAGTCATTGGAATTTGGTCGGATAACCAGCCGTTGTTTACATATTTTGGTTTTTTGTTAATATTTACTTAATGCGAAACATTCCAAGCTGAATATTTTCACCATATATTTTTGACTAAAGGCACAAGATTTTGGTTTACTCCTACACATCTGGGATTGAGCCGGTTCCTTGTATTTTGCCGTCAAATTTATGACACCATCGTTTTGACTTTTAGCAAGATTATTCAAAAACGCATGCATGAACAGTTTTGAAACTTTGTATGGTTATTATTAGCGTCAAGAAGGACCGAATACAGTTTTCAACGAACTTGTGCCTTGTCTAATTTAGGCGCTGCGATGTTTTTTCGGGTTTTCATAAAACCGCTATAACTTCAAAACTATAAATATTTTCTTAAATCTAATTGGGGCACTAAGGGGCACACATTAAGAGCTATTCGTGTATGTTTATTCTACAGGGGCACATGCAATGGTTGTAGAGATATACAATTCATCAAAACGTTACTCCAGCAGGAAATGCAATATCTCGAAAACCTGAAGGGGCACAGATTTTATTTTTGGGGGCACATTTTGGCACACATATAAGCTCTCTGGCCATGCACATTTTCTCTCTCCGATCATTCGTTTAGAATTTTCCTGCTAGAAAAACGTTACCCCAGCAAGAATCGTTTTTTCCGTTTTGTTCCATAACGACAGGGGGCACACATTTTTTATGTGGTGCCCCCACATAAAAAATGTGTGCCCTCATTTACAGCAGATAAGGCACCAATTATACGTTCTACTCCTATAACTCCAGGAGACACTTTTTTGCTGGGGTAACGTACACCAAAAATTCAATGTTTAGGATTTATGCAACTACCTATAAACTACATATTTGAATCAAATTAAAGTAATTAAGTTCTACATAGTTCCCAATATAGTAACTTCAATCATTTTTGGTATGTATTTTTGTAAAACTTTCTTAACAACACTTGATAGCTTATTGAATAATAATAAGGTTTTTGGTTAACCTGACAATTATATTAATTCACTTAACATGGACCAAGGTTTAGAAAGTTTAGAATCTTTAACTTCTGAACAACAATTAATTTTACAGAAAGTCATTGATAAATTTGATAAAATAAATACAGAAAAAGTTGGCTTAGGTAGGATTAAATTTATTACCCATAAAATAGATACAGGGGAGTCTCCACCAATTAAGCAAAGATATTATCCATTATCTCCTTCTAAACTATTAAGTTTAGAAAAGGAACTTGATAGGATGTTGCGACTAGGTGTTGTCGTGCCATCCAACTCGCCTTGGAATTCTCCAGTAGTTATGGTAACTAAAACTAATGGTGATTTAAGACTTTGTCTGGATTGTCGAAAACTTAATGCTGTTTTAAAAGCTGATGCTTACCCTTTGTCATATATCCATCAAATACTGGATAGCCTGAGAGATGCAAGGTATCTGACATCAATTGACCTCAGTGCTGCATATTAGCTGATTGAATATGATAGGGAGGGCTGCATTTACAGTTCCTAGACGGGGTCTATTCCATTACGTTACCATGTCATTTGGTCTTGTTGGAGCATGGTCCGGAATTTGATAATAAAGTATTTGTTTTTCAGGATGACATTATATGTATCTCTAATGAATTCAATAAGCATGTTGAGTTGTTGGATAAAGTATATCAACGCTTAGCAGAAGCAAACTTGACAATTAACATGAGTAAAACTCAATTCTGTAGAAAAGAACTTAAATATCTTGGTTACATGGTGGATAAACACGGTCTCCGTACCGATCCTGCTAAGGTGGAAGTGATACTTAACTATCCAACACCCACCACACCCAAGGAAGTTAAGAGATTTGTAAGAATGTCAGGTTGGTACCGCAGATTCATACAGGATTTTCTAGAATTTGTAGATCACTTAGTAAATTAACATGAAAAAATATCACTTTTGTATGAACAAATGAAGCTGAAGAAGCTTTAAATAAAATCAAGTTTAGTTTCAGCTCCAATTCTTAAGTGTCCAGATTTTAGTTTGCCATTCTCTATTCAATGTGATGCTTCGGCTTATGCTATTGGTGCAGTATTGACGCAATCATATGATGATTTTGACCATCCAATTGCATTCTGTAGTAGACTACTTAAGGCCACCATATTCGAGCGTAGTAGGCATTTAGCGCTACCTCAATCCCTGCGAGCAAGTCGCGCGAACACGTAGTTTAAATGAACTCGCTGACCCCGCTGTGCAAAAATGTTGTGTCACAGTATAAAATTGTAGCAGTAAGTACAATTAACTTTGTTTTACGGAATTCATGTTAATGTTTCGGGTGTTTAGTTTTTAGGGAAATATAAGCAACACAATTTATTTTATTACCTACCTAACATTGCTATTTTTTAATGTCACTAACAGTTTCCTTTTCTTTCATGAATGTTACAGCGCTTCCGCACTACGCTTACGCTTACTACCGCACTACGCTTACTTATAATAATAAAACCGGCCAAGATGTCATTTTTTATACAGTTCAGACCGGAGTGAAAAGAACCGGCCAAGTGCGAGTCGGACTCGTGCACGAAGGGTTCCGTACCATTATCTATAAAAACGGCAAAAAATCACGTTTTTGTATGGGAGCCACGCTTAACTATTTGTTTTATTTTAATTTAATTATTTATTTTGAAAGTGAATATGTAACTAAATATTCTGTGAATATTCCAAGCGTTCACCTGTTGTCGTTTTCAATATCGAGCAAAAAACTCACGTTTGTTGTATGAACTCAAACTCAAACTCAAAGCATTTATTTCAATTAAACCATTTACAGGCACTTTTGAATTGTCAAGGAGTCGGTCAGTCAGAAATATGCAGCTAGTTGCCCATTCCAAAGCGTAGTAGGTACCTATGGAGAAGAACGGGCAAGAAACTCCACGGACACTCTTTTAAATCAAAATATTGTTACAAAATATTGGTTACATCATTCATGTTGAAATTATACATGTGAGAACAATGTAGAAAGCACGTTAAAAGCGTCCGCAATTATAACATAAAAACAAATCAAAATTAAAATAAGCCATGTCAGCTAAGAGATGACCAGTCACAACTGACGGCGCCCGTTCACGAACATGACGCATGGATCAGCATCATTCAGCTCAACCATTTTGAAGGGAGCTAAATGATCCAACACACGCGCCACCATCAGCGAGACATTTCAGTGAGCATGACATTCCCAGCCGCCAGGGAACATTCAAGTCAATTAAAGACAAATTACCCGGTAAATGGCTCTATAGTACATAGTACTCACACCTGTGCTATGCAATTATATAATACTAAAGGAAATTGAGTTTATACAATGCAAAGATGGTCTTACAATCTTCAGCAGCTCCAACATTATTTTAGAATGTTAATTAGTAAGTTGTGGTTGTGGAGCAGGACCAGCAGTAAGCCAAGCATTTTTATCAGAAATGTAATCCTCCAACTTATAATATGCCTGCCTGCATAGTGTGCGTTTTATACAAGTTTTGAATTTCGTCTCGTTCAGTTGAAGTATGTGGGGAGGAATTTTATTATAACATTTTAAACAGTACCCCATGAAAGATGAGTCTACTTTAGCCAGTCTGAAACCTGGTTGAACTAATAGGTCCCTATTTCTAGTACTATAGTTATGTCTATCACCTCTTTTACTAAAAAGATGTAATTTTTTTCTTACGTGCATGATGTTTTCATAGATATATTGGCAAGCAACCGTCATGATGTTAATATCCTTAAACAGTTCCCTTAAAGAATCGCGCCTGCGGAGATTATAAATGGCTCTAATCGCTCTTTTCTGCAGAATAAATATAGACTCGATGTCTGCAGCCCGTCCCCATAGTAAAATATCGTAAGACATGATGCTATGAAAGTAACTAAAATAGACTAGCTTCGCGGTATCTACATCAGTAAATTGACGGATTTTTCTGATAACATATGCTGCTGAACTTAGCCGTCCTGCAAGAGATGTTAAATGAGAACCCCATTGTAGCCTTGAGTCGAGCGTGATCCCCAGGAAAACAGTTTTATCGACGAATTCTAGTTTCTCTTGATTCAATATAATCACACAATCCCTACTTTTGACATTTGGTAAAGAAAATTTAATGCACTTAATTTTTTTTCCATTTAATACTAAATTATTAGCAGTGAACCAATTTTGGACCTGCAGTAGGGCGTTATTTACTTCGTCAAAATTTGTAGCACGTCTATCTACCTTAAAAATAACACCATGTGTGGCTGATTTTTTAATAAATGTAGTAGATCATTAATGTACACTAAAAAGAGGAAAGGACCCAAAATCGAGCCTTGTGGAACACCCATTTTTAAACCTAGTGAGTTGATACCGTTTATTTGAACTTGCTGTTGTCTATCATTTAAATAAGATTTTACTAAACTGAGCGCAAGTTTTCCAAGTCCATAATGCTCAAGTTTCAAGAGTAAGGTTTCGTGATCGACGCAATCAAATGCCTTGGAGAGGTCACAAAAGATTCCTATGGCGTCTTGGGCCTCTTCCCACGCGTTAAAAATGTGTCTTAATAAGGTTACACCGGCGTCGGTCGTACAACGTCCTTTGGTGAAACCATACTGTTGGTCGTGAAGGATTTTATTTGTGTTAAAATGATTGAGCATTTGATTCAGCATTACCTTTTCAAACACCTTGCTGAAAACCGGCAGCACGGATACGGGTCTATAATGATTAGTGTCTTTACTGTCCCCGGATTTGAAAAGTGGTATAACCTTACTGTATTTAATTAAATCCGGGAAGACTCCTTGATCCACACACAAATTAAATATTAAGGCTAAGTAAGGCGCTATGGTTTCAATTATGGAGGTGCAGACTTTAATGGACATTCCCCAAAGATCCTCGGTCAGTTTGATCTTAATTTGCTTAAAAGCTTTTATTACTGTTACGGGGTTAATATGCTTAAAGTTAAATTCAATCGGGCAGGCTGAAACGTTCGCCCTTACTAAATCAAAAGAGAGCGATGGCGAGGAGTTTAAGGTTTCAGTAGTTTTAAGTGGGATACTGGTAAAGTAATGTACAAATTCTTGAGCAACTTCTTTGCTGTCGCAAATGAGACCGCCACCTGACGTCTCCAGTGTGTAATCGGAATTATGCTTTTTGTTCTTATTCGTTTAATTATTGATAATTTTCCAAACCGTCTGTATTTTATTGTCTGCTGATTTAACTTTGTTGGTAATGTATAAGGCTTTAGCTGCCCTACAAGTGCTCTTAAAAGTTCTAGAATAAGTAGCAACATACTTATTAAAAGTTTCTGTGTTAATATAAGGCTTAAGGCCATACAGCTCGAAAAGTCTTTCCCTACTTTTCCTGAGTCTTTTAGTTGCCCAATCACTAAATAAAAACTTAGAGCTGATAGTTTTAGTGTTTTTCTTAAAAGTATTATTGAACTCGGTTTGGACTACCGAAAAGAATTCTTTATACAAAATATTGACATTGTTTATTGAAAGGTCCTGATTACTTAATTTACAAACTAAAGTGCTATTAAATTTATTTAAATTAACAGCTGTTACTGGTCTGAATTGAATCTGCACTTTTTGTATTGGTAAGTTGGACTCAAAAGTTACGGTTTGCCTACTGTGATCAGAAGGAAGATAATTAACGATGGCTTTATCTAAATAGTCGCAGCAACAAAACACATTATCAATACATGTAGCAGTAGTCGTAGTTATTCGGGTTGGTTCTACAAACACATTTGACAAATTGAAGGATTTAAACAAATTTAATAATCTACTGGTATTAGAATTATTTTCTAAAATGTTAATATTAAAGTCCCGCAGATAATTACCGATTTATTCCCAGTTGCAAGTTTTAACAAAACATCTTCCATTACTGACTCAAATATAGAGTAGTTTTGATAATTTGGGGGTCTGTAAACGCACACTATGACATGCTTATCTAGCTCAACACAAGACAGCTCAATGCTATGTTCAACCGATAGTTCAACTATGTCTTTACGGGTTTTTGATTTAATACAACTTTTAATTAAGATTAGTGAACCACCACGCAGCATTGATTTTCGGTTAAAACAACTGGCCACACTGTAATTCTCAAAATTAATTAACATTTCATAGTCTTATAACCAATGCTCAGTTAAACAAATAATGTCAAACATTGTTTTTTCTAAAAACAATTCAATTTCCAATTGTTTGGAAGAAAAACCTTGAATATTTTGATGAAATAATTTCAAGGATTTCTGCTTAGCCCCTTTTGTGCAGGTAACTTTGTTAGTGCTAGAAAATACCTTTTTTTTTTAAGTGTAACTATACTATTGGTACCTTCTGTTGTCTTACAAACTAGTTTAAAGTACTAATTTGAACCACCTTATCATTAGTACTATTACTAATTGTGGTGCTACATGACTTCGACATACTAATTATGTCTGGGTTAATATTAAAAGCTAATAGCCTAGCTATTTGACGTCTAAAACTAATGGGCAGATACACAGTATCCCTAGTCGATGTAAGCTTATCAACAAAAATGTTGGTGTCAAAAAATATAAACTTGTCACTATGGTGACTAACCAAAAAATACATGTAATTATTCAACTTATGAATGTAGTTATTTTGCTTATTGGACAAGTGCTCAAAGTAGGGAAAAGCACACAAAATTATTTTATTACAATTTAACTTCAGTAGCTCAGTGACACTATCAGTGATATCATCTTTTTTAACATTTAAACTATTACCAATAAGTACAGTAATAATGGCATTAGGATCATATTCATTCCTAATTATTGTAGACATTATTTGATTATAGGAAGTCTGAGGCATGCAATAGTTTAGAGAAGAATGACTCAGGTTGTTACTAAGTAATTTTCCTAACCCTTTTCCAAAACTATCAGAAAACAAAATGGAGCAGCAACAAACTTTACTACTACAAGTGCGAGATTTAGCTGCTGTCTGAACTACTTGTAATGGACCTTGTTGGGGAATCGAAACCTGAGCACTTCCTGACTGGTATGGGTCCTCTGTTGCCTCAGGTTGGTGAGTGCCAAGATTTGATTTCAGCAGGTCCATTTTGTCTGCATTAGAGTTGCACATGTCCACTTACTCATTAGCAGCAAGGATGTGCTCCTGAATTTGTTTTTCAGTCCTCACATACTTAGTATACAGTGATTGAAGTGATGCTTCTAGTACCTGAATTTCAGACTGTAAGTGTTGAGTGTCAAACTCATAAATGTTCTTACTGTCTTCTAATTTAATTTGATAGTTATTTAATTTATTTACAAGAAAACCACGTTCTTTCCTTAACTTAATATTATTGGAACTGTGTTTTTGTTGTGTCTGTGGGGTGGTGGTACTTTACAAAAAGTGAACTTTACGAACATCATTATTTGTACACCGTCATATAACTGTAGTTACCAAAGAAATATGTATAATTGGAGAGTAGAGCATTTAAATAACTTACTGTATCTGGACACACTGACTTATGAGCATGCATATCTTTTGGACTCGAACAAAAATCTAGCATTCGATTCAACAATGTTTAACAAACTGGGACTAGTAAATAGTCATGGAATGCAGACTATTTTCAAAGATATTGACGAGTTTATTGACGGTATTAAAAAATTCGACTTATTGATGACTGACGATGATATAATATCAGATAGTCAACAATTGGACACACAGTTTTTTCTGTGATGCCTATATAAACATCCTACATCAGAATATTGCTGGCCTGTTAAATAAATCTGACTTACTCACTGTTCACCTTCAAGAATTATCGCAGAAAAAAAGAGAAATAGATGTCATTTGTATCACAGAACACTTTGTTATGACTGGACATGAGAAACTACTAAATTTAACAAACTACAAGTTAGCGGCAATTTATACAAGAAGGTCTCAGAAACGAGGAGGAGCATGTATTCTAGTCAAGAACAACCTTGAATACAAACCGCTGCCAGACATATCTCGACATTCTATAGCTAACGTCGTCGAATGCTGTGGTATAGAATTGACGAAACAAAATTTAATTGTAATGTGTATTTATAGGCCCCCAAAGATAAATAATTTAAGTTCGTTTTATGAGAAATTAGAGACTATTTTAAAAACAGTATGTACAAAACCCGAAAAGAAAATAGTAGTATGTGAGGACTTCAATATAGACACTTTAAAAAGAAATAGCATAACTCTCGACTTTGAAACCTTTCTTTTAGGCTATAATCTTAAATTAGAATTGCGCCAACCCACCAGGGGGCCGATTCTACTAATATGCAACGTTACACGTTCATCTGTGTTTCAACAACACTTCGATTTCGATCGCCGTTCGATAGATACCTATAAAGTCATTCTACTATTTCATAAGCAAACTGGAAACTAAACTTATGCCGAATCGCAACTGAATCGTAACGGGAACGTAACAGCGGTAACGTGTGTTACCAACATGCCAAATAGTATATTTTAATAATACCACAGAAAAAAAAGGTGTATCAAAAAATGTTACTAAAGGCGAATAAGTGACATTAAAAGTATTTTCTAACGCAAAAAGATATAAAAACCATAATTATACTTTTGTCCTGTATATTTTATTGTTACACGTACAACATTTTCAATACTAAAAACTCAGAAAGACGTTTCGTTTTATGTCCTGTCCAGCTGGGCGAAGCTGTGAAACGAAACGTTTCGGTTATGTCAAAGAGACAGACTCGAAAGTTAATGTAAACAAACAGTGGAAAGCAAAAACTTTTATTGAGTTCACTATAAATAATAGTTGAATTACTGTGAGTATTCGTTTTAAAATATTACTGATTCATCAAATCAAATATTGCACCATAGAACGTTATTTTTATTTTGTATCGAACAAAAAAAACAGTTAAGTAAATATTTATGACACACTTGAGGGTTTTACACACTCACGAGGCACTTGAATTAGCTATAACAAAACAAAAAATGGTTAAATTATGTGACCACTCGTTGTATGGTGCAGATTGGTGCATTTCATCTACTGGTAAAATATTTAGTCTCGTTGCAAGTGTTGTTCTGTTAATACGTACGTAATTTCAGGCCTATGGAAGATACCAGACGCAAATCTACGTCAATTCGACAACTAGACCTCCTCATAACATTTATGGAGGGACACACAAATTTTGCCGTGGGACAATTGCGGTCCAAAGAAGGACGAGCCCTGGCAACACGCATGTGGGAACAATGTGCCGACATTTTAAATTCAGAAGGCGTAGCTAGGACGCCTAAAGATTGGTCCAGGGTAAGTTTTTAAGTCAATATTATCTATAAATACCAACATGACAATAATAACAAAAAATTTCTATCCATTTTAGTTTTGGAACGATTATAAATGCAGGGTTCGGGCTAAACTAGCCGAAATAAATAGAGGCTATAGGGCTACTGGGGGTGGACCTAGCCGGGCACCGCAGTTAAGCCCTCTAGAAGAAAGGGTTGCTGCCCTTATAGGGAGGGATGTCGGCCCACTTACTGGTGTCCGTCAAGATCCGGAGATTGAAATTGAGGTTATTAGATATTTATCAATCATGTAATAATTATACCTATTCCAAAAATTCAATTCTGTGTCTTAATCATGTTTTTTTACATATAGTTCATTAATGCTGAACAGATGGAAGTGGAACAGGATGTGGAACTGCCAGCAGCTAATTCACCCATTTTGTGAGTAAAACTTAAGTACTCAACCATTTAATGTATTGGTATTTAATTAGCCATTTATTAATATTTTATTGATTCTTATAGCAGTGGTGGCCCAGTGGTAATGGTGGCGATTTATGAGTTGTAGGTTTTGGGTTCGAACCCAAAGAGGGGCTTAACTTTGTGTAAATTATTTCATCACCACTGCTGTAAAAAACCGTGAAGGAAAACTTCGTGAGGAAACCGGCATGTCCTAGAACCAATAATTTGAATACAGTCATGTGACATCTACCATTCCGCAATGGGCCCGTGTGGTGGATTACGGCCCGCTCTTTCTCACAAAGAGGAGGCCTGTGTACCAGCAGTGGGAACATTATAGGCTGATTATGGTTCTTTCTTTCAGGGACATATCTGTTATTCAAGAGAGTACTGGTGCACCTGGAAATAGGTCACCACCCACACAACACCTCAGTGATAGTAGAACAGTGACTCTTGAATCAGAGCAAAGAGACAGTGCACCTGTGGAAGAAATAAATCAGCCAGCTGATCAAGGCACTACAGTACCACAAACAGGTTCTCATTATTTAATAACTTGTATCATATTGATTTTCTTTTATAGGATCATTGTTTTAAAACATGAATTTATAAAAGCAATATTATGGACAAGTTAGAGACACAGTCACACATGCTTATTTGTTTCTTAAATCTAATATTTTATAGAATACAATAGAAATACAATCTAAATTAAAAAGTCATATTTGTTCAAATACTAATAGATCCACTTACACCAAATCACAAACCTCGATAAATACAACAAAAAGCGTCCAAGGGTTGTCAAGTGGAATGCACTTGACATCCCTTGGCTCACTGATAACCAACATGGAGATACTTAGGCACGCAACACTCACGCCGCACGCATTCCAAAACGAAACAGCGAGTCTTTTTTCCGATAGTTATCACGTACTTCTATGTATAAAATTGTATTTATAAAAATAGGTTCCTAATTACTGTTTAAATTTTCAGGCAGACCTAGACACCGACAGCCGAGACCAATACGCCCACGTGCGGGTCGCCCTCGGTTTGTTCATCAGAGTAAGTGGCATTTTTTTTAACAGAAATCTGACAATCAAAACCAATCCTTTACCCTATTTTACGTATAATTATTATTTACATCTTCTGGTTTTTGTTATAACTATAACTTATTATAGGTAACACAGCAGCTCTTGATGAAGCAAGGGCAACCATAGCCCGTATTGAAGAGACGCGTACGCGAACGGAGGAAATGGTGGCTACTGCTGTATTAAATATGTCCAATGCTATGAACGGCTTCTCCAATGCTATGACTGGCATCTCCAATGCTATGACCAGCATGGCAGAAAGTCTGCGTATCTACCTATCTCCATCACATAGAGTAAGTGTTTTAAAGTTATATTTTGTTAGAATAATGAATAGATTGGTTGTATCACCAACTGGTGATACAACCAATCTATTCATTATTCTAGACTAGTATCTAAAACTTTAGATACTAGTCTGCCTAGCCTTTTCTCAACTTTGTTAGGGTCGGCTTCCAGTCTATCCAGACGCAGCTGGATACCAGTATTTAACATGGAGCGACTGCCACTCTGACCTTCGCATCCCAGTTACTAGAGATAACACGATAGCCCTTGGTAAGACTGGTTGTCAGACTTGGGCTTCCGACTACTCGTAACGACTGTCAAAGATCTATAAATGACAGCCGGGACACGGACGGGTCTCGATATGTAATGGATGGTCACCCATCCACGGACCGACCGTGGCAAGCGTAGCTTAACCTTCGATCGACCCCTGCGGCTCTATAGTACATAAATTATGTATTTATTATTCTATACATAACATCACGCCTATAAACCCCGAAGGATTAGGTAGAGGTGTACCTATAGTACACCCACATTTCCCCAGTTATTTTTAAATGACATGTAATAGGGGTCGAGGCTATTGCCATCAACTGGGCAAAAATATTATTCTATAGTAATTATTTGTTATTACTTTAATTAATTTTGTGTCTGTTACACAGTCAGGTTCCATTTTCATGCTTTAAGATTTTTTATTAATTGAAATATTCTGTTTGTTTCAGGCTGATGACTGATTGTTGACCTCCCGCCAAATTGTGTTTCGTTATAAATTATTACTTATTATTAGATTCTATATATTATTAGATTTTGTTTCACCCTTCCCTTCACTCTGGAAGAGGCAACAACCTTCAACTTTCTAACTATAACTCTAACATACTTATTTTAAATAACAATCTACTATTGTGATTTATGTACACACCCCAAAACTATAAAGTATTTTCTGACCCTCCAGGGCTGGGGGTATAAATATATAAAATATAATATAAATAAAGTGAACGCTCGAAGAGGGTCACTGGCATTAGGTTTGAAACCATGTTATAAAGCACTGTAAGCGAATTTTCAGAGGGATCTATCCCTCTGAAAATTCGCTTACAGTGCTTTATAACACGCGAGCGTTCACGTTATTTATATCATATTTTATCTTTATTATTTTTATATCACCGATTTTTTTTACATTTTATGATAATTAATCTCACACACTGTCCTATTAGTATTACTTGCAAGTTTGTAGAAATTGTTTGTTAAATATGTGAGCACCATGTACCTATCACATACTTAATTTATTTATTTGTCATTGCTCCATTTTTAATTTTTAATTCTTTTTACCTATTGTAATTGTATTCTCGGTGCATCGTCTTCACATGTAATTATATAATTGATGTACCTATACCAAATATTGTATAACATTTTTTTTTTAAAAGAGTAACGGTGGAGTTTCTTGCCCATTCTTCTCCATACGAAAACTACCTTTTGGAAGGGGCAACTAGAATCAGTTCTATTTCTATGTATTTGACGTTCAAAAGTGCCTTTAATGTGCCTACTTGAAATAAATTATTTGACTTTGACTTTGACTTTGGCTATACTTAGTGGGGTTTACTTATAAACATTGCTTAAAGTTAATTGACGTTCAACCGTCAAATATATATGGTTAAACACCTAGCACAAGTGTCAGGTACTTCACACAATTTGTAACCACTTCTTATTTATTTAAGATTATTATTAAACAGTCGCTAATCATTACTTTTTAACTTTAAGCAACGTTTATAAACCCCAGTATCTCTGGGGGTAATTTCATGTACAGGCGCCTCACGCCAGCATATCAAGCTACTACAATCTGTTAAATTCCTGTAATCGATTTTCAACTTTATCGCTTAAGTATTAGGTTCAAAGTTGACTGGGAAAATTTGACAGTTTTGGGTGGTCGGGACGTGCATTAATAATAATATTATAAAAAATGTACAGGGGTGTACAACCTGATAAATTATATTATCATACGAAATAATAATTAAATATATTGAAATTAACTTTACCGAAAATTTTATTTTTTCGATCGCATGACTAGGTTTGTAAAGGATTTTTGGATATATTCAAAAACTGTTCTAGTTAGAGACATAGTAAATTTCTGATGATATTTTTAGGAAATATCATCAGAAATGAGGTGATATTTTTAGGAAAAAAATAAATAATTAGTCTAAAACTATGCGGCATAAATGAAAATAAAAATTATATCTCCTGATCCATTTGTTAACATTTTAATCACATAGATACTTTACCTACTTATATTTATAAAATTTAAATAAAACTTAATTATACAAAACTGATGATAACTTAGTTTCTAACACATGAATGAAATTTGTTTAGTGCCTTGAAGTCCATAAGCGTTGAACCAAAGCTGCTTGGTAATTACGGCCTTGCTCTAAAAGGTAATTCGGACGCCGCCGTGACCCACGATTTTCAGAAATTAATCCGGCTACCTCAGCTCTTTCCTCACGCTCCTGTTCTATGATTTCAAGATGCTCATTGTCCAGCTCCAGTCTTAATTGAAGCGAGATGTTGTGCAGTACACAACAAGCATTTGTAATCTTTGCTGCTATTTCTGGCTTGTAGTGCAGCTTTCTGTCTACTAATAGGCACCTGCAAAAAGATAGAAGAGATATTATAATTGTAATTATTGCAATATTTGAATTTTATAATCAAGTCCAATAAAATTCATACCTGAATCGGGCTTTTAAAATTCCTATACACCGTTCTACAACATTTCTAGCACTCATATGCTTCTCTGTGTAGTAAGCCTCAGGGGTGTTTGGAGCAGCATTAAGAATAGGAGTCATCATAGCTCGCCTTAAAGGAAATCCTGAATCACCTGAGAAAAAATGTTTCTTTTAGAAGCAAATATTTTATTGCATTTGGGGATAACACTATCATATGAAATATTATACTGAAACTCACAAATAATTCATTAGCATGCTGAAACTGAAAAATTGTATGTAGCTATAAGACATGTTTACTTTTTTTGTCTAATAAATAAATAAAATAAAAAATATACTGACAGTAACGAGACAATAGAATTTTAATTTTTATCGAACTGAATCAGTTTTATAACAGGTGGTAAAATATTACACTGGACTGATAGATCTATTATCCTAGATAGAAATTTGATAGTCTAATAACCCCCATATATTATTAAATTAAGTGCGATGATATAATTACCTAATAAATAAAAATCTTCACCAGTAGTGTTAATCATTTCATCAAGGATTGACTTTAGAGGATTATTACTCCATGCAGCACTATCATGTGTTGATCCAGGGTTACTTGGATCAACACATAATATTCGGGCATCTGAGTCACAAATCTGAAACAAGTTAGTAATAATAAACTAGTTCAAACGGTTATCTTTGTATAGGCTATAAGGAAGAAACAACTCACAATTAAAGTATTCAAGGAATGATATCCCTTTCGGTTAAAGTATCGCTCTTCATGGATTGTTGGGGGAACTATAGCAACATGTGTGCCATCAATGCACCCCAGTACTCCAGAAATACCAAACTTTCTATAGAATCTGAAAAATATAATACATTACAAGATAATACATTATTTACATTGATTCAGATCTAAGTGTAGGTCCGAATACAACCTGAAATGCAAATATTGCAATACTTACTTACCCTCTTTTGATTTCATCACGATCTTCCCTGGAGCTTGGGAATTTGACATACTTCTTAAAAATATGTGGCATATTAAGTACATTTGTCACTTGTTTTATTGCTCGAGAAACTGAGGGTTGTGACACGGCATGACATTGCGACTGGCCTACCAGTGTTTGGTACGAACCAGTTGCATAAAAAGCCAGTGCAACCAAGATCTAAAACGACAATAGAGTTAATAGAGAATACTTTATCACATTGTAACACACATACTCTGGAGCATAATAAAACGATAGTAACTATGTATTTACCTTTGTTTCCGTATCAATACCGTGAGAACGAAGATTGACGGGCATGTGAGGACTGATCTCCTCAATCAAAGCTCTTACGAGGTCTTTAGAGAGTCGGTACGTCTTAACGAACTGACGATGCGTAAGGTCAAAAGGATTATTGCATACTCTTGACGATAAATTTCTTGCTCTTACCCTTCCAAGGTCGACCTCATGCGCAAGTTCAACGAAATCCATGTAAAACATCATTATTTTTAGGGATGAAAACGAAAGCAATCTTAGACCGATGCGGAAAAAGTTACACTTTACCAACTTATAATCAACCGCGAATTTTGACAGATGAACCGCCCGAGTTCAGCTCTGATTCGATTAAAACTAGTGTCAAAATATTAGTAGAATACGACAAAACGTCACGCTCATGTTCGATTTTGTTAGCAGAATAGATTTTGAGATTGTTTCGATCGATCGTTGGCGTCAACTGAAACGTAACCGCAGTTGGATCGTTGGTTATTAGTAGAATGAGAAAACCCCTAAAAGCCGTGATTCAGCTGCGGTTCTATTGCGATTTTTGAACAATTTTGTTAGTAGAATCGGCCCCCTGGTTATGCAGCAATTCGTGTATAGACAATTTTGCCCGCAGTTCTAAACTAAACTGTAAATCAGAAGTTTTAGACTTAGCACTGTCTGACCACACTTCACAGTTCTTGCAAGTTAAAGTACCCAAATCGTGTAGAATAAATTGTTGGCGGATCAAAAAGCGTGATCTTTCTAGTGAAAATGTAACCAAATTCAAAAATTATTTACAATGTTTGTCATTTTCTGATATATACAAAACCGAAAATGCAAATGAAGCATTTGATTATTTCATGGAGCACTTTCGTCTCTTGTACGATCTTTGTTTCCCATACAAATGGATAACCGTTAACTCAAACAAAGATATTAAATGGGTTTCTCAGGGTATTCGAAAATGCAGTAGAAAACAAAGGCATTTACTGTGGAAATATAGGCGAAAACCTTCACGCCTTAATAAAAGTAACTTTAAAAACTACTCGCAAAGGCTTCGGAAAATCATTAAATTAACGCAAAAAGCGCAAAATAACTATTTAATTAACACGTCAAACAATAAATCAAAAGCATCTTGGCAAGTCATAAACAAAAATAAACCATTTACTGAACCTATTTCGCAAATAAAAATTCATGATACGACAATCACTGATCCAACAGAGATTGCAAACGTTTTTAATAATTATTTTATTGACCAGACCAAAAATATTATGACCTCAAAACCCGACATAAGTAATATGAAAAGTAACCCTCACTCGATGTTTATGCATCCTGTGTTACCTCAAGATGTTATGAGAGCGATACACTCTCTAAAAAATAAACTTAGTACTGGCTACGATGGCATTTCAACTAAGGTCGTAAAATTTGTATCGAGTGACATTGCTTTGCATATCAGTCACATACTAAATTTGTGTATCATTTCCGGAGAATTTCCAAACAAGTTAAAAACCGTTATAGTTAAGCCACTTTTTAAAAAAAAATTCAAAACAAGATTTGGCAAATTATAGACCAATCGCTTTAATCACAATTTTTTCAAAAGTCATGGAAAAAATCATTTATGACGCGATAAATAAATTCTTATCTAAATTTAATATTTTGACTATAGAACAAAAGGGATTTAGAAAGAATAAAGGTATAAATTCCGCCGTTTACGATTTAATGAATATGATATTGAGAAACGTCGATGAAAAAGTACCAGTTTGCGCAATTTTAACTGATATGACAAGGGCTTTCGACTGTGTAGACCATGAAACTTTGTTGAACAAGCTTAATAGCATAGGTATCAGAGGAAATATGAATGAACTCTTAAGATCTTATCTCAGTAACCGAAAACAGCTCACAGAAATTTCAAGAATATGTTTAAAAACTAAGCGTGAGGAAAAATACTTATCGGAGTGTCGACTTGTTAGGTATGGCGTACCACAGGGCACTGTGTTAGGCCCTTTATTATTTTTAATTTATATTAACGACTTGCCGCAACGAATAAAACAACCCATGGTCTTATTCGCTGACGATAGTACTGCCTTGATTAAATGTACAGACCTAAAAACGTATGAACATGACATAAATAATACTTTAACGGACATTATACACTGGCTTGATCAAAATAATTTAACGATTAATATACTTAAGACTAGTGTTATGCATTTTTATCAACGGATACCCCCGCAAACTTTAAATTTAAATTACAATGGACAAAAAATAGACCAAGTGCAAGTTGCAAAATTTTTAGGTATAATGATAGATAGCCAACTAACCTGGAAACCACACGCAGAAGAAGTGTGTAAAAAATTAAGTACAGCAGCGTATGTGATTTTTAATCTATCCAAGAAAGTGAATATGCCCACCAGATTAGTTGCTTACCATGGTTTAGTCGCGACAATTCTGAGATTCGGCATAATATTCTGGGGAAATTGTAGTCTGAGAGAACAGGTATTCAAAGCTCAAAAACGATGCATAAGAGCAATGTGTAACATGAAAGTAACAGATAGTTGCGTACCTGTATTCAAGTCCCTAAATCTGCTAACTTTCCCATCACTTTACATTTTCGAAATAGCTGTTTTTGTAAAATCAAATATGCATCTTTTTAATAAATTGTCTGACAATAGAACACGACCAGTTAGAAGGCAGTACACAAACATGCTACGTGATAGTAGTCATAACACTGCATTATTATCGAAGAGTGTTATATGCATGTGCCCCGTTATCTATAACAAAATACCGGATGGAATAAAAAATGAGTCCATTCCACTCTTTAAAAAAAAAACTGTCAGTCTTGTTAATTGAAAAATGTTATTACTCTATTTGTGAATTTATAAATGATAAAACTTTATAGTTACCTATTTAATCTGACATCTTAAATTTTTATTTTATTTTATTGACCATGTTATCCCACGCCAAATGTAGCCAACGACATTAATTTGATGTTCTATTAAGACATTTTTCTATTTATTGTATTTCAAATGATTTGACATTATTTTGTAAAATGAGATTTTATTGATATTGCTTATGTTATTTTAAATTTTTTTATTAATTGAATATGATTTGCATGCCCTTCTGACGGCAAAACATGGAGAACTTACTTTATGACAACACCTATGTACAAATTTACCCGTGTTTGCAAAGCAATAAATGATTTGATTTGATTTGATTTGATTTGTGTTCTATTTAGCTTTGCATATTTTTTAATTTTATTTTGACTTAATTTATAACTACTATTATTATGTTTCATTAAAAAATCTTCAGTGAGGTCTATTGTTACTAAGGAGTGCTGGTTGCAATGAGTGTTTAATAATTCACTATACAAGTTATTAGATTCCTTAGCCTGAGTACATTCTTTTTGTTTCTGTAATTTAGTAATTTGTGTATTTGCATGAACTAATTCTTCTTCTAGGTCCCTAACTTTACATAAAGCCTCCTCATATATGTTACTGCAGTTGTTGAAACCATCTGTGACCACCCGCAGTGGGCAATGGGCTACCATACAACAAACGTACCCTTAAATATTTATTTTATTCTGGTTTTTAGTATTTGTTGTTATATCAGTCGCGCGTGCGCATCCCTCAGTGCCGGGCGCTGTGAGCGTACTCCATGTGCCGTGTCCAAAATGTCGGACCTTATCAAGTGTAACTCGTGTAATATAGTGATCAACGAGCTTTTATCCTATATTCAGAACAAAATCTCGATAATTGACGAGGAAACGCTAGTGCGAATATGTGTAACGTCATTTACGAGCGACGAAATTAAAAAAGCTAAGTCGTTATTGTTTGAATCGATTCCTACGGACAAAATAAAGACAAATCGGAAGAACAAAGGAAAGGAAGGAAGAGACCTAGTCGATATACTGAGCCTGTTTAAATCGACTGAACCCGATATTATACCTATCTTTGTGGCTCGGGAGCTGGAGAAGCTACCCCCTATTCTTTTTGATCATCTGGATTGCACGAAATTACTGAAAGACCTACTAAAAGTGCAAAGTGAACTAGAGGTAGTTAAAGCAAACTACGTCACAAAAGAGCAGCTGAGTGAGTGCAGATCTGAGTTACTACAGTTGAGATGTGATTCATTACCAACTGTGTCTCCACAGAATGTGAATATAAGGCGCGGAACATGGCAGCTGTACGATAGTGGGCCAGTTGGTCTCTCGCATGATATAAACGATAACACGTTAAATGAGCCGGTAGATAACCAGGAGACAAGGTCCAGTGAAAATATACTACAATATCGAGAAATGTTGAGGGTAAACGTAAAACTAAATGACCGTAAATCAGCTGTGCCGAGTCAACGGTCACCGGTATTGAATGTAGGCGAGAATATAATTGCGAGCGGTGCGGAGCGGCGAGCCAAGGTGACGTCACCGGTACCTGCGGCGTCGGCCGGCAAGTGTGCCGATAACTGCATAATAACATCTGAGAAAAGAGTCGAGCGCCACAGCGCAGTAAACACAGTAGGTGATTCTGAACCGATCGAGAATGATAATGAAGGCTGGAAGACCGTATCGAGACGCAAGAAATTTAATTACCGTTATCATGGGAAATCCGGGATTTCGAGAGATAAGGAAGGGGGCTTCAAAGCTGCTGATAAAAGAGTTCCGATATTTATAACAAAGATTCACATGGATACGACAGATACAGACATAATTAACTATGTATACAGAAAGACGAAGGAGAGGATAACTTTGGAAGAAATTACGATAAAACAAGAGAAGGATCATAAAGCTTTTAAGTTTTTTGTATCGGAGCTGAAGCTATCTATTTTCTTAGATAGTAATTTATGGCCAGAAGGAGTCATATTTAGACGATATATAAATTTTCGACCAAGGAATACGAACGGTAATTATACTGTGTCGGCCGATCAAAAATTAAAATGAATATGGCAAATAAGGAATTATACAACTTTGTAAGTTTCAACTGTAAGAATGTGAAACGGTCAGTAGATGATGTACGGCAGCTATGTCGAACATCCCACATAATTGCCTTGCAAGAACATTGGCTACTGCCGCACGACATTCATTTCCTGAGTTGTATAGATGATGACTTCGCTTATACGGGTGTATCACCCATGGACACGTCAAAGGGGATGATCTCAGGACGACCGTGGGGTGGAGTTGCATTGTTGTGGAATAAGAAAATCTTTAATAATGTTTCTGTAGTGCGATGTGATAATACTCGAGTGTGCGGTATTAAAGTTGTGGTAGGGCAAAGGTCATTCTTAGTGTTCAGTGTGTACATGCCGACTGATAACACGGCGAATCTAGTCGAGTTTGCGGATTGTTTGGGGACGCTGAGTGCAGTAGTGGGCGATGAAGGTATTGAGTGTGTTTACATGCTCGGTGACTTCAACGCCCACCCGGGTGAGCAATTTTATTATGAACTTTCAAATTTTTGTAACGATTTGGATTGGAAATGTGCCGATATAATTAAGTTAGGTTTATTATCTGACACATATAGTTTTATAAGTGACGCTAATGGTGCGCTAAGATGGTTAGACCACTGTGTTGTAACTGATTCGGCCTTTCAAACGGTGGTCGATACACACATCAAGTATGATCCGGTGTGGTCGGACCACTTGCCACTCATTATTAAATGTAATGTAAATAATGTAAAACCAAAGATTTTGCAAGACAATTTTAAATGTAATGAAATAAAATGGGGGGATAGAAACGTCGAACAAATAGATTTATATAGTAAATTGTGTAATAATAGTTTAAAAGAAATTGATTTTCCGCCTGAATTCAGTAACTGTAGTGATAAATGTTGTGATAACCGTGACCACTTGCGTATAATCGACAGTATGTATCATAAGATTGTTAATGCATTGTGTACAGCCGCCTCTGAGAGTCATACTATTGTTAAACCGAGGAAAAAACAACCGGTGATCGGATGAAAGCACGTGCGGGACGCTCACGGGGTAGCTCGGTGTAAATTTGTGGAATGGGTACTGTGGGGTAAACCGAGTGAAGGACGTGTTTGGGAGGAGATGCGGGAGAGTCGTAGAATCTTTAAATCACGCCTAAAGTGGTGCCAAAATAATAGGGAACAGATAAAGATGGATATCCTCGCTTCTCACCATTCGAAGCATGACTTTCGTAACTTTTGGAAAACGACGAGTAGGCTAAATAATAAGCCGGGCTTACCCGTGAGCGTCAACGGTTTGAGTGAACCGAAATGTATTGCGGAGTTATTTAAGGATCAGTTTATGGTAAAATCGCCATTGGGACCATCACGGTCATTCAGTGTGGAGGGGTCTCGCGGACAGGAGATAAACACCAGATTCCCAGCGAAGGATGTTCGGGGAGTTATAAAATCAATGTCGCGTGGTAAGTCTCCTGGCCATGACAGCCTGAGCATTGAGCATCTAAAGCATCCACCTGTCCAGAGTTCTTGCCATGTTTTATACATTTTGTATAGGACATGCTTACTTACCAGCAGAGATGATGAGGACCGTGGTGGTACCAATTGTGAAGAGTAAAACCGGTGACCTGAGCGACACGAGCAACTACAGGCCAATCTCACTAGCCACAGTGCTTGCTAAGGTTCTTGACAGTTTGCTTAATACACAGCTTGACCGGTATGTAAACACTCATGACAATCAATTTGGCTTTAAACCGGGACTGTCTACTGAGTCAGCGATCTTGTGTTTGAAGCAAACTGTCAAGTACTACTCCGATAGGAGCACACCTATTTATGCCTGTTTTCTCGACCTCTCCAGGGCATTCGACCTGGTTAGCTATGACATTTTATGGCAAAAACTGAATAAAATCTCTATGCCTCTCGAACTTATAGAAATTTTCAAGTACTGGTATCTTAACCAGGTCAACGTCGTTCGATGGTCGGGTGCTCTGTCGGAGCCATACAGGTTGGAGTGCGGGGTGAGGCAGGGAGGGCTGACCTCGCCGAAGCTCTTCAACCTGTACGTGAACGCACTGATAGAGGAGCTCAGCAGCACCCGTGTCGGCTGCCATATTGACGGTGTTTGTGTCAACAATATTAGTTATGCGGACGACATGGTGCTGCTGAGCGCCTCGGTTTGTGGTCTGTCCAGGTTGCTTGGCATCTGCGAGCATTATGCGCTGGATCACGGTTTGCTCTATAACGCTAAAAAGAGTGAATGCATGGTCTTTCGGGCCAGGGGTCGGAGATGCCCGGATTCTGTTCCACCTACTACATTGAACGGAGTCAAGTTGAAAAGAGTTGAACAGTTCAAATATCCCGGTCATATCGTGACCTCTGACCTGAGAGACGATGCGGACATCGATAGGGAGCGGAGGGCGTTGTCTGTAAGGGCCAATATGATCGCCCGGCGGTTTGTTCGTTGCTCGGGGGCTGTTAAAATAACTCTTTTCAGAGCGTTTTGTACGTCCCTATATGCGGCCAGCCTGTGGGTGTCATACACCCAGAAGCACTACAACGCTCTCCGGGTCCAGTATAATAATGCGTTCAGGGTGTTGTTGGGGTTGCCCCGGCACTGTAGCGCGTCGGGGATGTTCGCCGACGCCCGTGTCGACTGTTTCTACACGACGATGCGAAAGCGGTGCACATCTCTGGGGCGCAGGCTCCGGGGCGCCTCCAACACCATCCTGAGCGTATTTGCGAACAGGTTTGATTGTCAGTACATTAACCATTGTTATATGGTTAATGTAATGACAAACAAACAAATGACTCAGAGGTGGGAGTATTATTAGGTGTAAGTATATATATATTTATTTTAAATTTTTAATTTTATTAATTTATTAATTATGTGGTTCAATAAATTATTTTATAATTTATTTTAACGTTTTGATTATGTATTTATTTTATTTTAATTTGATTTGTTTTGTTTTTAGTGATTTATTTTGATTTGATTTTATTTAATCGGATTTAATTTAATGTTTGATTTTATTTGTTTTTATTCTATTGTAATTTCTATTATTTTATGTCTGGCAATGGGTGTTATTTACCTGGAAATAAATGAATTGAAATTAAGTTAAGTTTATAACGGCTACAGATATACATCACCTGTGAATCACCTGTGAAAATTTCAACTGTCTAGCTCTCACGGTTCATGAGATACAGCCTGGTGACAGACAGACAGACAGACAGACAGGCAGACAGCGGAGCCTTAGTAATAGGGTCCCGTTTTACCCTTTGGGTATGGAACCCTAAAAACAAGCATTATAATCTATAGAATTTTGGTATGACAGGCAATTTCCCGCAGGAAGTCAGCCAGTAAGTCGGTAAGTCAGCCGCAGCCGGTAAGTCAGCCGCAGCCGGTAAATCAGCCGCAGCCGGTAAGTCAGCCGCAGCCGGTAAGTCAGCCGCAGCCGGTAAGTCAGCCGCAGCCGGTAAGTCAGCCGCAGCCGGTAAGTCAGCCGCAGCCGGTAAGTCAGTCGGTATATTATGAGATAACAGATATCTAGTCACTATTTTGTGTGAAAGTACAAAAACATCAACAACCTTGCATTATTATTATAATTTGTACAATAGATACCTACAGTAGGGGCGCGAGCTGAATTGATGCAGTAGGTACACTAGGTACATGCTGACGCTCACGTAATAGAATCTACCTATTGCGCCTGAGCGAGAAGCAAATTCCGCCGTCGCATCGTCGCGTCGCCATTCTAAATCCCATTCAAAAAATCGAGTTGTAGGTCAGTTCAACTGCAAAGATAAAAAGTTTTATTTGCAAAAATGATCTTTGGTGTAGTTGTGCTACTGTTCTTTCTGTAAACTGTAATATTAAAAACGAGTAGGTAGTTATAATATACGTAGAAAAATTATAATCAAACTCACCTTATTGTTTATACAGACTGATTTTTAAAACGAACACACACGGAAAATAACAATAATTTCTCGTATACTTTGCGGGGAACGCAGCGAGCTAGCAACAGCGACACAGGTCCTACCTCAAAGACGCCTGGCCGGCTACTGAAACGAAGCGCGCGGGCCACCTTGCTATATAATATCTTGTTTAAACAATAAAAAACTGTTTTGATAAAAATAAACCATACAATATTCTTCGTAATTTCATTGCCTATTTTTTGACATGTTTTTCGGGAGTAAAAGTTGGTTACAAGTAAAAATAAAAAAACGATCAAAAAATCGCGAAAAAAGGGAGTTTTCTCGATTTTTTTTGATCGAGTGAAGTTGTATAAATCGTGTTTTGAACTATAGAATAATCAAGAATATTTATTAAACTACAACATGTATTTTTATCAGATCAAAACAAATAATATTTGATTGTTTAATTTTGAATCAAAAATAGGTCGATTCTGAGAGTCCTGCCCTTAAGCATGGGGTTAATTATACTACTACAGAGCGTGAACTATTGGCAGTTTTGTTTGCTTTGGAACAATTTAGAATGTATGTGGAGGGTTAAAAATGCAATATTGTCATCGATCATGCATCATTACAATGGTTTTATAAATTAAAAAATCCATCATCAGTTGGAGAAAGCACATTGATGAACTCGTCCCCCGTATTCGTAAGCTCATTTTTGTGTTCAAGAAACTCAGATCAGTGGCAGATCTTAAAACACTGAAAACAGTTTACTTTGCGCTTGCCCAATCTTTGCTAGGTTACTGCATCTCTGTCTGGGGTGGCACCTTTGCAGTCAGTATGTTACGGCTTGAAAGGGCACAAAGATCGGTCCTGAAAGTAATGTGCAGGAAACCCTTCAGGTACCCTACCGCACTTCTTTATAAAGAATGTGAGGTCCTAACTGTTAGACAACTCTTTGTGCTCCAAATAACATTGCGCAAACATGCCACTATACCACACTACCTACGGCTACGAGAAGGCAAGCGCAAAAGAACGAGACTTTGTAGCACGGAGAGACATAGAACTGCTCTTGCTCAGCGGCATTATTGGATACTGGGTTCACGAGTTTACAATAAACTAAATGCTGTTCTTAATATTTGCCTACTTACCCAACAGCAATGCAGGAACGCTGTAAGTGGCTGGCTGAAAGGTCTCACCTACGAAGAATCTGAGAGACTTATACAATTAGTGAGTTAACTGACATCTCATTTTCACCAACGTTTACTCATACATACCTTCTGGACTTCTGGACACACACTACCAAACACACACACGCACACACACACACACGCAAGTACCGACACACAACACGTACACAAACACACACTACAACACACACACACTCCTTATGTTTATTTTTATTTTTATAATAGAATTTATTCAAAATTATTATGTTTAATTAATTAAAAATGTTAATTAGTTCGTTGGTCGGGAGGAAGGTGATGGCATTCGTGATACAGGGTAATCCTAGTACGAGTGCCAAAGCACTCCTTTGACATGCACATGCACATTACCTAAGATCAAATTTGTTTTAAGGAGATTTATTTGTACCCATTTCACTAGTAATAATTTTTTTTTTTTTTTTTTTTTTTTATCAGGTCGTTTAGCTCGCTGGATTATCAGCTCGTTTAAGTCAATTTGACTTTAATATTATGCATCGAAAGGGTAAAAAAATGATTTTACCGGATGCACTCTCAAGAATTAAAGTAGAATCAATAGAAATTTCTGATAACATTCAAAATAAATGGTATTTAAAAATGGTAGAAAATTGTGAAAATTCTCCCGATAAATTTCCAAATTTTACACTTAAAGATAATAAATTATTTAAAAAAAAATATATATATATATATATTTCAGGTAAGACCCATATCAGATAACATATAAATTTGAAAATTTGCAGCCAATCACATTAATGCATCATAATCAATCACACTCATAATAATGATAATATAATAATAAATTCGATAAATTACAAAAATTTAATTCTAATAACATTAATAATAGTAGTTTAGTCTCTTATATGCACCACTATATGTAACTTGTCTGTCACAACAGTGCCGCATATAAGGACAGTCCAGCCTATTTGCTATCATTTCCAGAACGAAACATACAGACACATCTAACAATTAGACATTATTTAGACATTCGTTTATTTTGTTGGTATTTAGACATTCTAAAAATATATACAATTTAACTTCTCAATTCTCTTGGAAACAAGTAATACCAAGCGAAGATGTGGGACCACTATTAAAACAATTCCATGATGATCCCACAGGTGCCCATCTCGGAATATTTAAAACTCATAAACGATTAGCGTTACATTATTTTTGGAAAAATATGTACAAGGATGTTGAAAAGTATGTAAACAGTTGTCAACCTTGTAAAGAGTACAAGCCGGTAAACTCATATCGACCAGGTTTAATGGGTAACCCTAAACAAGTTAATAAACCATTTGAAGGAATTTGTTGCGATTTATTAGGACCATTTCCTGTGCCTACTAAAAGAAACACAAAGGAGAATGCCAGGGGTTCCCACAAGACTCGGCCAGAACCACAAAGATGAACTATGTTTCATAAAAAAGGAAAATAAATATAGAATTAGACAGTATAATTAGTTTTCTATTAAAAGCACACCAAAAAAAGATATAGTGTTTTTATAAAGTTGACCATTTGACACTTCTGATTTTGACGACATCATGAAATAAACTATTAGATGAATTAATGACTTTTAGCATATTATCCTCAGTGTCAACAGCCAAGATAGTCGTAAATGGTTGAAAAATCGGAGTCCAGTAACACAGCAATATACAAACACAAAACTCAAAAAAATACGGAAATACTTCGTTACTCGTGACACCACGCGGGAGAAGTCAAACTTTTTTGAAAATAACAAATGTCAGTTATAGTTTTACATCAAATGCTGCCAGCACTATAATTACTTTATTAGGAATAAACTATTCTAAACGGTATCGATAATCGAATTAAAAATATTTTTAATTATTACATTACTATAAAATATAATAAACTTATTCAAAAATATAACTAAACGCTATGTACTAATATAATTACGAGTAAAGATTATGTAAGCAATAAATTCACTTACGTATCTTCATATTGATATCATTGTAATCGATTCGTGAGTGCAATTTCGTATCGATATTGTTTTATTTTGGTATTGGCAACATTTCTAGTTGAAATTGTAGCTATGGAATGTGTTGTTAAATTGAATAACTATTTAAAATGACTTTTCAACGGTGTGGTTCTACAGATTTAATTTATATTGTATAATTCTTACTGTTTTTTATTATGAATTATCATTATCATAGAAATTCTGTCGGACGCTTCATACAATTCGAGCCGATTCTTGGCATTGTCCTTTATTAGTATGTTCAGATTATTTTAGTAAATATGTTATGTTGCTTCCTATAAGGAATGCAACAGGCACTGCTATAGTTAAAATACTGGAAGAAAAAGTTTTTCAGGTACGAGGAATATCTAAATTTGTCTGTGTGGACAAAAGTCCACAATTAATTTCAAAACAATTTAGAGACAATGCAAATATAATGTGCCTAATATTTACTATAATCCCAGATATCATCCACAGGTTAATCAATCGGAGAGAGCTATCAGAAATATTCTGTATGCGATTGCCTCATATGTGAAATCAAACCACAGGCAATGGGACAATCACATACCAGAAATTCAGTGTGCACTTAATACTTCAGTTAACGAGTCTACTAAATTTTCACCTTACTTTCTCGTCCATGGGCGTGAAATGTTTACAGATGGAAAATTACATCAAAACTCGGAAGTACCACAGCCAGTTTTTGATCTAACCGTGGTGGATCCCAGAATTCATGGTGATAACTTAAAAGAACTTAAAATGATTTTCCAGGAGGTAAGTAAAAACTTAAAACATGTGCACGAAAAGAATAAAAAGCATTATGATTTGAGGAAACGACCTTTAGAATATAGGGTTGGTCAAATAGTTTATAAAAGAACTTTTACCTTGTCGGATGCTAGTAAGCATTTTACTTTTAAATTAGCACCGCGTTTTCTTAGATGTGTTATTTCAATTAAACACTCACCTGTTGTGTATAGCGTCGTGTTTGTTCGTCGGCACTAAGGGCATTTCCCACGTAAGGAATCTCCTCGAGTTCCCAGAATCGTTTTAATTGTACATCTAGTATTTGCAAATAATTACATTGAACCTGATTAATGCGCAGGCCATTATTATTAATGTACAAAGGTCCAGACATAATCCACCCTAGATTTGTATTTTGAAAGTAAGATCCGTTTTTCAACTTAATGTTACCATCACATCGATGGCCCCACCGAATAAACGTGCAAGAGTTCTTACACGATTTTTTTTTTTTTTAATTTTTTCGTTTCATTTGCCTATCCTGCACCTACTTAATTTTTTTTTATAAATTTTAGACTTTAAATATCCCTATTATAATAGTGAATTTCTTTATTCTAGGGAAATAATTAATTTAAAAAATACAGGAATAATAGTTTATGCTTTTATTACATGCTTTTTGAGTCGCCAAGTACACAAGAATAAACATGTTAAAACCTACAGACGTTTGAGAAGATTTCTGATTGTTTTCAAATTTGGGTAATGTTTTCTTACACGTTTATTCCTGTAGAAATGTATGCAAATTTTATTAGTAATGTTTTATCGCACAAAATGAAAGTTTGAATATAAATAGGTTATTAAAATTAAAGTATTGCATTGTATCTTACTATATGTATATATTTTTTTCTAACAATTGTGTTAAAGATTCAAACATGAATATTCTTCGCATATTAGTTTAAGTTTATAACTAGTAACGGTAAATAAACAAATGTTTACGCGATAAATTCTATTGTAATCGTACGTAACATAGAAAGGGGTGCGGGGGGTAAGATGCGAGTGAAATTAGGTGACTAAATCGGAAGGTCAGTCTTGGTATGATTCTATTTTATTTTTATTTTTTTTGTGTTGGGACTGCTCTTGACCTCGATCTCGCCTGATGGAAAGCGATAGATGAGGTCTATGATGGAACGAGCAACCCCAGAAGATGCATGTTCACTCTTGTTTTGAAGGCTGGCGGGTTATACGTGGAAGGGAACACAGATGCTGGCAGAGAGTTCCACACTTTGGCCGCGCGCTTATTAAATGTGGAAGAGAAGCGCTTAGTACGACTAGACTGTATATCGACCAAGTGCGGATGGTACCCTGCTGTATGTCTGGTGGTCCGATAGTGAAAGGAAGATGGTGGGATCAGGTCGTGGAGCTCTTGCGCACACTCTCCGAAGTACAGTCTGTAGAAGACCGACAGGCAAGCAACATTACGGCGATGAGCCAGGCTGTGAAGCCTAGCCCCCAGCGCCTCGTCACCTATGAGCTTTTTTGCTCTGCGTTCCACCGAGTCAAGTACAGCAAGCTGGTATTTTGCTGAGCCATCCCATAAGTAGCTGCAATACTCCATACAGGAACGGACCTGAGCTTTATACAAGCCCAGAAGCTGTCCAGATGTGAACTACCGTCTCACCTTATTTAGTATACCCAGCTTTTTGGCTGCAGTCTGGGCTTTTGACTCGATGGTTGAGCCGAAGTTGAGATCTGACGTCAACTCCATGCCCAAAAGCTCCAGGCGGTCGGTAACTGGTACAGATGCACCTCGGAAAGTAGGAGATAATTGTAATTGGCTCCTTTTGGCAGTGAATAGACACGCCTTTGTTTTCTGAGCATTGAACTTGACCAGATTGTTGTCGCCCCACTGAGAAACGAGATTTAGGGTCAAGTTCATTTGCTCCACCATGGACTCTCTAAGAGTTCCTGTTTCCTCTCTGCTGGCTCTTGCACTGGCCAGGTATCTTTCTGAGACTGTGCTGTCATCTGCGTACCCAATAGCACCAAGCTGTAGCAGGTCATTAATATGCAGCAGAAATAGAGTCACTGAGAGAACAGACCCCTGAGGAACACCGGCGTTAATTTTCTACATCGGGCCTATGTAGGACCCGGTAAAAGCGCCCGTGAAGCTCTTTGCTCTGCCATACCTCCCTGCGGGCATTAGTATCTAATACAATAGGTTTGCGCCAGTTCTCGTGAGCCAAGGAGAGCGGGGTGAGGCCCTTGTCTACTGAGGCTACATCTCGGTGCATCCCCACGTCGGCATTTAGGAAGAATTCCCTGAGACTGCATATCTCACGGTTGTGCAGGGTCTTAGCATTTAAGAAGCCTCGACCTCCGCACTTCCGCGGGATATACAGTCTCATCACTGATGATCATGGGTGATGCATCCGATTTGCGGTCAGCAAAGTGCTATCCAGGGCGTCAAGTTCCGTTTGAGTCCATTTGAGTATGCCGAAAGAGTACATCAAAACCGGCATGACCCAAACGTTGAAGGCGGGCACCTTGTTTCCGCTTGATAGAAGACTATTTAATACTATACTCAGGTGGCCAAAGAAGCGCTCCCTCAGCGATTGTTTCATGTCGGTAGCGTTGATGCCTAACGCTTCCGACATACCCAAATACTTGTTGGTTTCGATTGAGGTGAGGGACCTTAGGTATATGGAATCCGAGAGTTGGGTTCCCACGAATTCCACAATCTCCCCTCGCTTTACATGTATGACCGCACATTTGTCCGCACCAAATTCTATCCTGATGGCTCTACTGAAAGTTTCGGTAGCTCCATCAGTTGCAGATTGTTGGGGGCAAAATGTTTCAAGTCATCCATATAAAGCAAATGAGATATAACCTGACCACCTCTCCTCAATCGATAGCCTAGACCTAAATCCTCCAGCAGTGTACTTAGAGGGTTCAGGGCCAGGCAGAACCAAAGTAGACTCAAACTGTCGCCCTGGAATATACGGTTAAAGATGTTTATTTCTCAAAAGAAATATACCTCGCTCGATCCTTATCGGCTCGCTACTCCTCTGGGTATGTAGACATCCTGGATAGCGAAGGACCGTCCTCCATTGCCCCATACACGAAATCAAGACTTGCGTGCGCAGACTTGCATCTACTTTATACAACTCTAGCACCCACATGAGCCATGTATGTGACACCGAGTCATAGGCCTTCTTATAGTCTATCCAACATGTCGACAGATCCCTTCGGGAACGACGAACCTGTTGGTTAATGACCATATCGATGAGGAGCAGCTCCTTAGTACCGCGGGACCCGTTCCTGCATCCATGTTGAGAAGCAGTTATGATGGAGTTGGTGTCTATATGTTTGTTAATTTTAGCTATCAAATTGGATGTAAAAACTTTATAGAGCGTCGGTAAACAAGTGATCATTCTATAATTTTTGGGATCCGCAGTACTACCTGATTTATGGAGCAGGTGGGTTATTCCTGTCGTTAGAAACTGGGGCAGCGACCTTGCGTCTAAGGCTGACTGGAACTGGGATGCCAATCGGGCGTGCGACCTTTGGAACCATTTTGTGTTTTGTGTTCATGTAGATAAATACACAATTATATTTTTTAATTCTATATATATCTGTATTTTATTTGCATCCTTTTACAAAATTATTTATATTATTATACCATGCATTAACAAAGATGTATTACATAAATGAAAACTGATCTTATTAACACTAATATAAATGCATACGATCTTTCCAATAATATAATAGAAGGACAATGTACTGTAAACAAGCGTGTAAAAAGTTATAGCTGGGTTCCAAAATAAACTTGATTTACGGAGAATAAAAGTGTAACATTAGAGTGCGTTTTATTCGTTGTGTATCGTTACACGAATAAACGTGTAATGATATATTACTGTGACCTAGTCATGCAAATTTCACAAGAGTAAAAAAAAAAAATAGTTTTTCATGATTTTCTTGAAACTCGTTGATGTTTAAAAAAAAGTAAATATGCAAGTCTATAGTTTATTTTTTTACCTATAATTCGATTATACACTATTTATACCTATTTACAATGAAATGAGCGTTATTGAAGTTTAAACGTTTTTATTTTTTGCTGAAAAGTTGTCATTTTTCTCTTACACGTTTATTCGGTGGGGCTATCGACATAATAGATCCCAAAACTTATCCGCGCCTATCAATATATCAATATCCGATGGCGAATGAAAACTTGGATCAGCAAGTTGGATATTGTCTGGAATAATAATATTATTTACGTTTATATTAGACGCCAGTAACCTAATCGTGATACACGGCAACACTAATCATTCAATGTTAGTGTGATAATGCTTAATTTTTGAACGTTATCGTATTTTACATGTGTGGGTAGACTTCGCTATCGAATGACCCACACCGGTAACTTGACAAGTGGACTGTAATAAAGGTATATTTAATAAATCGCATAAATTCTTTGTTATAAAGCACTGTTGGCTACCATTATCCAGGAGCACACGTACAGTGTGATACTCATTTTTATTATCAGCAATATCCACTAATGCCGTGGATAGCAGTACCGTGGGTAACACGGAATATGTTTGTTTGCTAAATGAAACAGAACTATCAGTTGAAGTATGTAACGAAGTTGAGACATTATTGGAGACGTTAGTGGTGATCGGCTGCGACTGTGAACTCGCCCCGCCCACATTTAATGCGCCGTCTTTGTCCACGTTATCGACATGAACCAAACTGTTATGTTTTTCAAGATGACACAGCCTACACGGACCGAATTTACAATCCTTGACCTCGTGACCTGTGCGTAAACAATTTTTACAAATATAAGTTGTGTAAACTAAGTTAATCCTGTCTTGAACAGGTAAATGAATAAACTTAGAACACGTATAAAGCGAATGGTTACTTTTACACATTTCACATACGCGCGGACCGCGCTTGCTAGTTTTCGTTTTCGTATTATTATTACTACTATCACCTGCGTGAGTAGCGACGTAACTATGAGAAGGTTGCTTCTTGCTCTGCATATGTTCATTACTTTTGTTGTCGTGTGAATGCTATGCTATGGTTCACCTTAATCATTTCTAACATATCCGCCCTGTCCTTTAGAAACTTAAGCAAATCATCGAACTTCAAGAATTGGTTCGAATCAGCATGATAAAGTGTACCTTTAAACTGCTCCCATTTACGTTCGGTACCTGGATCTAGCTTAGAAACAACCAAATATATTATTAGCGTATTCCACTTATGCGTTTGTTCTCCTAACGAGGTAAGTGCACGTAAGTTTCTTAATACAGTGTCTATTAGTTTCCTAATTTGAGAAGCCGATTCCTTATTAATGGAAGGTATCGTAAAGAGGGATTTGACGTGGTTGTGTTGCAATAATCGTGGATTATTATAAGGATTTTGTAGCAGCTCCCACGCGTGAGTGTAATTGGTGGCCGTGAATTCTAATGCACTTATTACCTGGGACGCACTATTCGATAACGACGATCGCAGGTAATGGAATTTCTGTATACTGTCTAAATCCTAATTTTTAATTCTTGATAAGTTGTTTTACAGTTTTAAAATACAAAGAAATCGTCAACAAACAGTGCTATACCGGATGAAATTTTTTACCGTCTCGAGCATAATCAGGTGTGTTGTGTAAGTGGAACAGAAGCCATACCCGAGAATATTTGCTTAGTACCATTGAGATTGTACAGGTTCGGAATTTCCTTCAAAAATCATGAAAACTATCCATCCTACGGCCCGTGCGTAAAAACGAATAATAGCCAAAATAGAAGATAGTAAACGGCGTAGGCTGCGATGGCGCATGAATGATAGTTGTACGTGTGTGCGAGCGAAACGCACGCACATTTCTTTTGCGTAGAAACCTAGTAAGCGGCCGCCCCTTGCATGGTACAGTCGTGTTGAAAACGTTTCCAAAATCAACGCAATAACATTTATAGTCCACTTACTAATAAACTAAGACAAACCTGATCTACAAATAAAATGAACACAATACCCAAAAATTCTCAAACATACAATACAAATACCCAATTGACCAAATAAGCCTCACACCAAAAGAATAAGTAGTAAATAGGTAATAACTTAACACAAGTAAGAAAACTTAACCTACCTAAAATAATAAAACACAACAAATACTTACGTAAGTACAAATAAAAACCCCACCAATTTACCAATTAAAAAGATAAAATAATAAGTAAACCTTTCCTTACAAATAAAACGAAAACAGTAACAGACTCGGAACAAACTTTTAAAACAATCTAAGTAATCTTTTTTAAATAATTCGAAACAATAAATACTTGAATAAGCAAGAATACTCGACTGTACTTCATTCAAAATGAAAAGGACGTGCATACATGCGGGAGCGAGAACATTGACAGAATGTTGTTCGGTCGACCCGTTGCTAAGTAACGTCGGCGCGCCTACGCACACGCACGTACATAGAAACTTGATGTGTGCGTGAGAGTTCACTTACCGGGGTTCACGTACGAGAGCCGAGCAGCTGAGCGGTACTCGCGCGCGGGCGACACGACCGACAGACGCGCACGCGCACTGCGCGCATTTTACAAAAAATGAACTTAGGTCTGTACCTACCTTTTTAGCGATATCGCAGTAGGTAATTATTGTTCAAAATGTTTCGTTCTAAACATAAACTAGCACGTCTTTGCATATTGTTCGGTAAACTTCGAGGCGTGTCTCTATCACTTTTCAAAACATTAAAAGCGTTTTAAATTTTTCGCTGTTTTAAATCACTAACGCTTTGAGCTTCTTCGGTATACACTAAACGTCAGACTAAACGTTTTAGGTCGGCCCACAAATAAAAGTCAAGGGGTGTTATGTAGGTCTGGTGACCTCGGCCGCCAGCTCACAGGTGCACCGCGACCTATCCACTTATCACCAAATTGACCATCGAGATACGCGCGCACAGATCGTTTGTAGTGAGCTGGACATCCGTCATGCTGGAAGTACATGTCTTGCAGATAGGGATCAGGAACGTCTTGCAACATGGTGTCAATGACAGAACGGTTCTGCACCCAGTGACAAAACTCCATGCGGGGTCCGAGGGGGAATTTGAGGAGAACGGATACCGTTCCTTCGCAGCGACTGAAGATTTTCTTCTTCTGCGTACATTCGCCTTGCACTGGCTGTTTTCACCAAACAAGATACTCTACGTTAGAATATTCGTACATGTTTAGATACGACAAATATGACCGGGTGCACGATGCATACGTGGAAACAAACAGCGCGACGTCACGCCGCCGTGACTAATCGCAGGTGACTGAAGCTCGGGACGCGGGCGGGCGGGGGGATGCGCGAGCGAGCAGCTCCGGCGCGGCGGCGGCGGCTCAAGCGCCTGGTGATATCAAAGAAGCCGACGGCAAGTGCGGCGAGTACCTATCGGCCGCAAAGGAACGTATCTAATTCATTGATAAATTCCGTGCATTTAGTAGGGTGCGTATGATTTGAATTTCGATATTTTTACATGGATTTATTAAAAAAAAAAATAATTTCTGTTTTTATTGTTTTTGTATTAAAAGTTTACTTCAAATGGGTAGTATTTTTAGATAAATCAATTTGTTTAAAGGGTATAAAAAAAAAAAAAAAAATTAGTTGACTATGCCATTGGCTTCTACTCCGTTCACCTACTACACCCTATGTTTGTCGAGACGGTAAAAAAAATCATCCGGTATACACTTTTACATTATTGTGACATTTCATGAAAAGGCATGGTTCATACTTTGACTTATTATAACCTAACTTTAACAAAATTTCTTTCACCCTTACATACCATGCTCATGCAGATTGTTTCAAACCATATATTGCTCTTTTTAACTTAAATACTTTACTTTTACAATTATTAACATGTTCTGTTCATTTACAGGTAATTCCATAAACACACATTAATTAATATAACCATTTAGGAAAGCTGTAGGAACATCTAGGTGATTCATATTAAGATCAAGATTCACACTCAAAGCAAATAACTATCTTAAAGTACTATACCTTAACACAGGTGAATATGTCTCATTAAAGTCCACTCCCTTAACTTGGGTGAACCCCTTTGCAACTAGTCTTGCTCTGTAACGCACTTCAACTTCACTATTAAACTTTTTTTTTAAAACCCACTTATTTTTCACTACTGTACCGACACTAGGTCTGTCTACCAACTCCCATGTATCATTGTCACTGAAAGATTGTAACTCTTCTTTCATTGCTTTTGTCCACTGCTCTTTTTCAGGACCATCTAAAGCTTCAGATACTGTTATTGGTTCACTTGTCATATCTTCAACACACATGTTACTGTAGTTGTAACGATCTGGCTTACGACGTAGACGTTTTCCTGGTTGATTGACAATATCCTTCTGAGACACAACCTCCATATCATCTGTTGTCAAGGGTTCATAAAACACTACATCGGAATCACTGGATGATCCGCTTGCAACATATGTCAAGTCGTCTATCTTCTGTGTCTGCTCAGTCTCATCTAGACTGCTTAACCTTTCTGTACTTTTCATTGGCTCATTTCATTTCATTTCATTTATTTCATAACAATTTTTACATTGTGTCGAAATCACTTTAAAATTACACACGTGCATTTAATTATATTTATTAATAACGATCTTATGAGCTTATCACTGTCATTAGCAGTAATAACATAGAGATTTGAGTCTAAATTATGATCATAAAGACAAGAATAATGCAAAATAATAATGTAAAAGAATAATGTAAAATAATAGGCAATGTAAAAGAATCATGTAAAACAATAGGTAATGTAGAAGAATAATAATGTCAAAACTTAACACGGTCAGGATTACGTCACCTTAGATACTATCATTATTATACAATTTCATTGGCCTAGGTAAATACGTCAGACAGAAACTCATCAATAGCATAATAGCACTTTTCTACCAAAAATGATTTTAATTTTTGCTTAAATTGGTTAATATTGTAAACAGACTTCAAATCTCCTGGAAGTCTATTATACAGCTTGATGGATTGAAAGCTTGCAGCATGAGTAACAACTTTCATATGTGGGACTATGTAATGTTGCAAGTCCTTGCGCCTAGTAGCTTCTCTCTTATTTCTTTGTTCAGTTGTTTCTAATCTGTTAAGTTTCTTTATAAGATCCGTGAGTACAACAAAAATATACAAGGATGGGACGGTTAAAATCTGTAGATCCTTAAAATACTGCTTACACGATACCCATTGCGGAATTCTCACCATGGTTCTTATGGCCCTTTTTTGTACTACGAAAGCAGTATTCACATTGCAGGCATAACTTCCGCCCCATAGAAAAATACTATACCTAAGCCTGGATTCGACAAGTGAATAATATACCAGTTTTAATTGTTTAATGTCGATCTCATCTCTGAGACTTCTAAGAGCATAACAGGCTGAACTAATTGAGCTTTCTATGGTTGATAGTTCCTTTTTCCAGGTTAATCCTTCGTCAATATAAACACCTAAAAATTTAACGCTGTCAACTAAAATTATATTATTACCATTCAAATTTATGTCAATTGTATTTTATTTCTTGCCGTAGTTCTAAATAACATTGCATTCGTTTTGTTGGTGTTCAAGTTGAGACTGTTCAAGGTGAACCAAGTATTAAAGTGAGTAAGAGTCATATTTACTTTATTAGTCAAGGCTTCTATATTTTCTGCGGTTATTATAGCATTTGTATCGTCAGCGAAAAGAACAAGTCCTATATCAGTTTGATTTGTCATGTAATTAATTAGGTCATTTATGAACAAGATAAAAAATATTGGCCCTACTATTGAACCCTGTGGGACACCTTTCTTTATTAGTTTTAGACCTGATTTGTATACTTTTTCACATTTATCTTCAGCTATTTTAATTTCTACATATTGCTTTCTATTTTCTAAGTAAGATTTAAATAGACTTAAAACCTGTCCTCTAATTCCATAATGCTCCATTTTTGCTAATAGTAATTTGTGATCGACAGTGTCAAAAGCTGAGCTTAGATCAAGAAATAACCCGGCAACTTTAAGTTTCTTATTAAGTTTGTTAATTAATTCTTCCATTAGTGTGTCAATTGCGTCATTTGTTCCCACAAATCTCTGGTAACCAGATTCTATGATCAAGAATTTTATTACGGTTCAAATGCTTAAGCAGTCTAGTTATAAGAATTTTCTCAAAAAAAATCGAAATTATCGGTAGTAACGAGATTGGTCAGTAGTTATGTGGGTCTAATTTACAACCTTTTTTATAAATGGGTAAAACTCTGGCTATTTTCAGTTGTTCAGGGAATATGCTCTTATCTATACACATGTTGACAAAATGTGCCAACGGTTCTGCTAATAAGTCAATGTGATCTTTTATTAATTGAATCGGTATTTCATCATGGCCATAAGATTTTTTGTTTGCCATTGCATTGACAATTTTTACTACTTCAAGCGCGGTGACTCGTTCAAATGTCATTTCTACGTTCACTCTGTTTACGTTACTTTGCAAGATTCTAATAGCTTGTTCACAATCAACATCCCCACCTGTTTCAGCTTTGTCAAACGTGTTCGAGAAAATGTCAACTATGTCTTGGGGATTCGATATAATCTTATCACAAATAAGGAGTATGCATTTATTTCCGTCTTGTTTAGGTTCTTTATTTCTATGCCTGTTTATGACCTGCCATAAGGCTTTTGAAGACTCCTTCGCTTTAGTAATTTCTGTTCTAATAGCAATCCGTCTGGCTTTTTTTAAAACTAGTCTAAATATTCTAATGTATCTTTTTGTATAAGTCCTTAATTCCTCAGTACAAGTCATCTTATTTGTGTTTTGAAGTAGGAACCGTTTCATTTTACTAGACACCTTTATCCCTTTAGTTGTCCAGTTTGCCATACGACATTTTTTGTAATTAATCCTTTTTTTCCTCTTTTTGAAACTGTCGCGATATATTTGTACAATTTTCTTTAAGAACCCATTTAATCCTTCTTCCATCCAGTTAATATTTAATAAACTTTTTCTAAATTTATTTGAATTTTTAACGCTGAACTGTCTAGCCTCAATAGTTATATAGTTTTGGTTGTCATTGGATGCTATTTTTTCAGTTTTAATGCCACACAATAATGCTGCGTGTCCGTCAGCCAGGCACTTATGATCAACGAGAAATTCAGTTATAACATTATCCGGTAAATTCGTCAAAAAATTATCCGGACAAGACTGCGCATTATTTCGTCTATACGTGACTTCTTTAAAAATAGGTCTAAAATTATAGGATGTCAGTAGTGTTACGAATTTGGTAGCTTTTAGGTCAGTTTTAAGCAAGTCAATGTTAAAATCCCCGCAAATAATGCATTTTTTGTTGTAAAAGTGTTCAAGTAATTGTTCTAACTTAGATAAGAATATTTCATAGTTCTTATCGATAGGATTTCTATAACAGCAGAAAATGTATATACTGGTGTTGGCATCTTTAACGCCGCATATTTCGAAGCATTCAATTTTGTATATTTTTTTACAAAAAGACACCTCTTCACAGTCAATATCATTATTCGCCATTATGAGACTACCCCCCCTAGTCTTATTTTTTCGTGCATTAAAAGAGACCATTTTATAATCGTCAATGCTAAACTGTAAAGCCGTATCTTTAGTCAAAAAATGCTCTGTTACGCACAAATATAAATTGTTTAGCTTAATATCTTGTAAGTATAACTCTAATTCGTTCTTTTTATTACTTATTCCACATAAATTCTGTAAATAAATATTAAGGGACACATATTTAGGATCAGATCTAGTTGTGTAGCTATTACCGAAGTTTCCAGGTGATTTAGGTCCGAAAAAACTCATTATTTTCAGTATCAGTCTGGATACTAATACTATTTGTAACGGCTATTAAACGCTTTGATGATGTTTCATTCTCTGTCTGTGTATATTTATGATTATAGCACATTTGTTTACATATTTGTTTACCACTATTTATTGTAACATAGTTCAGATATTCATTTCTATACTTTAAACGTAATATTTCTTTATGGATTAACCGACATGCTTGTTTTGTATTTATGTATTTTGCGTTAAATTTAATATTAGAATGAGCTAGATCCAGAGGCAAAAATATTGTGTTAGTAAAATTACTTTATGTCAGTTTCATTGAGTTATTCAGCATTTTAACATTAAGGTACTTATTTTTATAAAGTTTGCCGACTAAGACGTTTGTGTGTTTAACTTGATTCAACGTATAACATCTTTTAATATCTTCCATGACTACAACATCTCTGGATATAGTTATTTTTCTTCTTTCTCAATTGTATAAACGAAAACCCTTCACATTTTCTGGGTATCCAACCAAGTACATCTTCTAAGCTTTCTTGTCCCACTTCTTGCGGCGTTCTTTTGGTACATGGACCATAACTGGGCTACCAAACACTCGTAAGTGGCTGAGGTTCGGTTTACTTCCCGTCCACATTTCATACGGTGTAGTATTTCTATCTAGACTAGCTACTGGTGATCTATTTTTTAAATAGACCGCTGTGTTCACAGCTTCTGCCCATAACTGTTTATCAAACTGAGCATCAAACAGGAGACATCTCGCTTTTTCAACTATTGATCTGTTATATCGCTCACACAGCCCATTTTGTTCAGGTGAGTAAGCAGTACTTTTCTGATGAACTATGCCATTCTCTTTCAAGTAATTCTCCATTTCTGCAGAACAGAACTCCCCACCATTGAGATCTTAATATTTTGATTTTTGTGGATTTCTGGTTCTCTACTAGTTCTTTAAATTCTTTGAAAAACTTGAATGTTTCATCTTTTGTTTTTAGAAAATAGACAAAACACATACGGCTGTAGTCATCAACAAATAACAAATAATATCGAGACTTAGCAAGAGATTTGTTTTCCATTGGCCCACATAAGTCTGTATGGACCAATTTAAGTATACTGTTGGTCTTACTTGAGCTGTTAAGGAATGGTAGTCTAGCTTGCTTTCCCTCGCAACACACGATACAACTAATCTAGCTAATATCACATTTGTCTTGGTAAATCACACCTTCAACAGCTCCATGTCTCATTTTCTCTAGGTCATTGGTGTTTATATGACCTAGTCGTCTATGCCAAGTCGTACTTGAAGTCTGTACTGCTGCTGCTATTATTAACTCAGATTTCACAATGTTTAATCTGTACATATTATTCTCTAAACAGGCTTCACCAATGCAGTCATTCTGAGCGTTGTAAATGTAACATCCACGGTTGTTGAAGGATACTCTGTTACCATTTTCAACTATTCTACTCACTGACAACAAATTTGTGGTAAGATTAGGTACGCACAAAACATTGTTTACTTTTATCTCATACTCTCCCTTTAACAAATGTAGTAAGGTTTAAATCTCCAGAGCATTGAACTCATACGCTTGTCTGGTTCGCCACTATTATTTCCTTAATTATCGGCTGATATGTAATGTTCGACAACATTTATTTTCGTTCGCTACTAGATGACAACTGGCCCCGGAATCTACATACCAGTCGTTTCTGTTGAATTCACTAGACATAAATACTGCACAAAAAGCATTTGTCTTTTCTTTTTCAGTATTCTGGCTATGATTTGTACACTGGTTTTTATAATGACCAACCTTTTTGCACTTGTAGCAACGAATAACTTTTTTTTTATTTTTGAGGTTATCATTGATATTACTCGCCGACGGCTACGTTTCGTTATTTTGCTAGTGCTGTGCATTTTTCCACGCTTTTGTTTAGCAATAAATGCGCCTTCCGAGCTTACCTCAAAGTCTGAACTCATATCTAATAATTTAGTTTTGATTACATCCTCTATAGCCATTATCATTGGGCTAAATCTTTCAGGAAGTCCTGCCGGCATAACGAGCCGATCCATTCATCTTGTATTTCGAAACCGGTACCTTTTGACTTTTGAGCGGTTTCGACGAGCTGGTTCACGTAACTGGTCATGGAGTCACTGGTCTCTAAACGGATTGATATCAAACTTCTGAGGAGGCTGATCTTCCGCGTAAAACCCGAATCATCGAACAGAGATTTCAACTTGCCCCATAAAACTCGTACCGTAGGTTCGTTTTTGATATGAGTATAAAGAGATGGATCTATTGTCATGATGATCTTCGCCCTGGCTTTTCTGTCTTCTATATCGGTTAGTGTAGTGGCGTCATTCAGACCCACGCCTTCCAAGATCATGTTATTTTCCACAGCAAAAGCCCAATCTTCATAATTTTCACGTCCCCGTAATTTAGGCACATTAACTGAATAACTCGCTGACAAATTTAGGTCGGATCACATTATTATCACACCGATAACTTATTTACAGTTGAACATTGGTGCACATAGCTAATACTTGATGGCGCTAGTAGTAGCAAAAGAAGTTTTGTTAAACCATACAATATTTTTTTGTTATAAGTAAACTTAGTAGAAATCATAAATTTTAATAATGATGAAGCCTTTCGATCGGTATGCTAAAGCTACAGGATGATTATTTTTCTCATGAAACAGGTTCGATTCCCGGTTCAACCATTTATTTATTTAAACATCTATGAATGCAGTTTGAATTGTTTTTTAAATTCAAATAATGTCTTCTTTCAGTAAAATGTTCCTTCTACAATATTCAAGGTACTTTCCCTCCATGTGGCATATCCGTGGGACGCCCTGTATATTATGTAGGATCAAGAGTGCCGAGAGGTACATCGTCAGGGTTTGGAGTTCCCATTTTATAGGGAAAAACAAGACTGTCTATGTGTTTACAGAATTACTGAGTTTATTTAGTTTATGTATACATCTCACCTGGGTCTTGTTGAGCCTGAAGCGGCTTTATTTATTTCAGAACATTTAACCTCGAAAGCAAAAAGACTCCACTTTCTTGCTCGTGATTTCGCTAGAACTGAACAATTTCAATACTGCTGGATTGCAAATGGACGCGTGTTTCTGCGTAAAAAGGAAGGAGAAAAGTATACAGTTGTCAAAAATGGAAATACTTTTCAGCAACTACGAGAAATGTATGGAAGTAATAATTAATTTCAAATATAGTATAAAATCTTTTCTTTCATCAATATTTATTTTAATTGTATTACAAAGAATTCGGTGTTTGATCTTCGGAGTGGACGGTCGTGCGCTTGCTCCTTTGGTTTTTTTGTCTCGCGCTCGCTTGCCGACGAAAGCGGACAGTGTTTTCTTTTATTTTATTTTGATACTGCTGGGACATTAGTAGTCGTCTAATAAATTAATTAATTAAAATAGTGCTAAGTGAGGTGCATGTTTACGTGAGTTCCTGATCTCAAGCGACCGATCAAGGGCACGCAACTACAAAGGACCCAAGCTAATCTGGAGAGAACTTTCCTCATCTTTCAGGACGTTGCCGCGTTGCTTTCCGATACAAAATTGGTCGCACATTCAAATCGTATTTTATAAGCTAATTTCATAAGATCACTAGTAAAGTGCATATCATTTATGTAATAAGTATTAAATATTTAATATACAACAACATTCTAACAAAAATAACGTTATCGCTTTTGATTTCGTAAAAGTAAATATTTTCCCATAAATTTAAACTAGTGTTTTAGCCTCTTGCATGCTGACGATTATAACAGTAAGTTTAATTTCCAGAAACGACCCTAAACAAATTAAATATTTCTATAGCGTTACAAAAAAGTCGCTCGGTCAACAAATACATCTTCTGGCAGCCATTAATCAAGTTTTATTACCCCCATGTGCGCAGAAACATTGAGGGTGTAGCACTTAGCAAGCGGCCCATTCAAGAAAAAACAAAATCTTAACCCCGGAAACTTAAGATTGCTTAACAAGATTCATTTCTACGGACAAACAAAAGAGGCAAGCTCATAAAACTCCGGGCAAAGTGCAACGGTACCAAATTTTTGAATTCCTCGAAACAAAACCTGCACGTGTGACGCCATCAGTAATAACGCCGTTAGTAATTCCAAACAAAAGTTATACAATGGCAATTATAGTGCCCATGCAAAAAGATGGTAACTGCCTGTTTAGAGCGATAGCCCACCAAATTTAACACAAGAACCGAACAAGGGCAGCTCATAAAACCCCGATTCCAGAACAGCCCCCAATTAGCTAGCTCATTAACACAGTGTGTACTAGTACCAACAACATTACATACACCGACATCAGAGGAAGTCGCGGACAACACTGGATACACAATACTCAGAAACCCGCCTTCTTCCGTAAGTAGATACACTTGCCCTGAACAACGTATTGCAACTTGTAACATCCGCGGGGCCTCAAAACCGACCAAAATAGATGCGGAACTTTCAAATAGGGGTATCCACATAGGCTGCCTTCAAAAAACAGGGATGAACTTAGGAACATACAACTCCACCCACTACAGATGGCATCTATCTGGAACCGCAGGTTAAGCACATAGGGGTCTTGCAATTGGGCACGCCACAATTGCGGCGATAAGTCCCCTCTTTGAGGAGTGGCTAGAGAGGCGCCACGGCGTCCTCACCTTCCACCTGACGCAGGTCCTCACCGAACACGGTTGCTTCGGGAGGTTCTTGTTTCAGATAAGGCGGGAGGAAACGCCCGGGTGTCACCACTGTGTGGATCGCCCAGAGGACACGGTGGAGCATACGGTGGAGGTTTGCCCTACTTGGGCGGAGCCCCGCCGTGTCCTCTTGGTGATTGGCGGCGGTGACCTCTCGCGTCCGGCTCTGATCCAGGCCATGGTACGGAGCAAGAGGGCATGGGAAGCAGTCACCTCCTACTGCGAAGCAGTAATGCTCGCGAAGGAGGAGGCGGAACGCGTGAGGGAGAGGCAAAGTTTGCGCCCTCACGCCCCTAACCGCCGCCGTTGGAGACGCCCTGGGCGTCGGGAATCCCAGGCGGATTCCCGGCCACCATAGGCGCGGGCTTGCGGACGGCGAGCAATGGGTAGCTCGCCGTCCGATTAGGACCAGGCCCGGGTCGATGGCGCGTCGTGTTCCACGCGCGCCTCAAACAGATGTCAGCACAATTGGCGGGGTCCGCTAGGACCGATGCCTGCCAGGGTTGCGGGTTAGTCCGAAAGGGATACCGGGACCTTGGCAACAGGCAACTGAAGGAACACGGGGGGTTTTAGTCAATAAAAGTCTGACACGCCCTTCCCCTCCGCCTAGAGCGGGAGAAGTCATTGGATGATTTCCCATCCACAAAAAAAAAAAAAAAGGGGTCTTGCAATTGTAATCAGAAAGGATACCGACGTGATGGCAATCACTCTTAAAGTTGGTAGGGGAAGCGACAAATCTGTGTATATAATTAACTCGCACATCAACAGCTGTACCTCTAAAGCAACAAGATCATTCACAGGTCTACTAAATTTGATTAGACAAAAACCAAGGAAATGTACTCTAATAATCCTAGGTGACTTCAACGCCCACATTGGTAGACCAGATACACTAAGTTTCCAACGCAAAGGGCTGATTAACCAAAATTGATTTTTAGCCTATCATGAATATTCTAACTACAACGGGAAAATGTTAATGGATATATTCAATAGGGAAAATCTGCAAGTAGAAACAACAAAAACGAGGACATCATGCAAGATCACATTGTCAAATTGGACCACATTATTACACCGCAGGCAACAGGAAAACTCTTTAATTTCATTAAAGCCAAATGGTCCGGTAGGGATACCTCGGACCATAAAATAATCTGGGGACAGCTACAAACAAGTCGTATTTTAAATAAAGCGGAAAACCCCAAACACAATATATAAAAGAAACAGACAACAATTGAGACCAACGATTTCAACCACAAACAATGCCACTATGCCGCTCGCAACATCAAATCCACCAAAGAGAAATACCAAGCGTGCATAACAAAAAAACATAGGCATCAACGGATAAAGGTAGCGACATACCATGGAGCACCATAACGGTAGTATTAAAAAGAGGCAGCCCAGGAAACTTTGACTTTTCAGCCGAGTCACTCTAGGGAGCATCGTATAGCGCTTGCTAACCTCCAAAAGGCTAAATTCTTAGAAAGTAGACAACCTGATAACCCGAATTCTAGACATAATCGCGTTAAAAAATGCCAGGAAACACTTCAAAAAGTTAAACATCATGCGGAAAAAAAGAATGCAGAGCCTTCTTTGCCGGACTAGGAAAAAAACACCCATCAAAACGCATACAGGTACTTTATTTATTTTACAGGAGAAACAAGTTAGAAACAAAACGCCGGAAGAGAAACGCGTACATACCAATCTCCAAATGGGAGCAGATTCTAAAAAACTCCGAAGGCCTACCTATACCGACGTTTAACATAACAAAACCGTTAACCGACACACAAAATGAAGGACCCACTGTGGATGACATAACGGGAATCATTAACGGCATGCGTAACGGGACAGTCCCAGGAACAGACCAAGTGGTAATCGAGCACAAAGCGATACCACAAATATTACAGGAAGCCGTCACCAATCATATGAACAAAGCCTGGATACGGAACGACACACCCGCCACGTGGCTCGAAACAATGCAGGTACCAATTCCGAAAAAAACTTACCCTAAAGATACAAACGATTATCGCCGAATATCAATTTGCAATACGGGTTACAGAATTTACGCCTCTGTACTAAAAAAAAATAGACGAAATAATAAAAGAATTAGGCAATTATCAAGCAGCCTTTTTAAACAATAGATCTACAGACGAACACATATTTACGATGAAAAGGGGACGAAGATTAGTCACGCTAGGAAAAAACCAAGACTAAAGAAAATGCATGAAATCTTAGACGGAAAGACAGTAACCAAACGCATCAAGAATCATAGGCTGTGCTATCTCGCACATGTTCACAGACGCAGCAAACCACACCTATTACATGCAGCAATAAAGTACAGGGCCAAATCCAAGAAAGTAGGCCGACCGATTTACACATGGAACGACAACCTAAAACAAGACATAGCGCGCTTCGACAAGGAAATCGACTTCTGGATGGACGTGGCGGAAGACCGAAACAAGATCAGGAAAGCAGCTAGCGAGATATACAAGATACCTCAAACGGACAGCAGCGAGAGCTCAGACGAAGATACAGAAAACAACAAATTTTAGCATAGTACAGCAAGGTGTTAGAAAAGGGCCGAGAACGAAGCATAATATCTCCGCCAATGGATTCAACGGTGAAGATTGATCGAAGTCAACTGGCGGCGACGTCGTAAAAAGATGCCCATCCCTAGATAAATATTACCCGTCTCTCCACTAGTCCATTGCTTACTCAAGGATTCATATCCGGTAGGCTCGCAAATCCCTAAGGGCACATTCTATCCCTACCATTACCAGCGCCCCCCGGTCTACTCTTTGATATGCAATGACTTCTGTAGCTCCATGAACCATGAGGCTTCAGGAGCTAGTGCAAATCCTGGGGTTCGTTTGATTTATCGAGTCTGGTTAAGCCACGCTGGGGTCGGTGCATTTCATTCATTAATTCATTCATATCAATTTTTATTTTAATTGTATTACAAAAACTTAAATATAATACATGTTTTTACACACCAGCTCAATATACATCTAACACCACAAGCCTCACCATGCTCTCCATGTCACACAACCTTAAAATTATTATCCCTTATCCCACCCCTGTTTCTATGGTCTATATTTCTATGGTCGCTAGATGGCGCTGCTCCTAGCCGGTCGTACAAATAAACTCTGCTGTAAAATATATTTTAAAATTACTATTACTGTTTAAAAGTGAATAAAAAATAAGTGTACCGATTAAACATCAAACAATAACTTAGTGACAGTGTAGTTTCACCATCTCATTCGCAAACTATGAAGTTAAAACCAAATATGTGAACTCACGAACCGTCTCAAAAATAAACAAGAACAGTGTAAAAAACAATCATAATACAATCAAGAAGTGACAATTGGCAATAAAAAATATCTAATATTCAACCGACAAATCGTTTAGTGATACAAATAGTTAATATAATATGTGTTCTAATAACAATAACATCAATCATAAAGTGAAAAAGTGATTCATCCGTGTTTTGAACCTCAACCGTCATAAGATCGCTAAAAATAAGCGACTTTGAACCTTAAACCAAATTGCTGTTAAGAATTTTGTTTAGCCGCCAACTAGTCAAAAACTTCGCCACATAGAATTACTGTCTGTCTGGTCTCGAGGATAAGACGGCGTCCTACTTTTGCCAATTGACTTGCGTCATTGAAGTGGTCGCGAGTTCAAATCTCAGTACCAAAATTTCACTTTTCGGAAATATCAGAGTTCTCATTTCAAGTTTTACAAACACTTCTCAGGCACTCTACGAAATGTCTGCAATCAGTACATCAAGCAACAACAGTAGTGGCCACAAAATGACGTCACTAGTCATGTGCCATAAATGTAAAACAAAGGTAGACATAAAAAGTACTGCGTTGTGCTCAGCCTGCAATAACAGATTCGAATTTGAGTGCGATGGATACCCAGAACACACATATCGCCTCAAAGATAAAGAAGCTAAACTTAAATGGAGGTGTAAGGTGTGCATCAGAAACAAAAAATATGCGAAAACTGAAAACCCTTCAGGCATTACTTTAAGGAAAAAGGAAACTTTTTTGAAGACCCTATCACCTACGGAACAAGGTCCAGTCACGGACTCAAATCTGGACGGTGAAACAAAGAAAATACTCTCACCAGCACAAGATAATACAATGTTGTCTGACTCGCATATCCTTACTGACTGCGATACGTCTGATACGTCATATGTTACTCCAAAAAGACGGTCAAGGAGTGTGGATAGAACTGTAACTGATTTAATAACCACCTCGGAAATGAAGGAGACAATCTCAAAACTCACTCTCAAACTGGAAAGTGCAGAAAACGAATTGGAAAATGTATTATTAGAAAATACCGACTTGCAGAAACTTGTTAATAAACTAACAACGGAAATCAGCACATTAAAGTCTTTGTGTCTGTCTCCCTCCATGGGCCGAAGTCCTGGTTCAAGCACTAAGAAAAACAAGCAAATCGGGATACGACGACCAAACTTGACTCCCACACTGTCCATTTCATCGAAAGTCGATAACAATGCCTACATTATTCAGCTGGAACAGGAAATTCTAAACCTACAACAACAATTACAGGTTGCGCAACAGGAATTAATAATCCTTAGAGAGCGTATCAGTGCCTTGGAGAACTCCACTCATCATGAATCAAAACAGGTCACTGCATACGGCACTGTATCTAATCCTCATGTAAAATCGCAAGACGGTCTACAAGAGAAGTATACTCAAACCTCGAAACGGAGTTATTTCTCATTGACAAACATAAAGGAAACTCTAAGCAAAACTGCTCAAATGAGTAATGTTGCTAGCAAAAATGTGCTAGGCGCTTTACACAAAAATAAATTAACTATAATAAGCAGCAATTGCATACAGGGAACTCTACCCATAATCGAAGAAGTATTTTCGAAACACTTTAAGTACTGTAATTATATAATACCGAACATCACCACAACATCTTTCCTAAGGAGTATTAAATACAAATTAAAAGACTTTACAATTAACGATTACTGCCTTATATTCATTGGTGAAATTGACCTGCGGGGGGGGGACTATTCACATATACTACATAACTTAAAAAGCTCGTTACAAAATTTGACCCATACAAATATTGTTATTTGCGCCCCCATATACATAAAAGGTGCATTAATTCATAATTATAAAGTAGAGCTCTTCAATAACCTCCTCTTAACGGACATAAGAAACAATGAATACGCATATTTTTTCGATAGCAATAGTACCCTATCGCACGAAATGTTTTCGTATAATACTGGCAGAATAAATAAATACGGATGGAAAAACATATATGACCAGATCATGTCCAGGATAATGTTTGACTACGATTTGATCGGTTTTCAAGATATTGGTAACTTGGTGATCGATGCTGATGACAGGTCGTCCACAAGCAGTAATACCGAGACTCCAACTGATCAAGATAACCAGTTTTTTCTATTGTAGGCACTTGAATATTGTGCACCAAAACATCGCTGGTCTTTTAAATAAATCAGATATGTTGACGTTGCACATACAAGAGTTGTCTACAAAAGAAAATATAGACGTTGACGTCTTATGCTTAACTGAACATTTCGTTACTTCAGGTCAGGAATCGTTGATAAAAGTCCCTAATTTTAAGCTCGCAGCGTGTTATTCAAGAAAGCAACAAAAGCGCGGAGGGTCGTGTATCCTTATCAAAAATAGATACAAATATAAGGAACTTCCTAACGCGTCTATCTCAGGTTTATTTGAATATTGTGCGATAAAGTTAGTTGAACAAGGAATAATAATTGTTTGTATCTATAGACCACCGAATATGTCGTGCATAAATTCATTTTTAGATCATTTAGATACCCTTCTAAAGAAAATTTGTACAAAACCTAATAAAAAAATTGTATTGTGTGGGGATTTTAATATTAACAGACTGAAAAGAAATAACTTCTCACTAGACTTCGAAAATGTACTACTTAACTATAACCTTAAATTAGAATTGAATGAACCAACCAGACCAAAAAGCGGCAGTTGTTTAGATAACTTTGCTCATAATTCTAAACAAATATGTGAGAGTAAAGTAATCGATTTCGCATTGTCAGACCATACTGCTCAAATCTTAAAAATTCAAGTTAAAAAAACATGCATACTGAATTCTTGGCACATTCAGAAACGTGATCTATCCAAAGAAAATTTAGTCTTATTTAAAAAGCATCTACAATGTCTGTCTTTTTCTGACGTTTTTGAATTCAATAACCCTAACGAGGCATACGATAGGTTTATTGAACTGTTTCGTTTATTTTATCATTTATGCTTTCCAAACCAATTAATTAATATAAAACCCGATAAGAAAGTAAAATGGATCTCGCGAGGTATTAGAATTTGCAGCAGAAAATAAAGAAACCTACTTTGGAAATATAGGAAAGCACCTTCATGTGAAAATAAAACTACATTTAAAAATTATTCACGCACGCTTAAAAAAATTATCAATCTCACACAAAAAGCTCAAAATAACTACCTAATTCATTGTTCTCAAAATACAGCTAAGACGTCATGGCAGATAATTAATAATAACAGTCGGTTAAAAGAACCAATATTACAAATTAATAAGGAAGATAAATTAGTAACTAATCCTAAGCAAATTGCTGATTCATTTAATGATTTTTTCGTTGATCAGGTACAAAATGTAAATAGTAAATATCCGAGAAATACAATTAGTAATCTCCATATCAGCAATTCATCATTCATGCCTCCAGTAATACCTCAAGACATTTTGCGTATAATAAAACACTTGAAAAATAAAAATAGTGTTGGATGCGATGAAGTTTCTACCACGGTGGTAAAATTTGTTTCGGATGTCATAGCTAAACCATTGGCCCACATAATCAATACATGCATAAGCTCAGGTATATTCCCTGATAAATTAAAGACTGTCATGGTAAAACCATTGCATAAAAAAAACGATAAGGGAGACATGTCGAACTATAGACCGGTAGCTTTAATTTCGGTTTTCTCAAAGATATTCGAGAAAATTATTTATGAATCTATTTACACATTTGCAACTAAAAATAATATTCTATGCGAAGAGCAAAAAGGCTTTCGAAAAAACAAAAATATTAATATGGCGATATTTGATCTATTAAAAGTGATAATGAACAATGTGGATAAAAAAAATCCTGTATGTGCAATATTCACAGACATGACGAAAGCATTCGATTATGTAAAACATGACATCCTCTTAAATAAACTTCATCACTATGGGATAAGGGGCAATGTCCTAAATTTAGTAAAGTCCTATCTCACGGATCGAAAACAATTTACAGAAATCTCGAGAATATGTCCCAAAACTAAACGCGAATTGAAATATCTATCCAATGTTAGAATTACTACATTCGGAGTACCACAGGGCAGTGTACTTGGGCCATTGTTGTTTTTACTTTATATTAACGACCTATCTTGTCAAATACATCATCCTATGACTTTATTTGCTGACGACAGCACAGCTATAATTGAATGTAAAAATAATACTCAATACGAAAGAGAGATAAATGATACACTTGAAAAAATAATAGATTGGCTTAACAAAAATAATCTTGTGTTAAATCTACAAAAAACCAAAGTAATGCATTTCTTCCAACGACTGAGGCCTAACTATATTGTAACTAAATATAAAGACGAAATAGTAGATACCACTTCAGTTACAAAATTTTTGGGAGTACATATTGATGATAAATTGACCTGGAAAGACCATGCTGAAATTGTGTGCCAAAAATTAAGCAAAACCGCATATATTCTGTACAATCTCTCAAAAAAGTTAAATATGAACACGCTAGTGACAGCATATCATGGTTTGGTTGCTTCATTACTAAGGTTCGGTGTTATATTTTGGGGAAACTGTAGTGAGAGAGATAAAATATTTAGGGCCCAAAAACGTTGTCTTCGATCAATGACAGGGCTCAAACCCATAGAAAGCTGTAAACCAATTTTTAAATCACTGAAGATTCTAACACTACCTTCTTTGTACATTCTTGAAGTTGGCTTATTTGTTAAGATGAACAGTAATTTGTTTACATCAATGATTGATAAGAGAATACGCAAAGGACCAATGAGGTCTCAGTATAAAAGTCAACTATATACAGGCGGTTACAAAACGTCCTTACTTAAAAAAAATATTTTTTCCATGGGTCCTCTCATATATAATAAATTACCAATAAATCTAAAAGTATTACCCATCTCAGTATTCAAAAAACAGTTAACTAAATTGTTATTAGAAAAATGTTACTATTCAATTAAAGATTTTTTTGATGATAAAAGTTTTTCCTAATGGGAGTTTTGATTGTGGTACTATAATTAATATAAATGTATGTTATTATTATTATTTTTTTTTTTTTTAATAATAATATTGTCAATTGTAATGACATGTCAATTATTCTAATGATAATTATTTATATATTTTCTTTTGATACACATTTTTTTTTTTTTTTAATTAATTTGATCATTTAAATAATAATTCAAAAATTATAAATTGATATACATAGTTGTGATAAGAATGATATAAATAATCTAATCTAATTTTGCATGCCGATTGGTAAAATGTGGCTGAGCTATAATTATGTACTTAATCTTAAGACCTGTATGTATTACCCATATTTGCGAAATAAAAATTCTATTCTATTCTATTCTACTTGAGTGATCAACAAAAGCCACTATCCCACCCCTATATTATTAATAACTGCCCCGTTGGTCTCGTGGTCGCAAGCGCGACTGCAGAGCTTGGGGTCCTGGGTTCGCATCCCGGGTCGGGCAAAGTTTTATTGGATTTTTCCATTAGGAATTTCGTAGTAACAGCCCGGAGTTTGGAAGTTGGCGGTGTGATACCCCCGTGCCTCGGAAAGCACGTTAAGCCGTTGGTCCTACGCCTGATCATTGTAGGCGTGAAGACTGACTACCCAAACTTATCGAAAGCAATCACCGAATCTGACTGGAGTCACATTTATAACTACAGTGACGTGACCGAAGCCTTCGCAGATTTCACACGAATGCTGAGTGAGAAAATATACCCTTTTACTATAACGGAGACTGTACGAAACTCAAAGACCATTAAAAAACTTGTTGATGTGCATCCGAAAAAGAGACATGCTACACATGGAAGCGAAAAAAACCATAAACAAAGATAACCCGATCATACAGCAGCGATATAAAACCTATTGAAACTTTTGTAACAATTTAATGCAAAATTTGAAAACGGATAACGAAAGGAAACTATTAGAAGATGCAAACGGAGACAGTAAAAAAACATGGATGGCTATTAAAAATATCTGCAATATTAAAAATAAGACTCAGAGTGGCCTAGAACTACTAGAAACATACCCTGACCCCATGGAGTCGCTAAATAACGTGAATCAATACTTTACGAAATTAGGTGAGCAGCTTGCTGAAAGGACGTTGCTTCGTATTAATAGAACAGAAACAGAACACGCTGCTATGACACTATTCCACGATAAAAACTCATCTAGTGAATTTTTCTTCGCAACGCCGACAGACGAAGTTGAGGTTAAAAATATCATAGGAAACCTCAAAGACAACTCAGCACCTGGATGGGATGGAGTCACGAACAGGACACTTAAGTTATGCAGAAATCTCCTTGCTGCACCAATTACATTCTTGTGCAATTTAAATGTATCGACTGGGAAAGTTCTCGTTTTACGCTAATCAAAACCGCAAATGTATGCCCAATCTTTAAATCAGGCGATAAAACAGTCCTATCTAATTATCGACCAATATCTCTACTTACATCTCTATCCAAAATTCGGGAGAAGATTATGACTCCTCAGTTTCCTGGATAAAAACGGCTCAATATCAGAAAATCAATATGGCTTTCGCAAGCACAGGTCAACGGAGGACGCAGTCACTAACTTAGTTGATTTTGTAGTAAATAAAGTGGACAACGGCTATAAATGCACTGGTGTCTTCCTTGATCTGGCTAAAGACTTGATACGGTGTCCAGGCGTATTCTCCTTAAAAATATGTAGTCTATTGGTATTTGAGGTTTAATCCGGGAGTGGTTCCAGTCCAGGCCCGGTCAACTATGTATAGGTGACCTTGGACTCAACGAGGGGCCTAAAAAGTGACAAGGACAGCGAGTGATTTTGTTGCCGACTCTTTCTAACAGACATGTCATGCACTTTAATGTTACCATGTAAAATAAAGTGAAATATCAATGTGCTATAAAAGCGTTTTCTTCATTAACGTAGCTTTTAAATAGCAATTTAATGATTTTCCATTCATTTCATTAAATTTGACAGCTAATATTAGCTTCATTTAGAAAAATAATATATGATTAAAATCAGTTTTTACGTGATGGCAACTTTTACAATTATCACTTCAAATTTCAAAATGGAGTACATTTTTTCAACTTTATTATTATTAAAACTTAATTAATTTTCTGCTTTCAACTGCTGATAAAAAGTGTTTTTTGCCGGTTTGTTTGTTAGGTCTGTGCGAAATTAAAGCTTTTTGTGTTGAGAATTCAATAATTACGAAATTAAGACTCTTGCCTGAAATTGACGGCCTGAAATTAAATTAAAAGTTAGAATCAATTTATTATCTACAGTACTTCTTTTGGTGGATGTAACATTCATGTAAGCTATTAAAGTCTCTGCAGGACAGATTGCAGGACGTTGTCGGAAAAAGGAAGGTCAAGAATTGGTTGGGATTTACCTATACCAGATGTCTTAATTAAATCAGTAATAGTAATTAAAAGTTTGTCTTGATTGATCATAATATTGGGCAACCTAATCAATGATAGCGTCTGACATCTTTGGCCTGTTGACAAAGCCAATAATACAACCAATTTTTTGCTCAACTGCTCAACAGCTACCTGCAACAGCAACAGTATTTTTATCATTCCGAAAGTTAATGGTGAAAAACGTTTAATTCTAAATTTAAAGAAATTAAATGAATTTGTCGCAGTTAACCATTTTAAGATGGAAGATGTTAGGACAGCTGTCAAATTAATGACACCTAACTGCTATATGGTTAACTTGGACTTGAAAGAAGCATATTTTTTGATACCTATCCATAATGATCATGTAAAGTTTTTGAGATTTTATTTTGATAATATTCTGTACGAATTTTTGGTTTTACCTTTTGGATTGAGTTCAGCTCCTCATGCTTTTACAAAACTTATGAAACCAGTTTCTACTTTATTGCGATCCCGAAATTTTAAATCAGTATTCTACTTAGATGACAGTTGTTATTTCGGAAACAATTATGATGAATGTTTAAATAACATTAATGAAAGCATTAAGTGCCTAGTGAACTTAGGATTTATAATAAACTATGAGAAGAGTTCACTGGTACCAAGCCAATGTTGTCAGTTTTTAGGTTTTCTTTTAAACTCTATAGACATGACCTTAGAACTCCCCATAAAGAAAAGACGCGACATTTTGTCACGCACCGAAAATATGCTAGTAACGACGAGAATCACTATTCGGGCTTTTGCGCGCTACCTAGGTACCCTGACAGCTGCTTGCCCGGCCGTCGCGTACGGGTGGTTGTATACAAAGTCTTTAGAGCGGGCCAAATATCTAGCCTTAATGGATAATAGTGATTATGACAAGATGATGACTGTTTCAAATAGTTTACACGTTGATTTGACTTGGTGGAAATCTTCAATTTTAGACACGAATAACCCCATCAGACCAATGTCGTTTACATTAGAGATCTTTAGTGACGCATCTAGTATCGGCTGGGGTGCAGCCTGTGGGGGAGAAAGTATAGGCGGTTCGTGGACGGAAGACGAGCGTTCATGCCATATTAACTATTTGGAGCTACTTGCATCCTATTTTGGACTTAAATCTTTCGCGAACAAGGTCACTAATTGTCACATACTCCTACGCGTTGACAATACTACGGCGATCGCTTACATAAATAGAATGGGTGGAGTGCAATACCCACATCTCAATGAAATTACTCGTAGAATATGGACTTGGTGTGAAGGACGGCAGATATTCCTTTTTGCTTCCTTCATAGCGTCATCCCAGAATATTGAAGCAGACACAGAGTTTAGAAACATAGATATTGAATGGGAATTGCGCTCTACAGCATTTTATACTATTGCTTCAAAATTTGGTGAACCTGAGATGGACATTTTTGCATCGAGAACGAATGCTAAATGTTAAAAATATATATCATGGAAACGCGATCCCTATGCTGACAACGTGGACGCTTTTACTATTAAATGGGATATGTTCTTTTATGCGTTTCCACCATTTTCACTCATTGTAAAGGTTCTGCAAAAGATTGTTAATGATGAAGCAACCGGGATAATTGTAGTGCCTCATTGGCCATCTCAAGCATGGTTCCCAGTATTCAGATCTCTTGCTGTAAGTGAAATATTACTATTTACTCCGGATAAATTTCTGTTATCATCTAATTTCAGGGAAACTCATCCTCTGCATCGCCACCTTTCCCTGGCGGCGACTATATTATCCGGGAAGCCTTCGCGCGATTGCAGGTCCCTCAATCAGCACTGACTGTAATGATGTCATCTATTTCTGGGAGCACTAAATCGCAATATACTTCTAGCTTTTAACAGTGGTGGTTATACTGTCACGATAAGGGATTAAATCCGTTCCAGATTAGAGTACAGGATTTTCTGGATTTTTTGTCTCAATGTTTCACAAATGGTTCCACGTATGGAACATTAAACAATCACCGTTCGGCTTTATCACTTATTTCCGGAAATAATGTGGGACACGACGAACGTGTCAAAAGATTCTTTAGGGGAGTATTTAAGTTGAAGCCTTCCTTCCCTAAGTATAATTGTACATGGAACACCAATATCGTCCTTAATTATTTTAGTGACTTATACCCCAACGATAATTTAAAGTTGGAGCAGTTGAGCAAAAAATTGGTTGTATTATTGGCTTTGTCAACAGGCCAAAGATGTCAGACGCTATCATTGATTAGGTTGCCCAATATTATGATCAATCAAGACAAACTTTTAATTACTATTACTGATTTAATTAAGACATCTGGTATAGGTAAATCCCAACCAATTCTTGACCTTCCTTTTTCCGACAACGTCCTGCAATCTGTCCTGCAGAGACTTTAATAGCTTACATGAATGTTACATCCACCAAAAGAAGTACTGTAGATAATAAATTGATTCTAACTTTTAAAAAACCTCATCACGCCGCCTCTCCACAAACTATAGGACGATGGATAAAGCAGGGTTTGGCTGCTAGTGGGATCAACACTGAAATATTCAGTGCACATAGCACTCGGCATGCATCATCGTCTGCTGCACATCAAGCAGGAATCAGTGTTGATGTCATTAGGAGAACCGCTGGGTGGTCAGATCAATCTGCTACCTTTGCTAATTTTTATAATCGGCCAATCGCTCAAACAAATTGTGAATTTGCAAACGCTGTTCTTAGTAATCAGTTAGGAAGTTTTGTTTATTTCTTTAGTTATAATCATCTATAAATCTTTTTTTTTTTTTCGTGTTTATTAATTGAAATAAGAATACATGTATTATTTACAGGGATTCGTTTTTTCAATTTAGTCCATCCTATAACATTTCAATTGTCTATCTCTAAACATCTACAGGTGAATATTTAAATCTCGAAGACGAAGACAGGATAATTTAATAATCAAACGAACTTACCTGAAGTGAAGTTCGGTTTTAATTATCCTGTCTTCGTCGAAGAGATTTAAGGTCCCTCCCTGCCCTAACATTCAGGTGGACCTTCCATTTCCCTAAACAATGTTATAGTTCGTCCAGTAGAACGGTACTCTGAACTGAATGACGAATGCTGTAGTGGTGTGATCGGGCGCCTGTGGAGATAGTGCTATCTCTTTCTTTCTTATGGCGCTAAACTATGTGCGAGTGAGTCGAAGCGTAGCGGGGCTACTACAGGTGAATATTTAAATCTCTTCGACGAAGACAGAATAATTAAAATCGAACTTCACTTCAGGTAAGTTCGTTTGATTATTAAAGAATATCCTATTCTTTTAACTCACAGTAAGTCTGTTTGATATCGGTAATTTTGTATGTAAATTGCACCTCAGTTAGGTGCCATCTACATACAAAATTACCGATTTTAAACAGACTTACCGTACATTTGCACTGGCGATACATTCACAACAAAACATGTTGAAGTCTCTAGTTCCTGTCAAAAATATGGAACATTGACAGAAAATAGAGATTTCAACATGTTTTCTTGTGAATGTTTCGCCAGTGCAAACGCACTGTTAAGGTTGATGCGCTAGGGTAACCCGCAAAATTCAAAATTTCTTACGTTTTTTGCAACTTGTAAGACGATTTCATGAATTTTTCATTCCATGCGCTTACATGAACTTGGAGAGTTGTATTGCCGATTCTAATGTTTATAATTGTGTAAATCCATATTTGTTACGAGCGCTAATAATATTTACATCAACATACAACCTGATACTGACCTGCAAATTGCAAAAAACGTAAGAAAATTGTAATTTCGCGAGCCACCCTAGCGCATCAAGTTGATTCTAAAAGTGGGCAACGTCGCAAATAACTGTCAAATATTTCCGTGTTTCGATTATTTTGGCAATATTACTTTATGGAACTATGAAATATCGCTAACTAGCTGACTAGAATATTAATAATGAATTGCAATTATAACACTGAATTTAAGTTGTAACCGGTTTTAGGTGGAAAAAGGCATTTGGAAAGTTTCCAAATCCTTTTTTTACATCTAAAACTAAATATTCGGTGTTACAATATTATTTATTGCATTTCATAATCAATATTTTAGACAACTAGTTAGCCATATTTCATATTTCAATACAGTACTATTGCCAATTTAATCAAAACAGCGAAATACATGCAGCTACATAATAATAACTTAGAAGCTAGAGTTCTGAATTACTAAGGGATCTCGCGCACTAGACGGCTACGACTCCGGCCAGTAGTGGCCGCCTAGTGGTAATATGGGTGTCCCATGGGAAATTTCAAACTTTAAATATGAATTAAAAGATTACGGTTGGCAGGAGAGGGGCGGAGCGAGCGCAGGGGTAAGACAATTCCATACATTGGCAGATATGGGGATTTTTTTTTCAAAATGCGACATCTGTTTTCGCCATCCTATACAATTAGTTACTTTATGTCACTGCAGATGGCGACACCACAAATATAATTTGTGACAAAAAAATTATTAAATAAATATTAATTTCAACTACTAATCATTTTATTAACACGTATTATAATTATTTGCAAATATTGGTGTAGATTACAAGCCGCGTAATAATTACGATAGCAACACAGCAAATTATTGATTGTCAAATTGTCAGGTCACAACAAATATGGCGACTGCTGCTTGCGTGTGCGCTTGTTTGTAGTTTTCGTCCCATATTTTTGTGCTTTTCTTCGTGAAATTAATCCACCGATCCGTGTTGAGTTGAGTCCTCTCCTCCGTAGTGAAGTGAAAGAATTTTCCAAAGTTATTGTGTGAGTTGAGCTTTTAGTTCCTCCGCCATTCTAGTGCAATCGTTTTTTAGCATAAATAAATAAGTAGTTTAAAAAAAAAAGACAAAGTGTTTTTCTATGTATCCACTGTGTATCTTTTGAAATTGATGCTTCCTTACTAATTTGCTTGTTTTTAATTTGATAAAGTTTTACTGTGATTTTTTAATAAAGAGAAAATTTAAATTAAGTAAAACTTTGTCATATTAAAAACAAGCAAATTAGTAAGGAAGCTAAAGTATAGGCACTATTGCATAGTAGCACCTATAGCTAGCTATAGCTATACATATCACAAGTTTGTGGATGGCGATAATAGATGGCGCTATTTATCCGATCAATTGACATTAGCGGTCTGCAATAAATTCTGCGAGGGGGCTCTCTATACCCTATATATTACTTTACTCTATGAGCGAGCGGTAACAGGAGCGGGGGTCGTGCGGATTATTTAGTAGCAATGGATCGTTGGTCCGGTTCGCACCGCGCTTACGCTTTGGAAGCGTATATTCAAAGCAACGAATCGCCGACTGTGGCAAGGCGAAGATTTTGTGCTCGATTTAATATTCGTCGTGTGAGTGAAGCTCCAAGCGTACAGCTTATTCGAACATGGGTTGAGAAGTTTCGGCAAACCGGATCTACAGTAAATAATCCATTACCTGGCCCGTCCAATGCGATATCAAACGAAGAAAATGTAAATTTAGTGCGGAACGCAGTCATCCGAAATCCACGGCGATCGATTCGTAAACATGCTGCTGCTTTGGGCCTTAGTAAGTCATCCATACATCGGATTATGAAAAAAAAACTTAAGTTCCATCCTTATAAGATGCAGTTGGTTCAATATTTAAAGCCTAACGATTACAGTTTGCGAAAAACATATGCCGAAACAATGCTACAGCGATTTCGCACTATTCGGACACTTGGTAACATAATTTTTAGTGATGAGGCTCATTTTCATCTGCAAGGCTATGTGAATAAGCAAAATTTTAGATATTGGGCTCCAGGAAACCCACATGAGAAACATGAACAACAACTTCACAGCCCAAAGGTGACAGTGTGGTGCGGAATGTCTATGAACGGAATTATCGGGCCATATTTTTTTGAAAATAATGGTCGCTCAGTAACTGTGACATCTCAACGTTACTGCAACATGATTGAAATATTTTTGAACCCAGCATTGCAGAACCATCCAGGATACAATAGAAGAACCTGGTTTCAGCAAGATGGCGCGACAGCTCACACGGCAAGGGCGTCTTTAGAGACTGCGAGGCAAATTTTCGGAACAAAAATTATCTCAAAGTTTGGAACCATCCCGTACCCACCAAGGTCGCCTGACCTCACGCCCTTGGATTTCTTTTTGTGGGGCTTCTTGAAATCTAAAGTATACGACCCGCCGCCAAGGAATTTGAGTCAACTCAAAAGGAATATCCATACTCAAATAAACCAAATCACGTCAGAAACGTGCAAGAAAGTTTTTCTCGCGATGAAGCGTGCGTTGGAGGAGACTGTACGAGCAGATGGGCGCCATCTCGACAGCATCATTTTTAAAACTTAAAATCCGCATGATTTCTTTATTCATTTCTATCATTAAAAGTTTTCTATAATCATAGATTTTTTTTTCATTAATTTTTTAAGTTTGAAATTTCCCATGGGACACCCTGTATTTGACGTCTATTTGCGACTTTACCCACTTTCAGAATCTGGAATTTCTCAGTGGCAGCCCGGAGTTTGGATTTGTGCCCGGTTAATAATGTGCCCACCTCTGCCCAACCTTCCGGAAAATACAGGCGTGATTTTATGTAATGTAAAATTTTGTTAAAATTATTTCATATCGAATTCATAAAGGCACAGATTTATCGTCAAGGTATGAAACAGGAAATTTTCGGTTTCTCCATCCATTTTACAAAAAAAATATGTGTCTTTTATGGATTTGATATAAAATTCAGGATAATTCGAACACAATTTAATGTTATAACAAGTCTCACTACTCATGTAAGTTTGTTGTAAATGTTTTTGATGATTAGTATATCATATTATGTAACCATATAATGTACCTGCTTAAAACATAATCATTATGATTTAATATTATAATATAAATAGAACTGGAGACTATCTTGTCCAATTTAGTTTAAAAAAAAAAAAGTTTTGGGTTATTGGCGATAGCTGTTGGATTTCTTTAGGAGAAGCCATTAACTGTGTCAATAAGAAAATGTACGAATGGAAAGACGCTTTTATTAACAACTGTCATTAAAATAAAAATATTTTTTTGTTTTTTCAAATTACTGATAAATCTTTTTGTAAAAGTTGTATTCATTTTGATTACTCATGAGTCTGTGTCTACTGTCTTTACTGATTATTCTGTTACAGAAATTGATTTACTATACCTGTAAAAAGGTATTATTGAAATATAATGGTAAACTGGCAGAATAAAAAAAAATCTGTTTATGATATTTATTTTTGTAACAGAATAATCAGTAAAGACAGTAGACTCATGACTTCATGCGTAATACAAATTAAAATAAATTTTGCAATAAGATTTACTAGCTAGTAATAAAAAAAAAAAATATTTTCTAATGACAGTTGTGTTTGTAATAAAACCGTCTTTCCATTCATATATTTTCTTATTGACACAGAAAACGGTTTCTCCTAAAGAAATTCAAAAGCTATCGCCCAAAAGAAATATTTTTATAAAGTAAATTGGACAAGGTAGTCTCCAGTTCTATATTAAATATAATCAATTATTGAAATATAGTATTACTGGTACTGCCGTTGGTCCCACACAACTGTGTGGATACAAAAGACAGAACCAGTTCAAATTTGCAGTCTAACTAGACTGCAAATTTGAACTGGTTCTGTTTAGTGATAAATTGATAATATCCAGACCTAGCTATCAAGAACATTTCAAATTCACAGGCTATATGTACATGTACAGGTAAACAAACTAACAAACTAATTAACATTTGAAAATACTGTTGGAGCTGCTGAAGACCACCTTTGCATTGTATAAACTAAATCTCCTTTGTATTATTTAATTGCATAACACAAGTATGAGTACTTACTATGTTTTTTGAATTGTTTTTTCTTTTTATGTTATAATTTTGGACGCTTTTAACGACCTTTCTACATTGTTATCACAATATGTATAATTTCGACATGAATGATGTAACCAATTTTTGTATCAATTTTTTACTTAAAAGAGTTTCCGTGGAGTTTTGTTGCCCATTCTTCTCCTTAATACCTACTACGCTTTGGATGAGCAACTAGCTTCATATTTCTGACTGAACGACTCCTTGACAATTATTTTTCAAAAATGCATGTAAATGGTTTTATTGAAATAAATGATTTGAATTTGAATTTGAGTTTGAAATAACTTAAACTTATATATACATATATTTATTTATAGGTATGGTACGGCAATCCGTATCATACCTATAAATAAATATATGTATATATAAGTTACCTATTACTACTTCCAAGATTCAAAATTCCCGCCTAATTTCGGATCGTCAAGTTTTTTGTGGGCTACCACTAGATGGCGTCATTCCTTTCTCATATTTTTTGTATGAACTTGTTATTCTTCTCTTGAGTATTAATGTTCTGTGTTCCAGTCTTATCTAACTAACCGCACACACAGAGTCCACATTGACAAGTGCAGCAGCTATGCCAGCCTAAACTACGGAGTTCCTCAGGGCAGTGTGCTCGGACTGACACTCTTTATCCTATACATAAACAGCCTCTGTACATTGGAACTGGACCGAGCAAAAATATATACACTGCCATAGTTTTCTTTGATAAAACTTGGGAAGGTATCCAAGAGGCTGCTAACATGGGTGTAAACCTAGTTTCCAGTTGGCTCACCCACAATCTACTGACGCTTAACGTAGAGAAAACGAAGGTTATGAATTTTAGTGTGAGCATAAGAACTTCCTGCCCGGACCCAACAAGATGTACCTGCCCATGCCTCGAGCAAGTCAAACACAAAAGGTATCTCGGCGTACACATAGACCAACACCTTAACTGGTCAAAACAAACAGAGCATGTAAGTGGTCGGGTTAGAAAACTTATACACATTTTCAAAAACATGGGCCGGATTGCTAGCGACACTGTTTTAAAAATGCTTTATCACACACTCTGCCAATCTGTTCTCAACTACTGTATCATAACATGGGGTGTTGCACATAAGATGCATCTAAAGATAGTCGAGCGCGCTCAACGGGTTCTTCTTAAGGTAACTTACAAGAAACCAATGCGCTTTTCAACTGACACATTGTACCAAGAGACTGGTGTTCTGCGTGTGCGTCAATTATATATTATGGCAGTGACACTGAGGTACCACAAAAATGCCCATAGCACGTTAACATACCTACACCAAAGTGGGCTCTCTTAGAAACGCAAATAAGCCCAAATGGCATAAACCTAAATGTAGACTCTTATTTGGCAACAGATGCCTACTCTATATGGGACCATTTATTTACAGTAAGCTCAATAGTGAAATGGATATACTGACCATGACGAGAAAGAAATGTAAACGTAACCTTTCAAAATTTCTGGCAGGAATGGACTATGAAAGCACGGAGAAGTTCCTTAACCCATGAGCACAACAAACACATTCATCACACTAATACATATGGGTCGTTTTGGACCAAACAAGAGAATATTTAATCTGACCCCACCTGCAGGCGTAGCATGGCGCTTTCTATCTCTACGAAGAATAGACATAGCTTTTTCTATACAAAGTGATAGTTCGTTTCTTAATTTTTGACATCCACCGTAGAAATCTTTCTACAATCTGTTATTTTGTCTTTCATTTCTAACGATCTTTGTCTAGGTCTTTTTGTAGGTAGACTATTTCGGAAGAAAGTTTTCTATCCTTACCGTCAAAATCACACTGACAACCGATAAATCCTATGACAAAACAAAGAATTCTGAGTCGAATTATGTAAAAGAGTGAATTTCGTAAAAAGTGCAGTTGACTCTTTCTACTTTGCTGCCGTCGTACTGTCTACAGGAAACGTCATTTTTGTCTACTCTTCCGTCGACAAAACGGTGATCATGCTACGCCTGCACGCAGGTATTCCTATGTCCAAACGGAGTGGGAGTATTCTTGAGTTGGTCTGCGCCATACCTTTACTCCATTTACAATAGCATTAGACAGAAGTTAAAAAAGGTTCTTTTTAATGTACACTGTAAAAAAAGCATAATAAATTTGTTACAGTTACAATTGACGCCAAATTAATTCAAATCTCTTTGTATACCAGCTGTCACACTTCATTGTAATCATTTTAACTATTTATCATATGAAATTAAGTGCCTTTCATTTAAATATATTATTTCATTCCAATTTAAAATTAAAGTGTCAATGATAAAAACTTAAAAGAAGCAGGAGTGAACAATACCGCGAACGTTTTTCGTTTCACTATAATTCTACCAAATCTAAAAGGTCATATAATCCCTTCATAAGCTGTGACAGCCGGGTCTTTTAAATTTACTGGTTTATGTCGTCTGTGAAATTGACGTAAATTTTCTGTGATTGTCATGTCATTAATGTCATTCGCTTGTGAATAATTGTGAATGCTACGCCTTGTGTTTTGTTATTGTCGAATTTTCGTGATTAAGTTATTTGTTAGGTACTGTTTTTCTGATGTTCGATCTTATTAATCCAAGAAAAAGAGAATGAAGCAAACTCCATTTCGTGGTGTAGAAAAGCAAACTGTTATCAATATTTTTAAGCAATTTAAAGAGTCCTGGCCTGCAGGAACTCCTTGTTATAAGACTGATATTATAAAGAAACCCGCAGAAGTAAGGATGATTACTAAAATTATTACTATAAAAATGTTCGAAAGTAACGTGCATTGTGATAAAACATTTATATTAATATTTTCTTCTTTATAGGTGTATCTCAGGCTACTGTGTACAATATACTCAAAGCGTACGACAAAGAAGGTCGCCTGCAACCTGCGCCAACGGAAGCACATGAAACATAATGATTTCGACGATATGACATTTAGTGGAATACGCAGGAAAATTCATAGTTTCCCACCTTGGATAAGATATTGGAAGCAGTTAATAGTGATGTGATGAGTCTCTGCCAGATTTCAAGAGAAGCAGTTTGTAAAGAAACATTAAATTTCACTTATATCAAGATATATCAAGCACAAGATCGTCCTATGGAGAATAAAATAATTTCAATAAATAAAAAGGGAATTAAGGAAGAAAAATATATTATTCAGATTAGAATTTAAATGAAGGTACAGCACTTCTAATATTTCTTAACAATTTTTTATGCACCAAGCAGTGAATGCCCTTCGTGCATTCGGTAGTATTATGATTTAGTACAGTTAAATAAAAAAGTACAACATAATTTGATTCATTTGTTTTGTGAATATTGTATTTAAATTAATAACCTTTAATCATACATACAGGTCACACAAAAAGTTTATTATGGCATGACACCACTATTAAGTCCTCAAAAGAAGCACATCGGGCAGGTCTATCCACTGGTTTAAAGAATACAACGGGAAAAGGAAGGCGGCTTATCATTGTTCATATTGGTATGTACTTGATTTACTTGCTTTTGCTTTTAATACATTTTGTTGACTATCCTCACCATTAACAAATGAACACGCATTGTCATTGACTATTAATTAAGTAATATTATTGTATTAGGAAGTAACACATGCAAAGCGAACTAAAAGTTATAAATGTTGTCGCTACTCTATTATAGTATATATAAGACCTATTTCTAGCAGTGAAATTATATGGGTACGGAAAAATTGACTTGTAATTATTGTATTTCATAGGATCAACTGAAGAGTTTTTAACGGATGCTGCATTAATATTTGATGCAAAGAAAGGTGATGGAGATTACAACTCCAAAATGGACGCATTTATTTCCTTTATTCTTAAACTAAAATCACCATGTGATTGGTTGTTACATTTATTTGTTTTGTTGTAATGTATGAAGATGCAATAAAGCGTAATTTAAAATAAAATGACTTTGATTTCGTTTATCTAATTATTTAGTAGACTGTCTTAGATTTATCTAAAAAAGTTATAAATTAACTTTGAAATAAAATGTTTTGCATTCCTGCATCTACAAGCTTCTTTTTTCTAATGCTATAATAAATGGAGTATAAGTATGCGATATTTGCAACAGCTGGCGTCGGAATGCACTGATAACGACATCGCTAATATTATTTACAAAGATTTTTACGTAGACGATTTGATAACGGGTTGTGATGATAAAAAGGAATTATTGGATTGTATTCTGCCGCGCTTGCGATAAGTGCATTAAGTACAATTTTGTCAAAATTGAGTTAAATATAGATTCGGAATCAGCGCAATGAGCTGTACAATTTCATCTGACAGCCATTTCAATATCTTAACGGGAACCTTTATTTGTCAATAAGTATATCCGCAGTAAGTCGATTTTTATGATAAGCTTTCCTTAGCATAACAGCAGTAACCATACTTACGGCGAAGTTTTAAGTGCGGATCATCATTCATGTTTTACTTCTGCTAATGATATGAGCAGTAACTACACATACTGCGGTTATGGTTATAATCTGGCCAATCACTGTCTCTTAAGATACAAGTCTCCTAGTTTAAGAGACAGGGTTCATTATTATTTTGTATGCATAGACTTATTTTTTTTTTTTTTTAGAGTTAAATCTTCTGTGCACAAAACTAAATTGTATGCTTATTGTATTGTATTTTTGTCACCTTGTTTTAAACTGTGTCTGTGTCTGTTATTCGGATAAATAAACAATTTTATTTATTTATTTATTTATAATAAGCGAAGTCTGTTTTTATTTCAGCTTTGATTACTTAGCATATCAAAAGTAACTACACATACTGCGGTTATAATAAGCGATAACTGTTTTTATTTCATCTTTGATTACTTAGTATATCAACAGTAACTACACATACTGCGGTTATAATAAGCGATTACTGTTTATATTTCAGCTTTGATTACAATTTCAGCATTAATTATTTCGATTATTATCAGAAACTCCAAATACTGCTGTAATAATAAGCAAAGTTTATTTACTTTGAGAAATTAAAATAATTTATACAGCAGTAATTCGACAAGTTGCGATCGTAAAATAAATTATAATGAAGTAGGTAGTTTTTCGTAGTTCGTAGTTCCGTAGAGGGGCGAGGAAGGGGCGGAAGAGCGCGGTAGTTGTTTGAGTCGCACGCGCGGTGCGTTCAGTGAAGTGTCGTCTGCTGTGACAGTGACAGTGCCAGTGCAGTAGCCTACGAGGATCACGCATCGACGTGTGTTCGCGCCGCGCTCCATTTTTGGCGTCATAAACTACGTAAGTATTTTGTTGTCTTTATTGTGTGGAGATTTTTATGTGTTATTTATATTTTAACACCCGACGCTAAAAGACAGACTTTATAAGTTTAATTAAGAGTCCATAATACCTCTACGCTCAAATTCACTCTTTGCGCTCGCACACTACAGAATGGTCCCCCGACGTGACGACCCTTGGATCAAAATATTACTAGGTATTTTCTTCTTATAGTAAAGTTAAAGGACCAACAAACACATTTTGGTTTTTACTTTTTAGAAGTTTTTTAAGTTTCTTACCTACGCGAAGTAAAATACTTAATCAATTAGAATTTTATAAAAAACGATGGAATACCTAATATACCTATCTTTATTTTCAGATTATGGCCACCAGAAAAGATGCCAAGATTAAGATTTATATGATATTAATATGACTATGAATTATGTTTGCCTTTTTTTTTGACGCTGGGAAATCATCAAATGACTTCTCCCGCTTTGGGCGGAGCGGGAGAGCGTGTAAGATTTTTACTGATTAAAACCCAACCGTGTTCCTTCCGTTGCCTGTTGCCAAGGTCCCGGTATCCCTTTCCGACTTTCCCGCAACTCTGGCAGGCATCGGTCGTAGCGAACCCCGTCTATTGTGCTGACATCTCTTTGAGGCGCGCGTGGAACACAACGTGCCGTAGACCCGGGCCTGGTCCTTGTCGGACGGTGAGCTATCTATTGCTCGCCGTCCGCAGGCCCGCGCCTATGGTGGCCGGAAATCCCTGGAAAAGCCTGGGATTCCCGACGCCCAGGGCGTCTCCTGCGGCGGCTAAGGGCGTGAGGGCGCAAACCTTGCCTCTACCTCACGTGTTCCACCTCTTCCTTCGCGAGCATTACTGCTTCGCAGAAGGATGTGACGGCTTCCCTTGCCCTCTCGCTCCGTACCATGGCCTGGACTAGGGCCGGGCGCGAGATGTCATCGCCGCCAATCAACTCCACGAGGACACGGCAGTGCTCCGTCCAAGCAGGGCAGACCTCCACCGTATGCTCCACCGTGTCTTTCGGGCGATCCACACAATTTAGACACCCGGGCATTTCCTCCCACCTTATCTGAAACAGGAACCTCCCGAAGCAACCGTGTCCGGTGAGTCAGGCGTCAGGCGTAGGGTGAGAACGCCGTGGCACCTCTCTAGCCACTCCTCAAAGAGGACTTATCGCCTCAATTGTGGCGTGCCCAAAATTATGTTTGCTTATAGGCTTAAAATAGTTCACACTTATTTTGTAACCTTTAAGTTACATTTAACTGCAAAAATGGCAAAACTAGCCTGTTTTATCTCATTTTAAGAAAAGATGTTAGATGCTCCAAATAAAGTGATCGCAAAAGTAGTTTATAGTCACTTAGATTTGATCTCAGACTGTGATTGCAATTATTATAAATCTAGTATTTAGTGTAAGAGATTGTGAACTGCTTAAAAGCAAAAATAGATTAATAAACAGTTAATTGCTACAATTTAGTTCAACCTAAAATTTGTATGAATTACTACCCATAAATATAGTAACTTCATACTTACTGCGGTTATAATAAGCAATTGATGCTAAAGTTAATGAACTCATACCAGATATAAAATAGTTTTTGTCATTTAAAAGTATTGTAATAGAAATACATATTTAATGATTACTTAATAAAATAAAACTTTACTTGGGCTACATATTTCAAAAATTAGAATTTAAATAAGTTCATAGAACAAGTCAGAAAAGGTAAAAATGTGACGAAAACTTTGCGCGCTGTTTACTCGAAACTATGCAAAACGTACTTACTTATCGCAAGCGCGGCAGTATTACAATCGGGTTATTTCCATTTACGAAAATGGTTGTTCAATTCGATTTGTCAACTTTAAATGCGTCAAAGAATTGTAACGTTGTGGCTTCACACCTGAACTTAGTCGAGTAGTACTATGTTACTAAGTGGTTGAGCACAACACTAAATTACATGCTCAACACTACTTGACAGACTACTCATTCATTTCATCTGTAACCAGCCATACTAGCGGTTCGTTATGTAGAACCCCTAGATTTACCATGTGCCCCGAGTCTAGGGTGAGTTCACCATTATTATTATACCTACCTATTATACTGTACTGTGTGCTCCTTGTGCCATCCGCAATGGTTATGCTCTCTAAGCATGGCTTGTCACAACATAACCTAAAATCATCTGTCATCCTGCCACGCTGTGATTGCACTCTATCTCTGCCTGTAAGCCGCTGCGATGTATTATGCTTACCTATCCTGCTTCCCATACCGTTCTTGGTCGCTAAGGAGGCTAGCACATCGCACGCGGCTTGCTGATATCTGCACCGCATCTGACATGCGCTTCCTAACGCTCTTTCAGGGTTCTACATCCCGGCTTCTACACGGCTTCTACATCCCGGTTCTACGTACCGGCGCATCTACACCTCGGCTTCTACATCCCGGCTTCTACACCCCGGCTACTACGTCCCGGCTCTTACGCATGGCTAAGGACAGGACGCGTTGGCATACTGCCAATGCCCGCTACCGAGTCCTTGCCGAGGCCTGGCCTACCTGCGGCCTACCGCCGCGAGCTACCTGCGGCCTAACGCCGAGTACCACCTGCAGGCCTGTGCTGACAGGCCTCGTCTGCCACGTGTCTCCGACGTGTGCTACCCTACCGTTCCAGCTGAGCCTGCGCTGGCAGGCCCCTTCCTACTACAACGGATGACCAAGGACGGTACCCTTCTACCTACCTAAGTGTGCGAGTGCTCGGAAAGATCAGTGACCTTACCCGCGACCTAGCTGTGGATCTCCTACCTACTATAGTACCTAATATATGTATCAAACTACCCAGCTGGTTTTACTCCTCTCTCTACCCTACCTACCTACCTATCTATCCGTTAACGACCTGCGCAGCTTACCTGCAAAGCCCTAGCCGTTACAGTGGCGCCCAACTCTAATCCTACCACACCTAACGCTGATCTGACTGAGCTCTCGCACACATTCCTCGCTAATCATCGTAGCGGTATATTTTTTCTACTTGTAGTGTACTAATCTGACTGTGACAACTACTTGTGTATCCAATACTAACTGTGTACATAATGGGAACTCACCTGATTTGTCATCATATCTACTTCTCACCTAAATCTAAAAACTTACTCAGTGCTGGCAGCGGTGAAATGCATTTTTCTAAATAATTGAATTGTGACTACTACCCAAGGTACTAATAGCTGTCATACCTTTACATAGGTACCTAAAACTGATAATATATACTATAAACATACTCTAATAACTAGATAATGACCCCTAACCTAACTTAAAACTTTGCTAAAAACTTACATTAAACTAAACTTAACCTATAAACTTACCTACACTTATCATTCAAATTAACTATAGAACATTACTTATTGCAATCTAAATGACTAATCTACTGGCTCACAAATAATAAAACTACAATATAAATACTGTGACCAATGAAATAAAACACTAAGACAGCTATCACTCTAAAATACACTTACCTAAAAACTTCATGGAATATCTAAACACAAATTCATACCTACACCAATTACCTTCCTACAACTACTGCAATAAAATAAAACTACCTAAATAATTCTATTCTTATTCAAAATAAATCTTAAATTGCTGTTACAATTAAACTAAAATTGTATTGTTTTCTACTTTTACAATGAAAAACTACTACCTTCATTGACAAACGAAAACAATACACAGTATTGCAGTACTTACTACTTTTTCCTATACATACAATCTAAACAAACAATTTAACCTAACAAACTAATACTTAATGAATTTTTGTCATATCTAAAAATTAACAATAAACAACAATTATTTACCAAATCTAATCTAAATTAAATTCTCAACCTACCCACCTATGTCAACAAAATAAACAGCTGACACCCACTACATAAAAAACAGATTTGGGTACCAAAACACTACACAACCTACCCCACAAACTACTAAAACTACTTGCACTCACCCTCTACAACTACCCACTATCTACATATAACCAACAATTATCATACTATTATCTAAACTTCCAACTATTTGGTAAATCCAAACAGTAAGTTAGGATGATGGCCCTACCCCATTCATCTTAAACTTCTACCATGACTATTGGCCCTACAGCCATAGTTATAATTGATGATGGCCCTACCCCATTCATCCCCTACCTTCTATAACTGATCATGATGGTCTACCCCATTGATCAGTGGTTCTGCTTTATCAATTGGCCCTAAACCATTGGTAACCTAAGCAACCTAATCTATGTATATGTACTTAGGTACTATCTATTCTAAAGAGCGGTTGCAACTCTATAAATAAGCCCTTGCAGGAGCGGTCGGTTACTCCCTAAATAAGCCTAAACCAAATTTCCTATCTATTACATATCTATACTCTAAAGAGCGGTGCAACTCTATAAATAAGCCCTTGCAGGAGCGGTCGGTTACTCCCTAAATAAGCCTAGACCAAATTTCCTATTTATTACATTATCTATACTCTAAAGAGCGGTGCAACTCTATAAATAAGCCCTTGCAGGAGCGGATGGTTACTCCCTAAATAAGCCTAAACCAAATGTATCTATTTATGTAAACTGTCTATCTATGTAATTGTTGGTATTCCTGTGCGGTTTAGGGTGACACTATGTATTCAATAAAACCTACATACTGGATACTAAGTACACTGGGCTGGACCCTAATTTTCTAGTCCTGTGTTTGCATTTTAATATTGGGACTTAGGTTGGACTACAACAGTAACTACCTACTGAAATCTGATCTGTTGCTAGCTTAACTATTCTATTATCAGAGTTATTATAGAATACTAATGACTACTAAATACAATATTAAACTAAAACTACATCTAAATAAAACTTAAAATACACTATTTATATCTATAACTTAAAATAAACTACATCTATGACCTGACATAAACTACACTATTGTTCACTGGCGCTATTTTAAGGAATGCTGCTGATCCCAAGGGATGACTATTTTTTATTACAGAGCAGTTCAGTACTATAACTACCCTTAGCTTTTGTGTTGTCTATCTGTTACCTAAAACAATTAAAAAAAAAACTATCTCTTAAAATAGCATATGCTGCTCTGGCGCTATTCTAGCGGACGCTGTGGATCCCAAGGGATGTCCTTTTATTATTGCAGAGCAGGTCACTATTATAACTACCCTTAACTGTTGTGTTGTTTATGTCATGTTCAAATGAACATCTTAAAGACGGCACCTACAAGTGAGGTGACCGCACCAATACACACTACCCCACTTACCTAACCTACCCCCACTACACACTACCCCACTAACCTAACCTACCCCTACTAACACACTAACAGTAACGCATTCTAACTACATGTGCATACTTACCTAACTACACCTACAAGTACACACTGAACTCACTTACCTATATTTACCTAAATCCAGTTAAGATCTAATTATCTAATACACCACATGTCTACTCACATGTAGGAATACTACTAAATACACTGGCACCAGCTACTATTAGAACACTACCGACTGAGATACACTTGCTCTTAATCTTGTGTATTTCTTTGCTTGCTGTCTGGAAGTCTTGAGTGAACTATGACTAACTAGTTTCACTCATGGCTATAGAGTATGGTTCCAGTCTCTGCTCTGATTGGACTGGATTCAGACTTGTGCTAAAGATTAGACAGCAAGTGGGAAGTGCTAGTTCTAGCGGATTTTATATAGGTAAAATCCTCTCTCTGCAGCCGGGGTACTGTAACGTTATGGCTTCATACCTGAACTTAGTCGAGTAGTACTATGTTACTAAGTGGTTGAGCACAACACTAAATTACATGCCCAACACTACTTGACAGACTACTCATTCATTTCATCTGTAACCAGCCATACTAGCGGTTCGTTATGTAGAACCCCTACATTTACCATGCGCCCCGAGTCTAGGGTGAGTTCACCATTATTATTATACCTATTATACTGTACTATGTGCTCCTTGTGCCATCCGCAATGGTTATGCTCTCTAAGCATGGCTTGTCACAACATAACCTAAAATCACCTGTCATCCTGCCACGCTGTGATTGCACTCTATCTCTGCCTGTAAGCCGCTGCGATGTATTATGCTTACCTATCCTGCTTCCCATACCGTTCTTGGTCGCTAAGGAGGCTAGCACATCGCACGCGGCTTGCTGATATCTGCACCGCATCTGCCATGCGCTTCCTAACGCGCTTTCAGGGTTCTACATCCCGGCTTCTACACGGCTTCTACATCCCGGTTCTACGTACCGGCGCATCTACACCTCGGCTTCTACATCCCGGCTTCTACACCCCGGCTACTACGTCCCGGCTCTTACGCCCGGCTAAGGACAGGACGCGTTGGCATACTGCCAATGCCCGCTACCGAGTCCTTGCCGAGGCCTGGCCTACCTGCGGCCTACCGCCGCGAGCTACCTGCGGCCTAACGCCGAGTACCACCTGCAGGCCTGTGCTGACAGGCCTCGTCTGCCACGTGTCTCCGACGTGTGCTACCCTACCGTTCCAGCTGAGCCTGCGCTGGCAGGCCCCTTCCTACTACAACGGATGACCAAGGACGGTACCCTTCTACCTACCTAAGTGTGCGAGTGCTCGGAAAGATTAAGAAGAACCTTACCCGCGACCTAGCTGTGGATCTCCTACCTACTATAGTACCTAATATATGTATCAAACTACCCAGCTGGTTTTACTCCTCTCTCTACCCTACCTACCTACCTATCTATCCGTTAACGGCCTGCGCAGCCTACCTGCAACGCCCTAGCCGTTACAGAATTTATGTCTAGGCGAATCCTGTCAAAGTAAAACATTAGGTTTAGGTTGGTTCGCAAACACAGATGAATTACATTATACGACTAAACTAAAATTAACCGAGAGTCACGTGACTAAGCGCATTATGTTATCAGCAATCTCTCAAGTTTACGATCCGTTAGGTCTATTAGCGCCTATTATAATACTTGCAAAAATATTATTACAAAAATTATGGACATAATAAAATCAAATCAAATCAAATCATTTATTCCTTTGCAAACATGGGTTATGTACATAGGTGTTGTCATAAAGTAAGTTCTCCATGTTTTGCCGTCAATTGGGCATGCAAATCTTATTCAATTAAATATTATTTTAAATTAACATTAGAAATATTAATAAATTCATTTTAAAAATTTTACAAATTAAAGTCAAATCATTTAAATTACAATAGTTTAGAAAATGTCATAATAAATTTTACATCAAATTTCATTGGCTCCAATAATAACTATGTCAATGTATACAATATAAGCATGTCAATTTAAAGTAAATCTATTTTTACTAATCTATTCTATCCTCTAAAAACTCATTGATAGAGTAGTAAGCCTTTCCAATCAATATTTTTTTGAGTTGCGATTTAAAATGGTTTATGTTGGTCATGCTTTTTAAAGTTTTTGGTAGTTTATTGTAAATCTTTGGACCCATGCCGAGACAACTCTTTGAGAAAATTGCAGTATTGTGTTTTTTTGATTTTAGTGTGCTTTGGTGACGTCTAGTATTAAGTTTTTCAAATTTTGACAGATTCTCCTTAACAAATATTGAAATTTCATAAATATAGAGGGATGGAAGCGTAAGTATTTTTAAACTAACGAAAAATGGTTTGGTTGGTGGTTTTTAACAAACATATGGCGTTTATGTCATTTTCATATGAGTCACTATTTTTACCAGAAAATACTATAGTGCAGTCATCAGCAAATAGGGTCATAGGATGTGGTATGGTTTTCGGCAGGTCATTTATATAGCATAAAAATAATAAAGGGCCAAGCACACTTCCCTGAGGCACACCATAGTAAATTTGTCTCTCTCTCGATTGGTAATTAATTTCAGTTTTAGTTTGAACATCGACTGCTGAAATACTAGTTACCTGTTTTCTGCCAGTAAGGTATGACTTTATTAATTTTAAAACTTTGCCCCTGATGCCATACTTATATAGCTTATTAAGAAGGATTCCATGGTCAACATAATCGAAAGCCTTAGTCATATCCATAAATAAGGCTGTTACAGGTATTTTTTGATCCATATTTGTAACTATTTCATTGATCAATTCATAAATGGCCATGTTTATGTTTTTACACTTTCTAAAACCATACTGCTCTTTAGTTAAAATGCCATTTTTTTCAAGAAACATGTATATACTATTATAAGTCTGTGGTGTTAAAGTAAATGGGGATAAGTCAATAAACACAACTTTTCACCAGGAGCGATTGAAAAAAATGCTCTTTGGTTTCAAAAGATAAAGATATTTAATAAAGAATATAAAAGATACACACTACAAATTTGTTATTATTTTCTTTTAACAATATTACCTCTTGTTTATCGTAATTTGAAAATATATTTTTATTTGTTATTAATTAAAATAATTGACATATCTCATTTTTCTTTAACAGAAACAAAAATATTATATTCATATTATTGACTTATCTCTATGCAATATTAATTTAATTTCTTGTTTTATTTATTATTCATAGTTTTTTAAATAGAATTTGGAAATATTATTTATTATAAATTAATATATAAATATTAGGACAGTTAAATAGGATATTTGCCGTCAGAAAAATTACTAGGAACTTAAACATCGTTGAACTCTTCAATATCGGAATCTATGTCACTTGTGTTAGTATTAGTTTTTAATTTATTATAGAAGTCATGGCAACTACTGTCAACTAAGTTTTTCAACTTTTTAAAACAGCATTTCTTCTTGTAGTTTTTGCGGCAACTCATTTATGAAAAGAAAAATTACGATCTTAGACATTCTAAGTCAGAATTAAAATCGATGAAGAGATTAGTTATTATCTATTTCAATAAAGACCGGTTTCTCTCTTCCCACAATACTTTGCAACCATTGCCAAAAACAGGGACATCTTTAACCTTTACCATAACGAGGCTACTATAGAGAATAAAGGATGCAAGAGCGAGCGAAGCGAGGCTGAAATATTTAGCATCCCGCTTCGAAAAAATTAGGTATTCTTTCGCTTTGACCGTTCTTAAAGAAATAGAAGTAAGTTTATCAACTTATGCAGAACATTTTGACAACTAATAGAATGTAGGATACAAGAGCGAGCGAATCGAGCTCAAACATTTTAACACCCCATCTGGGATAGGTTAGACTCTCTCAGAGAATGCTGAAGTTGTAGGAATTCATTCAATACAAAGTCAGAGTCAATAAAAATATAGTATTTAAGAATACTCTTACTGCTTTTGTAGATTATAAAGTACGCCTATGCGAAATAGATTACAATCATTATCTGTATTAGATTAGAGTACAGAGGAACCATAGAGGGGGTCGATCTTCAGATTGAGATTCTGTTGTTAGTACCTATGACTTCGGCTATAATGCGATTCGTATAACGAATATGAACTTATATGATTTTTTTTATAATCTGCATGGCTTCATCCCCTATTTTATTTGGAGGCATACTTATATGAACCACGTATAACAGGGCTTGAAACTCCTGATACTCTATTAGATTTTTTCTTTATTACTACCTCGACAGATTTATTAAAAACTCCAAATGTTTTCGAAAAACAGTCATTACAAACTTCAATCATAGTGCCATTTACTTTTAAGTTGTAAATATGATCCGTACTACTTAGTTTAGGTTCGCCTGATGCATTACGTATCCATTGGGTAAAAATTGTAATTAAACAATCTTATTTACGTTCAGTAGGACTTTCATTTAGAGCCAATGATATTATCTTATTAATTCTGTTCATTTCTAAGAATTTCAACACTCATAAACACTATAAACACAATAATATGATTATTTTACGTAGATCAAATCACGTCAACTTCACGCGCGAAATGCAACTGACGAAATACGACGACTCGCATTTATAAACGAGTCGACTTATCTCATTATGCATATCACAATAAAAAAAACTTACGTACACAATGATGAGATGAGTAAACTTAACTCTTTTTGATTTTTTAGTATTTTGTTGTTTCTGACTAGACTTGTTTTGCAATTTGAGTTTTACGAAATTGTAATTTAAATATCGACTCATCTCCTTTTTACCTTAAAAGATATTAATGTTTAGTATCGAATTATGAAAATAACTCATTTTTCAATATTTATGACTTATCCCCTTTTACCATAACACCACAGAAATAACCTTTTCAATTATTTTGGAAAATATTGAAAGAAGAGCAATGGGTCTGTAATTTTGTATATTTTGAGGATCATCCTTTTAATGTAGTGGTTTTATTACGGACAGTTTTAGGTCTTCGGGAAAAACACCATTTTCTATACATAGGTTAGTAATAAAGCTAAAAACCGGTGAAATTTCAACAGCTACGCTTTTTATTATCTTAGTCTCAATGTCGTCAAAGCCAGAGCTATTCGTATTTTTCAGAGTCGTAATTATTTTATAAATGTCAATTGGTGCTGTGGGTGATAAAAATAATGAATTAATGTTTGAATTTGTTACTGTTATTTTATGGTCAGAATTGTTTGTTGGCTGTATTTGGTCAATAAAATTATTATTAAATAGTTCCACAATGTCAGTTGGATTTGTTACGTATTTATTGTCAATAAGGAGTTTATAAGGACTGTTCCTTGGAATGTTATTTTTTGATGAATTTATAACCCTCCCGGTTGCTTTAGTTTTATTTGCAGCGTTATTGATAAAATGGCTATTTTGCGATTTTTGGGTCAATTTCATAATTGTTTTTAAACTTTTGGAATAGGAATTATATTTTTGTTTATTGACTACATTTGGATGCCGCCTGAAGGTCCATAGCATCTCACGTTTACGTTTAGAACACAGTTTAATTCCTTTTGTGATCCATTTCTGTGGTTTATTAGTCACATTTTTTATTTTCTTTAAAGGGAAACACAGATCGTAAAATAATTTGAATAAGTTACGAAATTCTTTAAATGCATTGTTTGGATCTTTGCAGCTATAAACACTATTAAAACTAAGACTTTGGAGAGCCTCTTTAAATTTTTTGATATTTTCCTGGCAAAAATCGCGTTTATAAGAGAACCAGTGTGTGATCGTGCAGGTCTTTTTGACGGGACATTTCATAATTTGAGCTGTATGGTCAGAGACGGCTAGCTCCATTACTTCACATACACTTCCTCTTACATTGTGTATAATATTATCGATGCATGTACCGCTATCTAGCCGGGTTGGTTCACGCACACCTAATTTTATATTAAAGTTATGTAAGAGATTTTGAAATTGCATTGACATTTTCGTGTTTTTTTAAATATCGATGTTAAAGTCTCCGCAGATCATCACCTTTTTTTTGGAATTGGAACATATTTTCCTTAAGATTCCATCAAAGTTATAGAAAAATGAAGTTAAAGAGTTAAAGAGTCGATATTATTCTTAGGAGATCTATAAATACAAACTATAATTATTTGATGCTCGATTAATTCAATTGCACAAGATTCTAAGATACAAGAACTGCAATATTCTTTTAAGTCAAGAATTTTATACGGATGTTTATTATTTACTAAGATGCATGAGCCACCTCTCCGAGACTTTCTTGCATAGAAGGTAGCAAGAGTATAATTTGGAATACAAAGATTGCAATGGTCTTCTTCTGTCATATTGTGTTCTGTAACACAAAGTACATCCACATGTTTACCAAGGCTAGCAAGATCATTTATAATATGTAAGCTTAATAAGTCCGATTTACTTATTAAACCGTTTGTGTTTTGATGAATAACATGAATATGGTTATACAAGAAAAAAAATTTGATTGTGCCCAGCTTCAGGAGCACCTATTTTATGAGAGACATTGTCAATATTATTGGAATTGGAAAAACAATTATGAAAGGTCATGTCATTATCATATTTTACATTGCAAAAAATATTGTTCATACCCGTATTATTAATCACACCATTTAACTTAAAGAACATTGTATAATCAAAAGGTATATCGTAATTAGAGTCATATAGAAATGCATAGTTGTGTAACTGAATGTCATTGTATAACAGGTTATTGAACAATTCTACTCTTAAATTGTACATATTAAAGAAATAGCTGTATTTATACGTAGGTAAACATATTATAATATTTGTGTTATTAACGGCTACAAGTGTTTTACGCAAGTTAAGAATTAGATCATGATAGTTGTTTGTTGTGCTGAAGTCCTCTTCGCCGATGAGAATTATGCAGTAATCATCAGTCGTAAAAGTAGTTAATTTTTTATCGATGTCGCTGACAAGATGCCTTATCCCACAATATGGTTTGAGGTAGTGACATATATTATAGTTCGGGAATGTTGTTTCTGCTATTGATAAGATCGTGTTTGTCTTATTAGAACTCAGAATACACAATTTATGTTTTTGTTTATTGTTAACTATCTCTATATTTGGTTTAACGGTGCCCGATGGACTATTTTTTATTGTATTAATCTGTTTCTTAGCTATAGTATTTACATGTTTTGGAGTTAAAGTTATTGCAGAATTTTCCAGTTTCTTATGTGGATTTGAATTTCGAATAGGAGTGGCTTGCTCCTTATTAGGTGTCCCAATATCGCTAATTAGCTTCTTAGTTACTTTTTTTACAAGTTTATGTTTGTTATTTAGCGAGTCAATCGTTCTCTTTAGCTCAGTGTTTTCACATGATAAATTATTTATTTCTTCATGGGCCGCCAGTAATTCTGAGTTGAGTTGCTCAATTTGTTGTTTTAATTGTATGACTTCGTCGTTTTCATCATCCGATATTGTAGGTAAACTGTGTGTGGTGCCATCTATGGAAGAGTCATTGGACTTATTACAATGTTCCACTATACTTTCATTAAGTGATTGAGTACGGGTACGCGTCCGCCGAAAAGTAATATTCTCAAACGGGTTGTCGTAGGTCAAGATTAAAGTTCGTTAGCACTGTTTTCAAATTTAGAGTTTTTTTTCACAGTTTTATTTTCACTATAACTTTGTATTACTCAAGCCGATTATAATAAAAATTACATAAGTCAATAGGTCGATTCACTGGCTTTAAGTTAACAGTATATTATTGCTACAACATCCACTTTTTACCACTAAACTCATTTAAAAACTGAGGAGCAAAGATAACAACGTCTGCCGTATGTTTGTATCGTGACGTGAAATCGGATGGGACAATCCGGTCCCTCATGATATTTTAATTAATTGGCAAAAATTCGTTGACACTCTTGACTATTTGGGTAAATTACGTATACCACGTCAGGTAATAAATAGCAAAATGCAATACATAGCACATACTTAATGACGCCTCTCAAAATGCTTACGGCGCTTGCGTTTACGTGCATATGTACTCAGATAATAATACTAGTGTCCGTAGCCTTGTTATGCGCTAAGTCGGAGGTTGCGCCTTTCAAACCGATAACTATACCACGTTTAGAATTATGCGGGGCATTATTAGATGCAAAGTTATACACAAAAATTATAAATTCACTTCGTTCGAATTTTACGAATGTTTATTTCTGGTCTGATTCCACAATTGTGCTTGGATAGCTACGAATGTCACCTAACGCTTTTAAAACATTCGTGCAAAACAGGGTAGCTCAAATTAATGAACTCACTTGTAGTTTACAATGGTTACACGTAGGAAGTAAATCCAACCCATCTGACTTAGTGTCACGCGGGGTCACGCTGGACGCGTTGCGCACAGCTGATATTTGGTGGCAAGACCCGGCATTTTTGCACGAGCGGCTTTGTAATTTTAGTTATGATCATAGTTGTCATAATGTTAATTTTAACGATTTACCAGATATTTAGTTAAATACCACACTGTTAGTACATCAAGTTAATGACAATACGTTCCTATTTGAAAGATTCTCTTCACTTACTCGTATGAAGCGTGTATTTGCTTACATGTTACGTTTCATTGATAACGTTCGTAATAAAATAAAGGTGAGTCGTAAATACGACCCGCTTCAAGTAGATAAGTTAAATAAATCTATTATTAAATTGACTCAAATGTCACAAAATCAATCTTTTCCTGATCTTGATATCTCATTAAAGTGGAATGTGACCTTAAAGGCCACTCGTAATATTTCTGGTCTTAATATATTTGTAGATAAAAATAACATTATTAGAGTTGGGGGTAGGTTAGATAACTCTTTGAGAGTTTTTCATACAATAAAAAGATACCCGATTCTGTTGTGTAGTAAACATACCTTTACACGTTTATTGTTTCAATATGAGCATAAGCGCCAGCTTCATGCAGGCCCCATACTAGCTAACAGTGATTGATGTTAGCTAGTATACGAGAAAATTGGTGGCCCCTCAGAGTCCGCAATCTGGCTAGAAATGTTGTACATACATGTGTGACATGTACTCGTATTAAAGGTAAAACTGTTTCAGTTCAAATGGGTAACTTACCTGTAGAAAGGCTAGAACCAGGCTATCCTATATAAATCAGGTTTATAAGGTGCGGTATAAACTATGCAGGACCCATGTTTATTTTGAACCGTAAAGGAAGGGGCGCTAAACTGGAAAAGTGCTACATTTGTTTATTTGTCTATTTCTCAACGCGTGTGTCAGAAGATGGATGAAGAGAAATAATACTACATGTATATACAACGTGTAACATAATAAGCGCAAGACCTGAAAGTAGTTTGCTTAGAATCGGCTTCTGAATCGATTTCCATCATTATTTATATGTGTTAATTTTTCATGAAAAAATCTTTTCTTTAACTGAAATTAGAACCACCGCGTCTTAACAAGGTAATAAGATATGTTAGTTAATAAGGAAATTTAAGCCTTATCTCAAAGGAATAAAGCCTATTCAAATGCATAACCAAATTTGTAATACGCTCATAGCTATCCTATGTGTAGTGCGCGGTAAATAAAATAGTTAATTTAAGGAAGCTTAATCCTTATTGCAAAGCAATATGTCTAATTTAAATGCAAAACCTAATTTGTTGTTCGGTCATAGCTTTCTTTACACACACATAAACATTGCTTTTTATTACGTTTGAGCTAGTTGTGTTAAAAAAAAGTTAATTTAACGAAATTTAGACCTAATCCCAAAGTAATAAAGCTTTTTTAAATGCACGACCGAATGTTGTGGTCTTTCACATTCTAAGAAATGACAAAATATTAGGTATTTTGTGGTTCGCTTTTTGCAAATGGAAGATTAATGTGAAAGAGGGAGATGCATTAATTTGCCGATTTACCCCTTTGACGTTTGATATGCCGCCGCAAGCGCCGTCACTGCCCGCGGTGCGCCCGCTCACAAGGGTAGTGTAAGGGGCTGACGCACACATTATTGTAATAGTTCGACGCGAGGTTTGGCAACGGAGACAGTTAGCCTTACGCCTCGGACTAAGTAGGTCGCTGTAGCAAATTATCTAATAAAAAGTCTTAACGTGTTTGTGAAGTTAATCCGAGTTATCATTTATCTCCACCACCAGTAAGAGGGCGTAGGCTAAACTCACACTGGTGACCCCTGTGTAAGAACATCGGTGGTGTGAAGGTTTTAAATAGTGACGGACAGTTCAGAATTCAACAAAATGCCTCTAGCCGCGGGATCCGGGCAGGTGAAAAGCGGAAACCAGGACATCACGGAGGTAGCGGCAGTCTCTCTAGCGTCGAAGATACCTACCTTCTGGAGCGATCAACCCAGGTTGTGGTTCGTTCAGTTCGAGGCTGTCGTCGCGAATCAAAAGATTTCAGACGAGAACAAATATAACCTGCTGGTTACCAAACTCGTCAAGGACAACGTGGAGCAGGCAAGTGACGTATTACTGGCACCTCCGGAAACGAAAAGGTACGAATTATTGAAGAATCGACTCATGTATATGAAGAATCAGAGAGCAAGCAATTCCAGAGACTGCTCACAGGGGATCAAAAGCCGTCGAAACTACTCAGGAAAATGAAGGATTTAGCGCGGAAGAAATTGCCAGACGAGACACTACAAATGATGTGGACGGGACACCTACCAGCATCCGTCAGAGCGGTATTAGCAGTAACGGATATACAGGAGCTAGAGAAACTGGCAGAATTGTCGGACAAGATTATGGAGACGACACGACCTATAGAAGTTGCGGAAGTAGCCTGTCAAAAACCGAAACCACAGGAACGCGATCTAGCTGCAGAACTGGAGGAACTACGACTGGAGGTGATGCAGCTGCGAGGAAGACAGCCATGGCGTAGGTCAGGGCGAGGCCGATTCCACCCACGATCGAGCTCACGGGGCAGGAACGGGGCGACACCAAAAAGGCGTTCCAGTAATGATCCAGATTGGCTGTGCAACTATCATTATAGATACGGACACCGGGCCAACAGCTGTCACGAACCGTGCGCGTGGAAGAAGATGCAGGAAACGGCGGGAAACTAGCAGCAGTGCAGCCAGCGGCGGACACCTGCACTATTTCACCCGCTCACCGCCTGTGCATAGAGGATGAGACCAGTGGATTCAGGTACCTAATAGATACGGGAGCGAATGTGTCAGTCATCCCAAATAATAGTAGATTACGCGCGTATTCAAAATCAAGTGATTATAAGCTGTATGCCGCCAACGGTACCGTCATACAAACATATGGCACTAAGACTTTGACCTTAAGTTTAGGATTAAGGAGGGCATTTATGTGGACTTTTGTGGTTGCGAACGTAAGGCAACCAATATTGGGGGCAGATTTTTTAAGCCATCATGGACTTTTGGTTGATGTAAAAGCTAGGAGATTAATAGACAAAGAAACTAATTTAAAGGTAATAGGCCTCTGTTGTTTATTGTAAGGAACAGTCAGTTACAACCGTCGAGGGCGGTCATGATTTTGCAGAATTGTTAGCAAAATACCCAGAAATAACAAAACCATTGTCTTTTAGAGAAACGCCTCGCCACTCTGTGTTACACCACATAGAAACAACGGGCTCACCACTACATGCCAGGGCACGCCCGTTACCGCCAGATAAATATAGGAAAATTAAAGAAGAATTTCGTATTATGCAAGAAATGGGGATATGTAGGCCCTCCAAAAGTCCGTGGGCTAGTCCATTGCATATTGTTCCAAACAAAAGTGGAGAGCTACGTCCTTGTGGGGATTATAGGAGGTTAAACGCGGTAACAAAACCGGACCGGTACCCTATACCCAGGCTTCATGATTTTACATATTTACTAGCCAACAAAAAGATATTTTCAAAAATAGACGTAAATAGGGCGTATCATTGTATAGCAATCAATCCGGAAGACATAGAAAAAACCGCGATAATTACACCATTCGGACTATTTGAATTCCCCCGCATGACCTTTGGCCTGTGTAACGCCGCGCAATCATTTCAAAGGTTCATGGATCAGACGGTTTTAAAAGGTTTAGGTAATGTTTTCGGATACATCGATGACGTCATAATAGCCAGCGCCACGAGGGCGGAACACGAAGCCGATTAAGAAAAAGTATTCAAACGTTTCAATGACTACGGGGTGACTATTAACCAAGCTAAATGTAGTTTTGGACAAGAGAGCGTAGAATTTTTGGGTTTCGAGGTATCCACGCAGGGCATCAGGCCACTAAAACAGAAAGTAGAGGCAATTTCGAAATATCCCAAGCCAAAAACACAACATTATTTACATCATTGAACATTTAAGGAGATTTCTAGGGATGGAAAATTTTTATAGGACACATATTCCAGGGGCAGTAAAATCGCAAATAATTTTAAATCAATATTTAAAAGGTGCCAAGAAAAGGGACAAATCACTCATACAATGGTCAACGGAAGCTGACGAAGCATTCTTGCAGTGTAAAACATGCTTGCAGAATGCGGTCACGTTATCGCACCCATTGGCAAATACAACGCTAGCACTTATGACGGACGCGTCGGACACGTGTGTGGGTGCAGTTTTACAACAAAGTAGCAACGGTAAATGGACACCCATAGGCTACTTTTCTAAAGCAATGAGTCAGACGGAACAAAAATACTCAACGTATGACAGGGAATTATTAGCGATATACTTAGCGAATCAATATTTCCAGAACCAAGTGGAAGGCAGACAACTGATAGTTTACACAGACCATAAACCAATCACCTACGCGTTTACAAAAAACAACACCGGTAAAGACATACCTAGGTGAACTCGGCAGTTAGCATACGTGAGCGAATTTACAACAGATATTAGACACGTCACCGGTTCAGACGCCTTATCGCGAATAGAAACAGTGTATTGCCCGCAGGCAATTGATTACACAGAATTAGCTGAAGCCCAAGCAAAGGATAGTTACCTTTTTTTTTGAGGGTGGGAAATCATCCAATGACTTCTCCCGCTCTGGGTGGAGCGGAAGGGCGTGTCAGACTTTTACTGACTAAAACCCACCCGTGTTCCTTCAGTTGCTTGTTGCCAAGGTCCCGGTATCCCTTTCGGACTAACCCGCAACCCTGGCAGGCATCGGTCCTAGCGGACCCCGCCAATTGTGCTGACATCTCTTTGAGGCGCGCGTGGAACACGACGCGCCATCGACCCGGGCCTGGTCCTGATCGGACGGCGAGCTACCCATTGCTCGCCGTCCGCAAGCCCGCGCCTATGGTGGCCGGGAATCCGCCTGGGATTCCCGACGCCCAGGGCGTCTCCAGCGGCGGCGGCGGTTAGGGGCGTGAGGGCGCAAACTTTGCCTCTCCCTCACGCGTTCCGCCTCCTCCTTCGCGAGCATTACTGCTTCGCAGAAGGAGGTGACTGCTTCCCATGCCCTCTCGCTCCGTACCATGGCCTGGACCAGAGCCGGACGCGAGAGGTCACCGCCGCCAATCGCCTCCAAGAGGACACGGCGGGGCTCCGCCCAAGCGGGGCAGACCTCCACCGTATGCTCCACCGTGTCCTCCGGGCGATCCACACAGTGGTGACACCCGGGCGTTTCCTCCCGCCTTATACGAAACAGGAACCTCCCGAAGCAACCGTGTCCGGTGAGGACCTGCGTCAGGCGGAAGGTGAGGACGCCGTGGCGCCTCTCTAGCCACTCCTCAAAGAGGGGACTTATCGCCGCAATTGTGGCGTGCCCAGCACTGGGTTGCGACAATCGCACTCTCCATGCCGCCATGAGATCCTGCCGGAGCTCTGTCCGCTGAGCCGCGATTTCTCGCGGCAGCGGAGTTACGCCCCGGCGCTTCATCTCCTCGCGCCACTCCCAGATGTGCGCGAGGACCTTCGCCTCCAGATCCCATGGCGGTAATCCGGCCAGGAGGCTCGCCGCCTCGCGGGAGACCGTGCGGTATCCCCGGGCCAGCCGAATGGCCATGACCCTTTGGGACGCGTTCAACCGGCGGGCTGGCCGCAGCCTAAGGGAACGCGCCCACACCGGTGCCCCGTAAAGGGCCATGGACCGCACGACCCCCGCGTAGAGCCTCCGGCAGGAAGCGTTTGGACCCCCCAGATTGGGCAGGAGACGCCCCAAGGCAGCTCCAGCCCGGTCCAGCCTGGGAGCCAAACGTCGAAAATGCTCAACGAAGTTCCACCGGCTGTCGAGGACGAGTCCTAGGTACTTCATCGTCGACTCGACGCCGATGTGAACCCCTCCTACCGTAATTTGGGAACCCGACGGTGGCGCGTTCCGAGGGCCATGAAAACACATGACCTCGGACTTGTGCAAGGCCACCTCGAGTCCCAGCTGCCGGATTCTATCGACGATTGTCGCAACCCTGCGTGTCGCTAGTTCAGCCGCCGCCTGGTGCGACCTCCCCTGTGCCAGGACCAGCGTGTCGTCAGCGTAGCAAACTACACTGACGCCACTGGGGAGGTCGGCGCGCAGCACCCAGTCGTAACCGATGTCCCACAGATGCGGCCCCAGGACCGATCCCTGTGGGACACCGCACGAAATCTCTCGCCGGTTCCACACTCCCTGGTGACCGGGGTAGATGACGGCCCTGTCCGTCAGATAGGCCTCGACCACACGACAGAGGTAGGTCGGCATCCGGTGGTACCGGAGTGCCTCCCTTATGCAACTCCAGGGCAGGGTGTTGAAGGCGTTGGCGATGTCGAGAGACACCGCCAAGACGACCCCACCCCGGGCCACAGCATCCCCCGTCGTGAGGGCCCGTACGCGCATGATGGCGTCCACCGTAGAGCGCCCTCTGCGGAAACCAAACTGGCTCTCCGCCAAGTCCGGCCCCACCCGCACCAGCCGCCCGACGAGGCGGTTTGCAATTACTCTTTCAAAGAGCTTGCCCACCTCGTCGAGCAGCACGATGGGCCGATAAGCGGACGGAGAGTCCGCAGGGCGCCCCGGCTTCTTTATGAGGACCAGTTTCCCCGTCTTCCAACGAAGTGGAAACTGGCCCCTCTCCATGCATGCGCTTAGGAGAGTCCCCTTAGTCGAGGCCCGAGAGCCTCCATGGCCAGGACCCAGGCCTTCCCAGGTAGGCCGTCAGGTCCTGGGGCGGTGTTTTTCGCATTCAGCCTTCGCACCGCCACTCTCATTTCTACCTCGGTCACCTCCGGAGCATAGTCGTCTTCGTCGGTGTTGTGGTCCGCATCAAGCACCGCAGTAGGCGGAGCCATGAGCGGGGAGGTATGTTCCCCTCTCGAAGGGAACAGAGCGCTCACCACGTCCTCCACAAGCTGAGGCCGGAGACTCTGCGTCAGCGGGGGAGCCCATGGGCGGAGTTTCTCCCGCACCATCTTGTATGGGCGTCCCCACGGATCTCTGTTCAGAGTCTCCAGCATCTCCTCGCGGTCCACTGCCCTGGCCCGCAGGATCTCCGCCTGGAGGGCGGTCTTCGCCGCTCTGTACCCCTCATACAGCTCCGCCTCAATGGCTTCCGTATCCGGAGGGTGGATACGGAGCCTGCGGTGCCTGGTGTACTGGTGTCGCGCAGCAACACACGCATGGCGCAAAGCCGTCAGCTGCTGCGACCACCAGCTCACCTGGCGCGAAGCACGTCCGGGCTGGGCCCGGGGCATTGCCACGTCACAAATATTGGACATGGCCTCCCGGAACCACTCCGCCTCGTCGTTGATGTCGGCAGGCCTGTCCGGTGATGACACCCAGGCCTGCACGATCGAGGCTTCCAGGAGGAGTTCCCGGTCCAGCTGCTTCAGCGCCCACCGCGGACCACTCGGGGCCTGTCGGACCGGCGCGCTCGAGGACTGGGCGGAGACGTCAAACCGGATATACCGGTGGTCGGAATACGTCTCCACCCCCTCCATGACGCGCCAGTCAGTGACACGCGGTGACAGAGCGGGGCTGGCGAACGAGATGTCCACCACCGACTCACCCCGCATCCGCACACACGTGGGGACAGAACCCCGGAAGGATAGTTACCTAATAAACCAACCAAACAATAGCAACGTCGTTATTAAGGAAATCGAGGTACCGCAAATAGGCGGGAAAACGATTTCCTATGAAATATCTACCAAGAACGCGAGGCCGTACCTACCAGAAAGTTTAAGAAGAAAGGCGTTCGATGCGACACACAATATAAGTCATCCAGGCATCCGAACCACTCGCAAGTTAATGCAGGACAAATTCTTTTGGCCAAACATGAATCGGGATATAGGGCAATGGGCAAAAGCGTGCGTACATTGTCAAAGAAGTAAAGTCATTCGGCATACAAATTCAGAATTAGAGACATTTACCGAGTGCGATCGATTTGAGCACATTCATGTAGATATTGTAGGACCACTGACTACTACAGAAGAAGGGTTTAGGTATTTAGTAACGTTAGTAGATAGGCGCACTCGATGGCCAGAGGCGTTTCCGATCAAGGATATCACGGCAGAAACGGTAGCAAAAATAGTTTACGAGGGGTGGATTGCACGTTTCGGTTGCCCGGTAAAAATGACGTGCGACCAGGGGAGACAGTTTGAGAGCGCATTTCACTATTCATGTCACTATTAAAAATATTAGGTATACACAAAAACAGAACCACCCCGTATCATCCACAGTCCAATGGGGCAGTAGAAAGGTGGCATAGATCGCTAAAAGTAGCATTAACAGCAAGATTAAATGCGATTGCATCATCATGGGTGACCGAGTTACCAACAGTGATGCTAGGTTTTAGGTCAGCAATACGTTCGGACAACGGTATAACCTTTCGTCCTATTACGGCCATAGATAGAGGGGCGAATCTGCGCACTAATTCCTTCTTTCTTTCTTTCTAAATAAACTAAATGTGCATCGAGCAAGGCGGTGGACATTTCGAAAGTGTATTAATAAGGAGACGAAGAAAAAATAGTGTCATAGTGTAGTGTAAATACATAGTTCAGTTCTGTAAGTACCTTCATGTTTACCAATTTTAATTACTGTAAATATTATGATTCAAATCTTTTAAACACGCAGACTTTGAATATGATATCGGGAGAGTTGGGTAGGTACGCATCAGAGATAATAAGTGAGTCGGGCGGCCGCCAAAAAGACCACCCTATCCCGTTTACTGATAGATCGAAGACGGCCGAAAAGTTGCTTGATTTAAAAATGCTTCCGCTTTACTAAACCTTAGAATCTTAGAATTAAGTAAACAAAGCCTACACTCCAAAGCCTGTGAAAATGTAATGGTAAGATGGAATCATAAATTTTACTAGTAATGTTCGGTCATTGAACTAACGTACATACCTAATGCATACGCTTGCTTGTAGTACCTACCTACCAAGCCAGCTGGCAGGCACACGCACGCGTGCGGCGCGCTATTAGTGTGCGTGGAGATCGAGTAGTGTGCTCAAACGTTTCATGTTTAGTCAGGACGTCTATTTTATAAAAAATTACTTGGTGTGGTTTAATTAAATTAAATTACAGATATTATTTTACTCTTATAATTTAATATTCTAATTGGGGTGTATGAGCTCTTGCGTTTATTCCGTTACACGTTGTATATAGGATATTCCCCTATTTAGTAAGGTTTCGAGTGTCAAAATGTTGTATGCATCTCTATATGGTGTTTAAGGAAAGGGTTCTATGAAGAAAAGCACAGAAAGACAAGACTAGGCATTTATTGATTAGGCTTGTCGGTTAAATACGGTCATGAGAAAACTAGTTGTCCGTTCCGAACCTAGGTCATCATGGAGAAGAAGGACCAGAAACTCCATGGCAGCTAATTTTAAAGTATTGGATCAACACACATTTACTTAGCATAAATCATTGTTATCACTTTATTCTCTGGGACTATTTCTCAAAGTTATAGCAACTTATCAACGGGAAGAAACAGAACATGAATATTCTCTAATTACATTTTACACATAAGACATATTATAACAGATAAATAAAAACATAGCTATCAGCAATAATCAAGAAATATGATCAATTAACTTACATGAACACTATAGGTAGTCCATCTTTCACCACAGTTGTATCCCAAAAAAGGTCCCGAATTGGCGGGTACACGTATTTTATATTCTCCCAATACTAATAAAGTACCTCTAACATTGCCGCCATTTTTGACCAATCTTGCGCCCTCGTCATCACGGATATAGTCTTTTCACGTATGGTTTTCAAATCCTCGCTTGTAATTACTATCCTGGAAAGCGCATCTGCTAGCACATTTTCTTTCCCTTTAATATATTCAACCTCAAAGTCGTACTCTTCTAAACACAAACGAAACTTAGTTAACCTACTTGATGGATCTGTCATGTTAAACAAATACAACAACGGCCGGTGATCCGTTTTTACAACGAACCTCCGTCCGTACAAATACGGTCTAAAATATTTAACCGACCAAACTATTGCCAATAACTCCTTCTCTACTATTGGATAATTTAACTCACTCTTCCCTAAAGACCTACTAGCATATGCAATAGGTTTCCCGTTCCCATTACACAACACACTCCCCACAGCATATCCCGAACTATCGGTTTGCAATATGAAAGTGTTGTTATCAGAAAAATCCGGATAATCCAACACCGGTGGATTCATTAACGCTTCTTTAAGCAACAGAAAAGAACTCTCGCACTCATCAGTCCAACTAAACACAACATCCCTTTTACATAGCCTATTCATAGGTACCACTATATTAGCAAAATTTGGTATGAATTTCCTATAATAATTCACAAACGCCACAAACCGCCTCACCTCATCAACCGTCGATGGACGCGGATAGCTTTTTACGACTTCTACTTTCTCTGGATCTGGTGGTCTCTGGACCTTCCGCCGAAATTACGTGTCCCAAATAAAGCACTTGCTTTTTCAAAAATTCACATTTGGATGGATTTAGCTTAAGATTTACTTCCCTCAAGCGTGAAAAAACTGATATAAGGTTCCGGTTAAGCTCATCCAAATTCCGCCCAAAAATAATTAGATCATCTAAATAAATCAGACATCTGTCATAATTCAACCCAGACATGGCCACAGTCATCAACCTACTAAAAGAACTCGGACTTATCTTCAACCTCATTGGTAACCTACACATCTGATACTGCCCCTTATCTGTCGTAAAAGCAGTGTATTTCCTACTACCTTCTTCTAAAGCACATTGATAATATGATTGCGACAAATCACAGTGACTAAAGTAAACAGCACCCGACATCGAATCTAAGATTTCAGTTATATTCGGCAAAGGAAATTTATCATCCTGTATCCTTTCGTTCAACTGCCTGTAATCTATCACCACGCGCCATTTCTTCTCCCCACTACGATCTGCTTTTTTGGGTACAACTAAAACAGGACTAGACCACTCACTAACCGCCCCCTAAATAATATTACTATCCAGCATCTCCTGCACTTGCCTATCAACGTCCTTCTTCTGTACATAAGGTATTCTATATTGCCTCCTATAAACCGGAGTCACATTCTCTTTCAATCGTATCGACTGCTCATACACATTCGTGACGGCTAATCTATCTCCTGAAACATGAAATATATCTGAATACTTCGCACAGATTTGCTCAATCGACAACCGCTCCTCGGCACTCAAATAGTCAAGTTTAAGCAAAGAAAATATTTCCTTAACACGCTCAACGTCCACCTCCGACTCTGCAAAACTACAACAATCGTAATCACTTAACGGATAAACTTCTACACCGGACATACTACACACAACTTCCTCAGAGTTTGTGTTTAAAACCCTAATGGGTATCATCCCATTCCTAGGCCTAGCCATCACACTAGCCAAGAAAACACCTTCACGCAATTCTTTCTTTACCACTACACAATCTTCCGCTCTATTAACGGGAAAATAACTAACCATTTCACAACGTGGAGGAATAGTCAACAAGTAATCATATGACTTGAGCGGCATCGAAACCGTCTGCCCCTTAGGACCCTTAAGAGACAACTTATTCAACGAAAAATCTATAATACCACTATACTTCTGCAAGAAATCCTGGCCCAATGTGCAAACCGACTTACACGGTAAATCATCAAATATATAAAACCTATGCACGAACGAACACTGCCCGTACTCCAACCTCAAACATACATAACCTACTGCTCGCAAACTACCTCCTACACCATTGATTACTAACTCTTCCTTAACTACCTTATAGCACAAAGCGTTATTCGCCAAAAAACTGCTTTTTACGGCTGATATTGACGCACCCGTATCCACTAACCATTCCGTATCCACACTATCCGCTAGCAAATTAACCCAGTTAATACTATCGCAAGCTAAAATATGCTTAGTCTCGAAAAAACTGAGTCTCATTCAATTGTCCGCCTTCAACGCTCCGTGGCATTGATACCGCGCCTGAGTCAGCATCGCCCCGCGCATGCTCAAAACACGCTACACGCCGCCGACCTTGCTGAGTCTGGCGTCCACGACGAGCATTATCGCTGCGACCGCGCATTCCACCGCTATGCCATACGCTGACATTTTTACGCGTACGCCCAACAGCTGTTCCTTGCTGCGCGTGTCCATTCCCTACAGTGCGCCGCCTATAATCATTTCCACGATTTCTATTTCCCGTTGAAAAACCACCCCTTGCAGGCCAGCGCTGGTATGTCATGACTTGCGCCGACGAAGCACAATCCTCGTCTTCCGCTACCCTGATAGCATCTTTCAAACAAGTCAAATTCCGCGCCGTAATAATCGTACCAAGACGCTGATTACGAAGCCCGTCAGCAAACTTCCTAATCGCATATTTTTCGTTCAACGGCTGCAAAATCTTATAGGCTTCCGAACTTTCCCCGGCCTGAGAAATAGTCAAATTGACCATCAACTTCTCTATCTCGGCCCCAAAATCCGCGACTGATTTACTATTCTGCCTAGCGCGAGCAAGTTTGGCTTGCACAGCTACGTCCGACTCCACCGTTAATAAATGCTTCCTCATGTCAGTCAACAGACTGTCTACCGTTGTGTAACTGGAGGACAACCGAATCCTAGCCCCCTGGGTAAGCCGTGTGGTTAACACGAATTTAATTAAAAGAGTATTATCAGCCTCCTCTAACATTGAACTATATAAACCTATGGCATCAATTAAATCTTGGGTCACCTGCTCATCCCCACTCATTTTCGGTAGCAAGCTAACCGCCGTCCTCAAAGAAAACCTTTCCGCCGCCATCTCTTGTTCGATTCTACCGACGTCTTCAAACTTTATAGTTTCTACATACAAATTTTCTATTTTACCTATCAACTGCGTTAACTCTTCCGAAAATTTGCTCGACCTTAAAACTATACTCTTAAATCTACCATATAAGGCTTTCGCGTCACTAATTTTAAAACTATTGTCTCTAAATTTACCGATGACCGCAAGCACTCGTCACAACACTGAAACTCATACTGGAATCACTTACTTCTTGACAAGGGAACATCACTCCGTCCGTCTCTGGTCAGGCCATCTGCACAGCTTTACGAACCTCCCGCTGATTGATCTTCTCTTCGACCCAATTCTGGTGACATCTTCTATAAATTCTGACCGCCACGCCAACGATGACAACCGCCAAACACACAGCAATAAACAACAGCACCGTGTTGATAGCTGTCAGCTGCTCCTGTGTAACCGCTGCGGCATTCGAACCACCCGCTGCCGTCTGAGCGATAATAACCTCTTCCTTAGACGTCGTGCTCCCCATGGCCCGTGACCCAACGTGACTTGAAGCTGACCGAAGTCGACTAAACTGCGACTCTGACTAGCCCCCGATCGAGGAACTGTAACGCCGTCCAGCCAACTGGCAGGGTCGCCATGCGATGTGGAGGAGAGGACGGGTTAAGTAAACAACAGTATGTGTACTACTCCGAGAGTCAACTGGAGAGTAGTCCTTTAATTGGTGGCATATATATACATAGATAGTACGTGACACTATGCTAATACTATGGTTACGAACTTAGCTTATTTACTATAACTTAAACTATGTACTATACGTGATGTGCTGATGAACAATATACGTGACTTCACACCACAGCAGATGGTCATAGATTATTGTTTAATAATCTCTAACATAGTTAACAATGAACAAATCTTAAATAGTGGAACCATTTTAAAACTTAATACGGTAATTTAGCTATTTAGTATTTACTTATTTGATATCGAAAAGCAAAATCAGATAAGTTATTGACATCCACTTAAAGTTAGGAGAATCGTTTGAAACTACTTGTGACTTTTGAATTACAATATAAAATCTTAATTAGCATTATAATATCATATTAATTAGAACTTAATCATTTATTGAAACTCTAAATAAATAAACAATTGTTTTGTTTATTCAAAAACCACCAATCATAACATAAGTTTGATGAACTACTTTTCGCCTAGAATCGCAGTTTTTGATAGTAGTCTTTTCAGTCACAATAAAAACCATTAATATAGAACAACATACACATCGAAATAGTATATAAAATCAAGGATATATTTTAAGTACAATATAATTCTGTTGTATCATTAAATTTTAGGTAAAAGTCAATGTTTTTGTATTTATTTAGACCAACTCACAGATCACAGGTTTCGTTCGAAATTGATTGTTCATCTAGAAATACTGCGAAAGTTTAGATTATGAATTAAATCGAAGATTAATTTTATATAATGCTACATATTCCTGACACGGCCATTGTGATCTGTGCTTCGTCCCGAAGTACTTAGATACATTAACACAACATAATGAGCAATCATTATTGTTTAAATAAATATTACCTAACCACATTAATGGCCTCTTTAGTATAACATTGCTATTCACACTGATATCCTCCTTGATTATCACATCGCTATCTACACTGATATTCTCTTTGAAATTATATTCCTATCCAGACTCTCCACTTTGATATCACATCCATATTCACACCGATATCCTCTTTGATATCATATTCCTATCCAGACTGATATCCACTTTAATATCACATCCATATTCACACCGATATCCTCTTTGATATCTATTTCCTATCCAGACTGATATCCAATTTAATATCACATCCATATTCACACCGATATCCTCTTTGATATCATATTCTTATTCAGACTGATATTCAATTTGATATCACATATCCATCGATATCCTCTTTGATATCATAATAATTATCTGTTAAGTATTTATGTTTATTTATAATCTATTCATTCTTATTATTTATTTTTTATTAAGTTAAATATTAGTTATTGTATTATTAATTAACTATTTATAGGTATCGGTATTCAGCAGACTTTATTGTAACTAATAATATGATTATTTTAGACTTTATGAATGTTTTTTTTTAATATAACGTAACGTATAAACTCGAGCACGATACAGCCAGTGCGTGTGCGTGATGTCTCAACATTCCACAGAGAACACACAAATATGAACTGTCGTTGTATCTACATACTACGCAAAAAAATATAACATTGTTGCGTTTAGAATACGCGTCATAGTGGCGAACTGTTCTTACCATTGCACTGCTAAAATTCGCAAAATACTGTCATCTTCTCGTAGCTGTATGGGCTAAGCAATGGATTCGCAATCTATGAGGTCTGGGTTCGAATGTTGTAGGTTTATTACAATGCTGATTTTTGTTTCTTTGAAACCATAATTATTTGTATTTTAAGCAAGCACTTGTTAATGAATAGGGTATTTATATTCTATTCAAGCTTATTATTTATTTTTTATGAAGTTAATTGTATTGTCATTACTTCCAAACAAGTAAAAACTTACAAAAAGTTTTAGTACTGCGTGAGATTTGAACTCACGTCTCACTGATACACGCACACATGTAGCTGCTCAGTCATTTTGACTTGACTCATGGTCACAATATTAGAACTAGAAGAACCACACAATGATGATTCATGTGTCTCTTAAAAATAGAAGGTCATAAGCATAGAAATATAAGGGTCAGCTCAGACCGCGACGTGAAGCAACGCGCACTTTTGAACAATTATCAAACTTATTTTCTTCACCAAAAGGTATAATTTCAGTGCGAGGGTAACCAACCCACCAACCACCAACCCACCAACAAACCAACCCACTCAGGGTTGGTTTTAGGGTCACCATGATCAAGATGCTAATGTCGTAGGCAAATGGCCGTCTCCGCGAACTTGCGGTTTCGTCCGCATCATTTATGACAACCTAAGATGCAGTTCAGTGGTTTCTTCTAAAAATTGAAGCCAAACTAAAAAGTTTATAAATTATGAAACCACTTACTACATGATTATCAGCACAAGTAGGTATTTTATTACCTATACAGGGTGTTAGTGTAAACACCGTTATCCTTGAAACCAGTGGTTTGGTTTCATTTATAGAACGTAAAATCAATGGATAAATACAACTTTTTTTTTTAAAAGAAAATCTACATTTTTCCACAAGAATATTTCACCCTACACGCGAGGATAACGACCGGCCGCGGCCGGCGGTTGATGGGGGCGGGCGGGGCGCGCGGGACATTACATGACCGGCCGTCAGCTATTTCGTAGCTATCGAACGCGTATCCATGAGTATCGGGACAGTGACGGATATTCACTTTTTAAAATCTTTTAATGAAAATAAGGTTTTTTTTTTATTGTTACTGGATCATTTATTTTTATATTTAAGTCAACTACCCATAGTTTGAGTGACAACGGTGTTTACCCTTGCATACTGTATTTGTCTTGAAAATCATTATTCATGATAAACAACAAATCGGAAAATATTTCTTGCCTTTACTATGTTATTTTTGCTTTCATATATCACAGCAACTGTACTATTTTTCCAGGAAATACATTGCTTCTTCACCACTACCTAAGTGTGTCGCTAAGTGACTGGACAAGCAATGTAAAAATCACAAAACGATACTTTATAGCGGTTGCATCGCGCGCGTAATACAGCCGTTGTAAGGGTAGCTTGCGACAAGCCAGTGATTTCGTGTGAGTAAGTTGTACCTGGTCTACAGTTCATGGTACATGCACGCTATACTAGAGGGCCTAGACAAGTGACAATCGCTTCGAAAGCGTTTCGTATTTCTACAACGACTTTCAATAGAATTGACATAAGCTTTGTCGATAGCTTATGTCAGTCCTATACATTTTTGCCTTGTCCATCATCGTTATCGCTGATAGAATGTCACTTTGTCTGATGAGATAAGGTTTATAATTGATTGTGCAGTACGTTGTGATTTATGAATGTGTGTTCGCGACTTCGTATCTATTGGTTTTACTTTTACTGAATTGCGTGTGTATGTGGTGACGTGGATAGTTATACATAATATTATTATTATAGATTTAGACAATATTTAATGTCACGAGTTCACGACTGCCCCGTTGGTTTAGCGGTCGCTAGCGCTACTACTGAACATGAGGTTTTTTAGGGTTCCATAGTCAACAAGGAACCCTTACCTATAGTTGCGCCATGTCAGTCTGTCTGACCGCAGCTTCGCTCATAGACTCTGTTGTTAATTTGTATGTAAATTTTGTCAATGTAAATAAAAAAACTATTTTATAAGTAATTGCACATTTAAAAAAAAACTCAACGATATAGCGCCTACGCGCACAATTGAATTGGGCTCTCTCCAGCGAGCTAGTCTATAAACGCACATTGATACAATTCGTACGTAAATATTTGCACTAATACACGCAAACGCGCGTAGTCGGTCCATAGCCAGGGCGGAGCAGCGAGCGACACAGCCTTTGAACCTCTATCTCTAAGTGGGGTCATTATCTTTGCAAATATTGATTGATTTAAAAACGCTCTTTCAATTTTGTAGTCCTTCTAACCATCAATTTTTCAGTGTAAAAATATTTCCAAACATCAAAACCGTTTAGGTTTTGGTAAATATTTTTTTAAGGCAAAAGTATTAGCCATACGCAAAAACCCCTTTTCAAAAATTTTGTACGTGAATCTATGGCAAACATATATTTTTTTCAGATCTTTTAACCCAGCCGTTAATGAGGAGTAGGCTTTTTAATGTGACCGTTTTACGGTACTAAACTGGACTTAGCGCCTTAAACTATAGTGAATAAAATGCTGATGTACTTTCAAGATAACAAAACGAAATTTTTTTACTAAATAAAAAAAGAATAGTGATAAATAAAATGAAAATAATAATAATAAATTGTAAAAATTCTTGGAAACTAACAGAAAAATTAAAAGAATTAGTACTATCTATTCATAAATTTCGTACCAAAACTAGTATTTTAGGTTGCAATATTTTTATTTCTACTTACAAGGCTGAAAATATTAATTCAGTGATACAGGTACTTTAAATCAAAACTTGTTTCAAAAACTATTAATTTACAATGAGAATGGAATGAATAAAGTTTTAAAACAGAACGTAACTAAATCAATGCCATCTGTCATAATGACAACTGATTTGTCTTTTTATAGTAAACATTGCGAATTGCGTTTTACAATATCAACAAACAGTCTTGTACTATACATATGAGGAATCTAACACGGCCATACTGACTGATACTTTGCTCTCAAAGTACTTACAATATCAAATAGTTAATTGATTCAGGCGTGACTTTGCGGAAATCCATTATAAAATACAATAGACGCTGATATATTTAGTAACCTATTCCGCTTGACTATTCTTCAAGAGTCATAAAAAACCCTGTAAGAAATCGACACGTGTTTCACCTCTCAACGAGGCATCTTCAGGATGACGATTGACCAATTGCAAACCAGAACGCGACGTGTTACCACACCGAGCGCTGGACGCAGAGTTAACTCCAGCGTCCAGACTCTGCTAGTCAAGCGGAATAGGTTACTAAATATATCAGCGTCTATTGTACTTACAATATCAAAGTCAATATCAAAGCATCTATGTGCATTAAAATCTAACAAGTATCTTTGTGAACACATTCATCCAATTCTCAGTATCATCTTTGTGACTACTAGAATCGTAACAAGCTATCTTCATTCTCAGCCTCATCGTACGTGAGCACCAGAATCTTACATATTTGATGCCAGTTTCATTTTTGTGACAACTTGCAACCCATTCTTAGCCTCATCATATGTGAGCACCAGAATCTAGAACCAGTGATACAATGTTTCATTTACCACATTTGTACCTATCCAATTCTCAGTCTCATGTTGGTGAGTACTAGAATCTATCAACAGCATTACCAAATTTCATTTAGGTGAATACTTGCATTTTGTGGATCAAATAATAATTAATATTATAAAATCAATAGCTAGCTAAACCATTTCTTAATTTTTTTGACAATTTATCTAAAACTATTAACCAATCTAACACGGTAAAAAAAAGAAGGAAAAAATTATATATAATGCTATGGCGAGTTTCATCATTCATCGAAATAAAATCAACAAGAACAATAAAGTTTTAATAATGACAAAAATGTATTCTAATCACTTTTAATAGTTTTTTTTTTCTAAATCACTTTTAATAGAAACGTTCTGATCAACCCACTTTCCTACCCATTTTCTTAGTTTTTCTTTTGCAATTGTTATATCTTGTAAAGTTACTTTTCCCTTTAAGGCAAATCTATCATTTTTTTTAACTTTGTTAAACAAGATCATACTATTACAATATTATAGTCTATAGTATAACGTCTAGGGAATCAAAACCTTTCTTGAAACGTTCAGCAACTTGGTTAAGTCTTTGCATGGCCAAGTTTCGTTCTGCATGAACATCCATAGTGTGTTCCACATTATTAGATTGTCAAAATAATTTAATCTAGTCTGTACACAATAATGGTATGTTTGCATTACGACCTATCAGTAATCGCAAGGGAGAAAATCAGCCGATTTTGTGAAATTTAGAGATAATTGAACTTTCCATATACCTCTCGGCCACTCTGACTTATTATTCTGTAGTGAGCATAAAATTATAGGTAAGACCTAAGTTTATATCTTTGCATACCAGTTTTGAATTAGTGTGGGCAAAACAGAGAGGAGTGGAAAAGAGACAGAGTTTTTGCCCTGCAGTGGGACAACACAGGCTAAAAATAAATTATTGACAGTTACGTATAGGGGTACTTGTAGTTATCATAAAAGTGATTAATTTGTCATTAATTAAACAAAGACCTAATTTGGTTAGTATTGAAATTAGTGCTCCGATCTGTATCCACTATTAAGGACGGAGTTCCGAAAACACTGGACTACATTATAGAGAAATTCCATAAATTATGATCTAAATTATGTTTTTGTCCTTCGACTAATGTTGAGAACCAACCTGTGTAATCAAATGAACCATATGGTAAGGTATGGGTATTTTTTATTTTATCTGATGCAAAGGTTTCTGTTTTGGTTTTTGGTTTGGGTTTTTGTTTTGTCCCCAGAAGGATGGTAATGTTTTTGTTTATACTAAGCACTAAGCAATATAGAACGGAAAAAATCTGAAGTAAAGTAAACCTCAAAGCTTAAACCCTGCTAAAAATCCTGCTTTGCCACGTTCATTTAACAACGATTTTAGAAATTCATCATTTCAACCATATTTGATCAAAAAGAACAAATAATATTTTATTTACTTTCATTTACCAACTTTAAATTCTTACTTTTATAGTGAGATGAGGTTACCCTACATTCAAAACTAACTTTATAATCAACACAGCTTAATTTCTGCAATGACCATGATATTACCTTTTGTCCACCCCTGCATCATATTAATTTATATTATTTGAACCAATTATTATCAAGTATTTAACATAAAGTTATAACACTAATTTTCATCTTTTATAAACCAAGCAAAAATCTTCCAATTTTATAATCTTCATTAAATGTAGGTATTTCGTATTAACTTAAGAAGAACTTCTGAGGGGCCTTTCCGAATTTTGCTGCTTCTTATTGCTGGAAAGGTTCCCGATACTCGTTTAGCAGCTCGAGGTTCTGTATACTCGATGCTTGACCAACAGCTTGCAGGTCCGCAGTTGTGATGCTCGACCAGTTAATTGCAGCTCCGCAGTTGTGATGATAGACCAGCAGCTTGCAGCTCCGCAGTTGTGATAGATCAGCAGCTTGCAGCTCCGCAGTCCCGATGTCAACTGCGGCATGTGGCAGCGCGATTTCATAGTCTAGTTGCGAGTTAGGTTAGCGGCCCGCAGACACCAACAGCTTCCAGAAGATCCCGATAGCTCCAACATTGTTCATGAAAATAGAAAAAAAAATTCATTAGAAATCCGTTATGTAAGCCAGAGCCAAATCCCACTTCTGATGTCAAAAGATCGATGAAGCAGAATTAATACTACATGTATATGTCGGCGTCAGCGATGGCTGAGCGATAGTTGCCGTCATCATCTCGATTCGGTCGTACGGACTCCATAGTGCAGGTTTACAATAAAACACGATGATACAGCAACTCAGTTAGTATTTCACTTGCAGAACAATCATCACAGTAGGTACATTACTAATAATGTTCACGGACTTTACACGTTCGGGCAAACCGACAGTTTCGCATAGGAGAAGTGGAGGTCTGCATCGGTTCGTTGCCCTCACAAGACTGACTCGTAGCTCAGCCACTTCCCTTACCACGACTCTGTCCACGTGACGCCCCACTCTAGCGAGCGCGTCACGGCGTTTACCCTCTCCTTAGTACTTCAATAATCAATTGAGAGACTATTATCGCTCAACTTTCATAATCTGCGACATATATATATAGGATATTCCCCTATTTAGTAAGGTTTCGAGTGTCAAAATGTTGTATGCATCTCTATATGGTGTTTAAGGAAAGGGTTCTATGAAGAAAAGCACAAAGATAGGACTAGGCATTTATTGATTAGGCTTGTCGGTTAAATACGGTCATGAGAAAACTAGTTGTCCGTTCCGAACCTAGGTCATCATGGAGAAGAAGGACAAGAAACTCCATGGCAGCTAATTTTAAAGTATTGAATCAACACACATTTACTTAGCATAAATCATTGATATCACATTATTCTCTGGGACTATTTCTCAAAGTTATAGCAACTTATCAACGGGAAGAAACAGAACATGAATATTCTCTAATTACATTTTACACATAAGACATATTATAACAGATAAAGAAAAACATAGCTATCAGCAATAATCAAGAAATATGATCAATTAACTTACGTGAACACTATAGGTAGTCCATCTTTCACCACAGTTGTATCCCAAAAAAGGTCCCGAATTGGCGGGTACACGTATTTTATATTCTCCCAATACTAATAAAGTACCTCTAACATTGCCGCCATTTTTGACCAATCGCAGATGGTAATAGATTATTGTTTAATAATCTCTAACATAGTTAACAATGAACAAATCTTAAATAGTGGAACCATTTTAAAACTTAATACGGTAATTTAGCTATTTAGTATTTACTTATTTGATATCGAAAAGCAAAATCAGATAAGTTATTGACATCCACTTAAAGTTAGGAGAATCGTTTGAAACTACTTGTGACTTTTGAATTACAATATAAAATCTTAATTAACATTATAATATCATATTAATTAGAACTTAATCATTTATTGAAACTCTAAATAAATAAACAATTGTTTTGTTTATTCAAAAACCACCAATCATAACATAAGTTTGATGAACTACTTTTCGTCTAGAATCGCTGTTTTTGATAGTAGTCTTTTCAGTCACAATAAAAACCATTAATATAGAACAACATAAACATCGAAATAGTATATAAAATCAAGGACATATTTTAAGTACAATATAATTCTGTTGTATCATTAAATTTTAGGTAAAAGTCAATGTTTTTGTATTTATTTAGACCAACTCACAGATCACAGGTTTCGTTCGAAATTGATTGTTCATCTAGAAATACTGCGAAAGTTTAGATTATGAATTAAATCGAAGATTAATTTTATATAATGCTACATATTCCTGACACGTGCAGTTCACTTAGAACTAGTTACTGATTTAACAACAGATACTTATATATTAGCTTTAAAAAGGTTTGCCTCACGAAGGGGAAATATTTTCAGACAATGGTAAGAATTTTTTTGGGGTAATGAAGGAACTTACACAATTTTTACAGAATAATCATAATAATATTATGGAGATTTTAGCTAATGATAATATAAAATTTAATTTCATACCAATTTATACACCGCATTTTGGGGGATTGTGGGAGGCAGGAGTAAAGTCCTGCAAACATCATATCCGTCGTGTTATTGGCAACGCGAATTTAACGTACGAGGAATTTAGCACGATATTAACTCAAATCGAGGCCGTCCTAAACACTCGACCCATGTACCCACTGTCCACGGACCTTACTGGCCTTCCCCTCAGCCCTTCTCTGTTTCCGATTGGCCGACCGCTCACCGCACACGGCAGCCCAGACCTGACGACTACAGCTTCACATCGCCTGTCCCGTTATGACCGCGTCGAGCAGATGCGCCAGCAGTTCTGGCAGAGATGGTCAAAGGAGTACATAGTGGAGCTTCAAACCAGAATGAAGTGGAAGACAAGTAAGGAAGAATTGGTACCTAATACTCTTGTACTCATCAAGGAGGATAATCTTCCACCTCTGAAGTGGCGCTTGGGAAGAATACTTCACACCTTTCCTGGGAAAGATGGTAGTCGCTGACATAAAAACGGCGACCGGGACGGTGCGAAGAGCAATCTCAAAAATATGTCCTTTGTTACGAGAAGAAATGAATGAGAAGACAAATCCACATGCCATCGGTACTTCGTTGGAAGCAGGAAGTTCCAAGGCCGGGGGCATATTTTAACGCCATCTATTGTCGCGGAGTCAACGCGTGGCACCCTCCAGTGTCAAGTCGCGGAGGCTCGGTGGTCGGTGAGCGACTGAACGAATGAAAGCGGCGTACGGGAGCGCCGATTGGTCGCCGGTCTCCAAAACATTCCATTCATTCGACACACAACAAGAAAAAGGATTGATGGTAGTCGGTTGACCACAATTTTTAAACTATAAAACTATGTTAAAAATAAACGCATACAACCAATTATAATAAAGGGAAATCATTGAAAAACCTGACCAAGCAAAATCTCAAAACAACCATCAAATATACATCCTCCTCGTACAGGAAACCTTCCTCAAACCCCATAATAAGCGAAACCCATCCATAGCAAACTATCGCATAGTTCGCAACGATAGGACTCGCTGTCACAAGGGCGGCACCCTTATCTACTACAAAAAGGAGCTCTATTGCATCCCAATGGATCCTCCTGCCCTCTCTCAGTTAGAAGTCTCTGTTTGCCGTCTAGGCATGACTGGCCATCAGCCAATCACCCTTGTCTCCGCTTATCTCCCACCCCCTTCCCCCGCTACAGAGAATCCCCAAGAGCTCTCCAAAGATCTAACTTCCCTACTAGACTTGAGCGACTCCGTTATCATAGCGGGTGGTCTCAATGCATCCGGCCTGAAATAGTACCAGGACCTCCGCCAGAGTGCGACTTCTATTCGACCTTTCTAATACCCTGACTTTTGACGTCATTGCTCTGATGACTCCCACCCACTTTCCCCACGACCCCAACCATACCCCAGGTGTCCTAGACACGGCGCTCCTTAAGAACGTCAGCCTTAGGTTAAACTCCATAGAAACGGTGCAAGAGCTTACCTCAGACCACCGCCCAGTAGTCATGAAACTGGCCCCCGTATAGGTCTTCCCGACCCCACTCAGCCCCCAGCCACCAAGAAGGTAACGGACTGGAGGAAAGTAGGCGAATTGCTGAAATCCAACACGTCCCGCCAATTGGACTCTATTCCCGAGCAGTTCGATTCTGTCGCAGACACGATGGCCGCAATCGACTTGCTCACGGATCACGTACTACCACCTGTAAAATTGCATGGATACCTTAATCTCTATTATCCAATGAACGTTTGAGATCAGGTTTTCAAAAATCAAACTAGATGGCCTTGGTTTCATTACAACTATTACTAAGTAATTTACGAAACGCACAGCTAATACATATATCTAAATTATTTATGTAAGCTTTAGTGCAGAATTACAGTACATACATACATAGCTTAAATGATAAACATAACAAAAGAAACCGATAGAAATATATTCTTTATGCTAACGAGTGGGTATTTATAATCAAGTTGGTAGTTAGGGTACTTAGCAACAGGCAAAAAGAACAGTCATCGCAGGTAAACAGGCTCGCCAGTCAAAAAGGAACTAAGTATAAAGGTTCTCCCCCACCGGAGCGTTTTTATCGCGCGATAATATCGTAAGCGTTATTGCGATATCTGTTTTCAGTATTAAATGCCACAATATGAGTAGGGCGCGCGTTTCTCCGTCCTGCGATATTCCGATAAGTGTTCTTAGAACATTTTGTATTAAGACGCATGAGATCTTACACTCATCTGCGTTATTATCGCGCGATAAACTCGTTAGAAATATCGCACGATAAAAACGCACCGGTGGGGGAGAGGCTTTATAGTTTTTTTTTGTGTGCAAGGAGCCGGGACGCATTATGGCAATAGGTAACGCTTGCGTTATTATCGCACGATAAAAACGAGCCCATGGGGAAGAGGCTTTTAATAGTCAGTTTATTAATTATCGTATAACATTATAATATTATTTCTTACTTCCTAATGAGACCATAGCTTAAGTATTCATTTCCAAAATCGGAAAGAGGATTGAAGCTTATGTAATCTCAATACAAACAAACTGGAGACCAGATTTTTTTATCACAAAAGTCGCACGGATTAAATAGGTAGGCTAAAAATTACAAAATTGCACAAAAAACATATCAAATGGTTAGTAGGTAACATAAAAACCAAAAAATGATGTGTTTGAATTTGAATAAATTATACACACATAACCAGGTCTCCAGTTAATATATATAATAAGTACTAAGTAAAATACTGAAAAAGTTTTAATTAACAAAATACATAAAAACTTACTTGGCTCTATATCCCTGCCTTCACCTTCGTCATGGCTTTCTTTGTTTAATTGAACCAACCGCACTAATTTTTTACCTCGTGCTTCCATAATTTTATTTTAGCTATAAAAAAGAATAAAACGTATTAAATTTTGTAGTACATAGTCCTTAATTTATAATTACAGTAGAAAAAAATATATCTGAACTTCATTAAAAATAAATAAAGACAACGGTTTTATAGGCTATGTTTAGTACATTTTCTGGGACAATATTGACATAATTGTAATAAATGATAGTATTACTTGCTACTTGTAATAGAAATAGAACCACAAAGTCAGAAGTGGTCACTCGTGACATTTTTGCCCCAAAATTGTATGAAATATTTGTCATAATTACCTTTATGACGTTGTTGCTCCTACTCACAAACACTTCTTGCGGGGGGCCGCGCGTGTCAGAAGATAGAGGTAATTAATATGTAACGGGTCCGCCATCTAACGTTTTTTTTTTTTCAACTAGTTCTTATTTCGTGAATGGTAACACTTAGCTCATGTCTGATTTGACAGATAATTAGTTTTATCCTTCCGCTGAACGAATATGGTTGTGTATACGCTTGAACAACGCTGGGAAATATTGCGACATTACTTTGAAAATCATGGTCATTCATTTTTCATTATTCATTTTCATTTGCCAAAAAAAACATTTTCAGATGAAGCTCATTTTGATCTTGGCGGGTATGTAAACAAGCAAAATTGTCGCATTTGGGGCGCAGAAAATCCGCACGCATACATTGAAAAGCCGATACACCCAAAACGAGTCACCGTTTGGTGCGGATTTTGGTACAGAGGCATAATTGGGCCATTTTTCTTCGAAAATGAGCAAGGAGTGGCCGTTACAGTCAATGGCGATCGTTATCGGGCCATGTTGAACGAATTTTTGTTCACAAAAATTGAAGAGGAGGATATTGGCAACATTTGGTTTCAACAGGACGGCGCTACGTTCCACACAGCCGAAGCTACACTCGATGTTTTGCGCCCTGTTTTTGAAGATCGCATTATCAGCCGCAGAGCTGATGTCGTTTGGCCAAATCGGAGCTGCGATTTGACACCGTTGGACTATTATTTAGTAGGTGCCCTCGCCAGAGACAATTGACGCTTTAAAGGACAATATTCGTGAAGCCATTGGTGAAATACAGCTGCACACAATCGATAATGTGCTTAAAAATTTGACCAATCGTGTAGGCTACTGCATGGCCAGCCGAGGCAGCCATTTGAATGACATTATTTTCCATTATTAACCGGAAGGATTGTACTTTCAAATAAAAAAAGAAATTTGAGAAAATATTCAGTAGTTTTTTTTTTATAGCATTTTCAACAAAAAAAAAAGTTATTTGGCGGACCCTGTATAAGTATTTATATAGGTATTACCCAACTTAGTAAGCTTTAAGTGTCAGGATGATTTATCTGCTGTGTATGAAAGTCCTGTTGAATATATGTTTCGTAGAGAAAGGATTTCATAAAGTAAAGCACAGAAAGACAAGACATTTGTTTAATTAGACTTTATTCAATATCAATGGCAATAGTATACCATACACAACACCATAATAATTAGATATAATATCAAATTACTTAACTTACGTGACATCCTCTGGTCTATTCCAAACAACAACGGCACTAGATCCAACTGGACATCTACCGAGCAACTGACCCGATAACGTCTTTACAATCCTTTTTATATCCTACCAACGTCACTTTACGTCAAACATCTACCGTCATTTTAAACAAATCATAGATGATCATAATATATTTTGGTTGAATTGCTTATTATATTAAAATAACAATATAAAATCTAAAATATGCTCCAAGTATCATTAAATATTACATAATAATTTATAGTGATAACCTCTAAATGAATTTATCAGGTTAAATGTTATTTTTAGGTAAACACAATACCTAGTCAAATCAGGTACTTCTACATTGGTCCCAAGCTTCGTACAAACAATATTTTAATATTAATATAACCTCACAAAATGAGTATTCTAACACGCGCAACTGACCAATTAGAACGTTCTCGCACTAGCGTTCACAAAAACCCGCCAAAACCACAACGACACTTACGCCCTCAGTGGGTCATTTTAGGAGTAACATTTATGATATTGCTGCACCGGATGTAGACGCATGTTTGACATCATTTGTGATCAATAACTCATTTTAGCATTTATGACGTTATTGCACCTAGTGTGCGATACATGTTTTTGAAATTTCCTTGGGTACATAATTATGTAACTAAAAGTTAATAATATATTATTTTTTGGTAATCTATTGTCAACGAAATTTTGATAAAAATGTGTAGTTAATTTTGACACAATTTAACGTTTACATAATTATTAGGCACAATTACTGTAATAAACACCACCCATAACTAATTTCCAAATGGATCTCAAGTCGTTACCCCAATATCATACTCTCACATCTCTAACTGTCTATTATTACCACACATTTACAGTATTTCAAGGATTAGGGAAATAAGATGAAATACCAAGATATTTCTTCAGTCATTTATATTTCTTTGCCAACATCAAATTCAATATTCTACCCCATACCATCACATCTTGTATTCCCCACATAATATCACTATTTATTTAATATTCCAATATTTAAGATAAAACTAACAGGTTACCTTAATTGACAGTAGATCTCCAAGCATTCTATGCCAATCCATATTTTAAACCGACACAGCCACTAACACGTCCTACCGACATTAGCGCCCGACCCAGAAGACCGTTGTCGCGCCATCTTACCGTATCGAATCTTTCGGTGTTGCCAGTATAATATCCAACAATTATCTATTAATAAATCGAAACCTAACACTCGACCATCCTGATATCGTGCATGTCCTCATGCACACAAGTGAATGGGCATCTAAAACCTAACACTCGGCTCATAATTATTTACACGTTATACACTAAAACTTATACACTGTTTGAGAACCATTTTTCTAGCCAGAATATGAATATACTTAATACAAATTACAGAAAAATTATTGAAATTTCCACTAGTCATGATAATGATGATGGTATGACGTAGGTAAACTCAAACTTAAAGTATTTATTTCTATTAGACCACTTTTGAATTTTCAAAGAGTCGTCAGTTAGAAAATTGAAGCTAGTCGCCCATTCCAAAATGTAGAAATCTATGGAGAAGAACGGGCAAGAAACTCCACGATTATTCTTTTTTAAAAAAAAACAAGATATTACATAATTCTGGGTACATTATTCTTGTTGCTTCTACATGTGAGAACAATGTAAAGAAAAACAATATCAAACAAATCAAAATACACGATTAAAGATAAGCCCTGGGAGTTAGAGAGACAGTCTCAACTGACGGCCCTCGTACTCGAACATGACGCGTGCGTAATGCACCCTCAAATTCAACCATTTGAGTGTGACACATCGTAATAACATTATAAACGGCTACATGGTACTCAAATGTACGTAAATAAAATACGCTGACATTTGTTTGTATACCTGGCTACATCGAAAAATTGCAAATAGGTGCAACTTCCGGAATAAAATGCTAAATATTATTTTAAATCAATTTTGCAATCGACCTCCGTTTACTAACCGGAAGGCTTATTACGTATAAAATAACGTTCAGCAATTATCGCCAATACCTGCTAACCCATCCAATTCTAGCAAGATTGGTCACCGCTTAAACACAATTCTTGTCAACCCATCTAATTCTGGCAAGAATAGTATCATAACTAATCCTAGCAAGATTGGTCACCGCTTAAAGGCAAGATATTAAATAATCGCATTTTATTAATTACTCATTTTCAATAGCTCATTCATACTTTTCAATACTAATTTACATCCATCACTCATTGCACCGTAAGCTTCACTGATCAAGCACTCTCACTTGTCAGTCACCGTACGACTTCCAATGAGCGACTCATAATATCTCAACATCACATTCTGTATAAGCCACCCATTGCACCGCAAACTTCACTGGTCAAGCACGCTCACTTGCCAGCCACTGTACGACTTCCAATGAGTGACATAATATGCTGCACATGCCAAACATTGCAGGGCCAATCCGTGAAAAATTGTACCGTTACTAAGGGGACAATATGGACAATTTTCTTTTTTTCTTTTTTAGCTTTCTTTATGAATCGATGCGGCATTTATCAAAGTTTAAGAAAAATAATATAGTTTAAAACTAAAAAGTATACAGTTTCAAAAAAAAAGGAATTTCAAACATGATCCATGACAAGCACCGTCCATTTAGTAACGATAACAAATATTATTTTATCAGCAATGTGAACTATCTTTTACAAATTCTTAACAATTATTAGTTAAAATATATAATACTATTTTTGTAATCAATTTCTTTTACCCTACTTGAAATATATTTCTAGCTTTAAATCACATATTAAAATATTTTCGTCACGTTTTAGGTCAGTGCGACTTATATTTTTAACTTTGTAGTTAATTTAGCACCTTGAAAATGAAATCAAACTATTTCAAATGAAAATGAGTATCATATTCTATTATATTTCATCCCAAAATATACCATTACTAGTAAAAAAAACCACTTTACAGCCTATAACTTGGAATATAAAATTGTGACAGTGACTTTAAAGGAAATGTCATCGTGACTAAATTGAAACATAAGCGGTGTTCATAACAAGTTTAATAATCAAAAATATTAATAAAAAATATCACACTTTTTCTTTTTACATGTAATTTGTACTGAAACAAAACATTTTTCATTTACAATCAAATTTAAAATATCTTCATAATATAAAATATTTTCTGTTGTGTTCACATATTTTTGGTAATTACTTAAATTAATAGGAACTTTGGATCTACATAGGATATAAAAGATTTAAACAAGTAAAATTTACTTATACCTGCTTGTCTTCACATTTTTTTGGCATTGATCAAGTAGGAACGTCGTGGATGCATAGATTCTATAATTAATGACTTAGTGACATGAGTTTAACATAAAACTATAAATATTGCCATACGATATTCCTTATTCTAATTATGTAGTTTAGTTTTTTTTTTATAAAAATCTTGATTGTAATAAAAATAGGACTGAATGTTCACGTGAATGCTTAGGAACTAATGTACAAAAAATCAAAATAATAAAAAAAACAAAATTTTGGCACAAAAAAATCAGTTTTTATAGAATTATTTAAACTTAAGGACTAAACACATAACATGAAAGTTAAACAAAACATTGCTGTACGATATCCCTTATTCCAATTTTAATATTTGGTAACTTTCTTTTTATACAAGAAATCCGAGTTTGAATGAAAATAATTGTTAATATTTGTAGATATTAATTAGATGTATATATAAACTATTTAAATGTTATAAAAAAGTAACTTAATCAGGCTTTTGGGTACAGCAGGTACACAGTTTCTACATGCTTTTCGTATTTCTTATAAAATGGCTACAAAGCCTGGTTGTTTACAAAGTTAATCTTTTAGACAATTTTCACATATATTATGATTCAGAGACAATTGGACCACTACACGATATGCAGTTCCATGTCTTACAGGTAAGACAGTTAATCATTTCATGTAATTTGAACGCCTTTCGTGTTTTGCATAAGGTACAGTAAAATGTTCTAGTACTCATTTTATTTATGTTTATAGGTTTAAGGGGATTACTTGGGACCGGATTCAATTTTTTAACCCTTTTTTTAGGAAAGTAGCTAATATCCTCTATAATTTTGATTCGCTTAGTCGAAGGAATAGCTTTATCATTGTCATTAGATGTTGTTTCAGTCATTACAGACTCCATTTTATTATTTTTGGGTGTGTCAGAAGCAAGGTCACTCGGAGTTTCAGAGAAGTAAATGTCAGTTGAAAGGTCCTCAGAGATAGAAATTTGGCAATGAAAGACGTCATTAAAATTTGGAATAATAGAATCGATGTCAGTTAACGTCACGGGCTGAACACTTTCAGTTGCAGATTTATCTAACACTGGGGCCCAGTTGAGGCTGATATTTTGGGCAATTTCATTTAACTGTTCCTCGAGTGGTGCAGTGGTAAAATCATTGCTAAGTATACTCATTAATTGAGATGGTTCTTTTGCAATAAGAGACTCTACAGAACATTCTTCGGCAAATTCAATAAAATCAGTCATAGGTGTGCTATTAATCAATTCCTGTGTAGTGTTTTCAAAATGGATATCAAAATTATCAAGAACATCAATGGACTCTGTTTCGGAAATATGAGGATCATCTGAATGACGCAATATTGAACTAGAACCCGAGTTCGGTTTTTCCAGAAAGCAATGTTTGATTGGGCTGAGGCAGGCGCACTGTCCTCGCTTACAAAAACAACTTAACTGCCGGTGAAGAATTTCGTTTTGCGCTTTTGATATTATTTGATGTATTTGCATGGTTCCTACAATAGCCTTTAAGTTACTTGGCACCAAAGTTTTAATATTGTCAATATCAGAGTTGTTTATGAAAAACGGCTTTACTGACTTAATGCACGTTTTTAAATTGTTAAATGCATCAGTGGCATTGACAATATCGTGCCCATAATAAACACGCCTATCTAATGTTCTTTTTGTGGCACCCCCAATGCCATCGGCTACCCCTTTTCCATGCCCACTTTCTGAAAAAGACCAAGTCGTAAGAGAAAGGTTCAGTTTTGTGGTAAAGAGGTTAAGCAGGAAGAAATTTTTTTTTTGCCGGTATTGACTGGTCGGGCCGTCCGAAAAAAAATGGATGACTGATAATGCCGGACAAATTTGCTTGGCTAACTTAATAATTGGAATAAGGTGTGCCCAAATGGCGTGGGGTTCATGGCAGTTGCTGTCTGATAACGTCACAAATGATTGACATTGTGTGCACGTGTAAATCATACCCGTATGAAGGGTTATAGAATTTTTGATCCACCGAAATGCAGTGCCTGAACTTCTTCTGACAACTTACAATCGTAGTTTTCAGAAAAATCGACTAGAATTGCGCATTCATACGGTTTCAAATTTTCGACACACATTCTATACTGACGCTGTTGCTCTTGGAAGTTAAAGAAATGTTTTTTGAATAAAGGCAATTGTTTTTCATACTCGCCTATTAATTCCTGTACCGTTCCTGTTATTTTTACTTTTTTTGTTACATTGGCTGTCATGTCTTCATTTTTTTTTTAATATTTTTTTTTTGCGCGCTCCCACTTCCACCATTCGACTTCAGTGTAGTTATTATTAGTTTCGAATTTTTTTTTTTTATTCCTGCATTTATCACACAACCCGTACATACATTTAAATGACTTTATATCACAAGATGTCAATTCTATAAGATCTTTGATGCCCTTAAATACTACAGCAGGAAAAGTGTATTTTTTCAGAGCTGTTATTAAATATTCAAAATTACTGTGTTTCAGACATAGACACGTGTCTCGCGAAGCACGTCTCGGCGACAAGACATAAAATGGCTTGTATTTACAAAACGTTGACAAACTAAATTTCCCTCCTTCGTTTTTATATATTTGGTATAGGTTAATTAAAGTATCGGTTAGATACCGTATTTGCATTTTTTTCTTATGTTTCGTTTTACACTCACGTTTTCCGGATGTTGATCTGCTAATTTCATCTCGGTTGTAAAAAACTTCCATCTCTTCTTCTACCTTTTTGCTTGCATTGTATTTCTTATTGCTTGTAAATCTAATACAACCTTTAAGCCCTAAACATTTCGATACCAGTGCCTTTGATCCTCTTCTTTGGAGGACAGTCTTGGACATTCCAATCGAACGCAATATCTTTTTTTGTTCTTGTGTTTTACTGTCTTTATATTTCTCGCTTAACGATATGTCTAGCAGTTCATGTCTCGTTTTCAGTTTAACATTCTCTTCTGTTTTTAGATTGATTTCTTTTTGGTATTTTTCTTTGGTTCGACTTAAAGTTTTACGTAAGTTTGCATTGAAGGTTCTTAGTTTGTTCAATTGCTTTAAAACAGTTTTGTACTTATTAGCTAAGTTATTATATTTCCTTTTATAGTCAACCGTTCTTATGTTTTGACTTGTTGAAGGTACGGCGATCTCTACAGCTTCCTTTTTGGCATTTCTTTGCTTTTTTTTCTGTTCTCTCCAAATTTTTCTTCGCTCCTCTTTTTCCGGGTCGCTCAACTCCCTTATTTTTTTTTGGCCCTTCTTTACTCGTTCTATTTGTTTCTTTCGTTGTGCCTCATATTTTTCTTTATTTAGTTTCAGATTTTCGCGGTAACGTTTAGCTCGTTCAGCAGGTGTTAGTGCCATCATATAATAAATAAACTGGAACAAGAAGAAATATTATTTATAAACTTCTCATCAAGCTTTGAAAACCAATTCGTACAATAGCGGACATCGAAGTTATAGACGCAATCGAAGCCAGTCGCGCTCAAGATCCCGCTCAAGGACAAGCATTGCACCCGACAGCCCCAATTGGTTATGCAAGTATCATTTTCGGTACAGGAATCGAGCCCGGAACTGTGAAAAACCATGCAATTGGAAGAAACCGTCGGAAAACTGAGTTCAGCGTTGACAGAGGCGGTCGTCAGCGCTATCATTCCTGCAAACCGCCTGTGCGTTACCGACCGAAAAAGTGGGTATCGTTTTTTGGTAGACACTGGCGCTAATATTTCAGCAATACCTAGAAAAGGAAACCATTTAAAGACAGACGACACATATAAAATATACGCCGCAAACGGAACTCAAATTAAAACATATGGCTACAAAACGCTGACGTTGAATCTGAATATGAGACGGCCGTATCGTTGGACTTTCATCGTAGCTGACATTACGCAACCAATACTGGGAGCCGATTTTCTAGAAAAAAATAACATTTTGGTGGATATTCGGAATAAACGTTTAATAGATGGTACGACTGGACTTCAAAGTGACGCAAAGTTAATGAAGTCAAGCACACCAACACTTCGGACCGTAAATTTAACCGAAGATTATGTAGACATTTTAGCACAATACCCGAACATTTTGAAACCTCTTGACGCTCAGTCACAACCGAAGCACGACGTAGTTCATCAAATCATCACCAACGGACACCCTGTTTACTCCAAGTCAAGACCTTTGCCGGCGGACAAATACCTAAGAGTGAAGAAAGAGATAGAACAGATGCTAGAGACAGGGTTATGCAGGCCTTCCAAGAGTCCGTGGGCAAGCCCTTTGCACGTGACAACAAAGAAAAACGGCGACTTACGACTATGTGGTGATTATAGGAGATTGAACGCGATCACTGTGCCGGATAGATACCCGATTCCAAGAATACTAGATTTCACATACCTATTACCAGGAACCAGTATATACTCGACAATTGATTTAAAAAGGGCCTATAACCAGATTCCAGTACAAGATGTAGAAAAAACCGCAGTAATCACCCCGTTCGGTCTATTCGAATTCCCAAGAATGCCGTTCGGACTACGAAACGCAGGTCAAACCTTTGTCAGATTCTTGAACACAGTCTTAGCGGGACTCGATTTTATCTTTGTATATATAGATGATATACTAGTGACGTCATCATCAGTCAGCCAACACCGACGTCATTTACAAGAAGTCGGTTTTCAGTCGGTTAGACGAGCATGGCATCGCAATAAATCAAGCCAAATGTGTACTGGGCAAACCGCAAGTAGAATTCCTCGGATATCATATTACAAAAGACGGCATCAAACCATTACCAGACAAAGTCGAAGCAATCACCAAATATCCCGTACCAAAAACAGTGCAAGAGTTACGAAGATTTTTAGGCATGATTAATTTTTACCGGAACAACATACCTCGAGCAGCTCAACATCAAGCTCGGTTGAACAAATACCTCATTGGCTCGAAGAAAAACGACAAAACTGAAATACAATGGACATCAGAGGCACTAGAAGCATTCGAACAATGTAAAGCAAGTCTAAGCGACGCTGTTACATTGACTTCGCCAACAACGCATTCCCCGCTATCACTCATGACAGATGCGTCTCAAACGTGCGTAGGCGCCGTTTTACAACAGTATGAAAACGGAAACTGGAAGCCGCTCTCCTTTTTTTCAAAGGGACTGAGTGAAACGCAATCAAAATACAGCACATATGATCGAGAATTGCTGGCAATTTACATGGCAGTAACGCATTTTCAACCTTATGTCGAGGGACGAGAGTTGATAGTATACACCGATCATAAGCCATTGTGTCACGCTTTCACTACTAAACAAAATTCCACAAGTAAAACGATAGCCCCAAGGCGACTACGTCATCTCGAGTTCATTGCACAGTTCACAACAGACATTCGTCACCTATTCGGTAACATGAACCCAGTGGCCGATGCATTGTCGCGAGTCGAACAGATAGACTGCCCGACACCTGTGGATTGGAATGAGTTAGCAGATATGCAACGCAATGACATTGAAATCACTCAGCTGTTAGACAAAACAACCTTAGCTGGAAAAGTATGCAATTAACAGGAACAAGACAACTACTTTGCGAAAATTCAAAATCAAATTTACAACCGTATGTGCCAAAGTCACTTCGAAAACAAGTATTCGACACTATGCACAACATAACACATCCCGGCATAAGATTATCAAAGAAAATGATCACCGAGCACTATTTCTGGCCACGCATGAATACTGACGTTGGTATTTGGGCGAAGACATGTGAGGCATGCCAGAAAAGCAAGACAACTCGGCCCCAATCGGAACTTTCCCATCTACGGCACGTTTAGATCACGTCCACATAGACATTGTCGGCCCATTACCAGAATCCAACGGTTTCAGATACATTGTGACAATGATTGACAGAGAAACAAGATGGCCGGAAGCTGTACCAGTAGCGGAGATAACAGCAAAAGTTGTTGCGGAAGTTCTCATAAACACTTGGATAGCAAGATTCGGATGCCCAAACACCATAACCACGGACCAAGGACGACAGTTCGAGTCAGACTTATTTATCACTCTGACCAAGTCACTTGGTATCAAGAAAATCAGGACTACCAGTTATCATCCGCAGTCAAATGGTTTAGTTGAACGATGGCATAGATCAATGAAAACCGCGCTAATCGCGCGCTGTAATACGACAAACTGGTCGAGCGAATTACCCATAGTTCTACTAGGATTACGAGCAGCACTACGACTGAAAGAAAATATTAGTCCAGCACAAATGTTATACGGAACAAACATACGTCTGCCTGGAATGTTTATCGAGCCGAAAACGCAAGATACATCACCAGAAACTTATACACAGACTCTCCAGAGGACAATGGCAAAGCTTAGCCCGTTTAATAACAAGCACCACGCCACAAGTCACAAACCATTTATTCACCCAGATATGAAAGGCTGCGAATACGTATACGTCAGAACGGATGCTGTGAAGAAACCACTGACCCCTTCCTACGAAGGCCCATATAAAGTGCTAGAGAAACAAGAAAAACATTTCAAAATTCAAATGCCAAAGAGAACATCAATCTTAACAGTGGACAGATTAAAACCAGCTTACATTTTAATGGATGAAAAGGTAAACGAACCTTTAGCACACATGAAAAGTAGCAGTAGCCAAGTAAACGACCACAAGAAAGATGAGCCAGCGGAAAATAGTAAGACCGCGCCAAACACAACACGTTCAGGTCGCGTCATACGTCCGGTGGTACGATTTGCAATACAGCCAGATCAGCAAAAGAAAAAGGCGAAATGGAATAAAACATAATCGAACTACACAAATAAGCAAACCACCACAGCAATAACACACTGTTATAGGACAAGTACCTAGTAGGAAAACAGAAGCGATTTATAAAAGTATGGGAAGCTGGGGCTCAAAGGAGGAGATCGTGGTGGCTCAAACCGCCGCCGCCGCCGCCAACGGGACTGGAGGATCCAGCGTGTCAATCACAGAGATCACCACGGGTGGCGTTTTCATCATCGCCGTCGTGGCACTAGCATACTGCCTGTACAAAAAGTGTAGGAAAAGGTTCTACAAGAAGGTGATACGTCATATTGACAGCAGACAAACTCAGGCGGTTCCGGTTCCAACGGTCTCCATGCGCTGCAGTCACCACCCAAACGGACCACAAAACGTATGAAGAACGTCCCAAAACGTGGGCCCTGCATCGTTGCGTACAAAGAAAATAAGAAGAAAAGTGTAACGGCGTAGTGTAACTCAAAACATGTATTTTAAAATAATATTTTTTGTGTAAAATAACGACAATGACTAATTTGGACCATTACATAGCTAAGTACGATATAATCGTTTTAATAACTAAATTGTAATGTAGGTGTACTTACCAAATTTAATCTATATGTAAAACATTGTTTTTTTTTTTTTTTTTAAAGGGGGAAATAATGTGGTACATCGTTAGTAAGCATTTTGTATGTAGGTCAAATATTATAATACTAAATAAATAATTATACATTTCAGTTATGTACTAGCGCTCGCCGAAAACAGTTGTTTTATTCACATGACTCACACCACCTAATAAACACGTACGCAGTAGGTACACTTACATCTCTAACCAGTAGCTTCTTACTAGCTATAATTTTGTGAACCCGCCTTCTCACAAGCAATAAATACATTAAAAAAAAATATAAAGTCACGGTGGTAGTAAACCCTCATACTAACCATGGTGACAAGCATAAATACATAAATCGAATTATAAAGTCACGGTGGTAGTAAACCTTCATACTAACCATCATCATCATCTGCCTAGCCTTTTCCCAACTATGTTGGGATCGGCTTCCAGTCTAACCGGATGCAGCTGAGTACCAGTATTTTACATGGAGCGACTGCCTATCTGACCACCACAACCCAGTAACTGGGTAATACGATACCCCTTGGTTAGACTGGTTGTCAGATTTTCGTGTTTCTGACAACTCGTAACGACTGTCAAAGATCCACAAATGACAGCCAGGGCCAACGGCTTAACGTGCTTTCCGAGGCACGGAGGAGTCTCGATATGTGAAAATGGTCACCTATCCACGGACCAACCCCGGCAAGCGTAGCTTAACCTGATGTATCGACCCGTGCGGCTGTTATTACTTAGCCACGAGCTCCTCATACTTACCACCTTCATACTAACCATGGTGACATAACTCGTGAACCATTACCCACAAGTATTAATACATAAATTGAATTATAAAGTCACGGTGGTAGTGAACCTTCATACTAACCATGGTGACATAACTTGTGAACCCGCTCACAAGGATAAAAACATAAATATAAAGTCACGGTGCGGTGGTAGCGAACCCTCTCGCTAACCATGGTGAGATAACTTGTGAACCCTCTCACAAGGATTTATACATAAATACATACTGATTGTTCAAAATCACAACTCCGATATTCACAGAAGTTTCACAAAACAATAGTCAGCTGTTCATATTCACGTCTTTACCTTTTTTAGTTATTATTAATCACAGCTCAACCCAGCTAATCTGCATATTACAATTAAGTAGGATTACTTACTAATTTTAGACACAATACGATTGTACTAAAACTTATCCGGATTAGCTTTTAGTATTACTTAAACCGGATAACCCTTATTAACTCTTAATTCATTTACCGTCACAAAGTAATGAAACAGCATTAGTGCATTTAGTGTCAAGTAAAGCTTTACAATCGTAACTACCACATCAGCAATAAGAGTCTTTTTCAGCAGGCAGCCAGCCACTATGCCCCTTGATCTCATAACCGTGCGTTTGCACTGGCGAATCATTCACATAAAAACATGTCGAAATCTCTGTTTTCTGCTATTGTATAGACTCGCGCCCGCACCGTCACGCAATTTGTTGACGCGAAACATGTTTGACGTTTCATATCACTCGACATGTTTCGCCACACGTCTTTACAAACCAATTTCGTATCAAAATGTATGAATCTAGTAACATGTTGTCAGGCTTTGATCGGTTTTTATAGTCCACACATTTTGGATTCCACAAACATGGAAACCTTGCCAAAGCTCTATTAACTTCTTCGTGTCTACTTTGGACCACTCTATGTTTCGGTAGAAACACGGGATGTTTTCCACCATACTCGGATAACACTAAACATCAAGCAATAGACAAGTTGCGAGACATAAATTGACGTAAACAAACAACAGTGCGAACGCAAACGTGACAAATCTCTATACAAAACATGTCTATTGTTTATGCTTCTAGAAAGTGCGAACGCAGTTTATAACATGTTTCGTACAGCGCGAACGCAAGTTCAACAAAACAAATAATGAGATTTGTTTCATGTGACAAGTTTCGAAACATCTATATGCTGAATGTCTTCTGGTGCAAACGCATAGTAATACTACCAAGTTATATCAACCCAGTGTTACCAGATGAAAAAAAAAACTACCGTGTTGATGGATTAAAAATACCACCGTGTTTCAGACTCAAAATACCGTAGACATATTTGAAAAATACCTTGTAAATTATCGTGTAAAAAGCGAAAGAAAGGACCATGAATATTCAATATTTGTATTCATAATTATAATTAACCACTTTCTTTAATCATCTAAAACAAGAACTTCTTGATCTTTTAGAGCTGCAGTCATTTTTGACAACATATTCCTATTAGGTACAAAACCAACACAGTTGTTTCCATGACGGTAAATAGACTGTTGCGCAAGAATGCTCGCGAATGCTTGTCATGCCTGGTTATTAATTTATTTCTCTTCTTCATTTTAATCGTTGACTTGGCTAAATATCCTTTCACGGGCATTTGAGTGAGAGTGGAGTAATGATAAAATATTTACTTTTTTTAAATTCACTGGCACATCTAATGGCGCTACGGTTCTGCGACACAGATTACTAATATGTCGCAAGCTTCTGCGATTTATTTTGTTTATGGTTAGTCAAGTGGACAAACTACTAATAGAAACACTTTTCTTCTTTAGTCGTATTAAGATTACCCGTGTACAATATTTTTGGGACTTCCCCCACGCGGCGACGTAGTATGCAATGCGACAACAACTAAAAATACGTTTCGTTTTACGTATTGGCTTTCATTTTTATTAAATTACAATTACATATATTACACGGTAGTTAATATATAAAATTATCGTAGAAAATTACACGGTAAGGAATCATTACCGTAGACCGTGTATTGGTCAAAAATACCGTGCTTCTACGGTAATTACCGTGTACCTGGTAACACTGTATCAACCAAAGATGAGTTTCATACTCACATCCAACAACAGCTATATCATGTGCATCAAATCGTATAAACAGAATCCCAAGTAAAGTAAGTTATAAGTTGTGAATTTTTAGTATTTAATGCAATTTATGAATTTGAATTTAGTATAATTTACTAATCGTATGAATTATACAAGTTAGCTAATTAATTTCTCAAAATAATAATCCTTACTAATATTATAAATGCGAAAGCAACTCTCCGTCTGTCTGTCTGTCGCGCTTTCACGCCAAAACCACTCAACCGATTTAAATGAAATTTGGTACACAAATAGTCTAGAGGCTGAGAAAGGCCATAGGCCACCCTTCACCGACACACCACGCGGGCGAAGCCGCGAGCGGGAGCCAGTTAACTATATGCACTCCGACATTATAGTCATAATAATAATTATTACTCATAAGATAAATCTTAAGAAGAACTCTCTGCACCTCATGCAAATCAATAATTATGATTTTGAACAATCACATATCTAAAGCCGGCGCCAGACATAGTCACATATTTGATCAAACATATTCGATAGACTTTGCACACACATATGAACACTTGTTTGCAGAGACCGGCCAGACATAGTCATATATTTGATCAAACACTTTGACAGACTTTGCTCACACATTTCACCACAGGCTAGGGGTGAGGCGGAGGAGGTATCGTAAGACGTACCAGATAAAAATAACAGATATTAAAAAATAACAACTATCAATTTGTTCCTAACAATATAAAATACCCGTTAATAATTAATTAATAACAGACTCTCAAGACTGTTACCGCGGCTGTTACTGTTAAACATTATAACAATCCCCACACAAACTGTTAGCACGGCTATTACATACACACTGACACAAAGGAAGGAATATAGCAAGGTTATCGATTTCTCTCTCTTTCTCATTAAAGAATGGAAGATATTCAACTGAGATTTAAACACGTATTTATCGTCCGTACAAAAATAACAGGCTGTTATTTATATAACAGATATTTGGAACTATTTTTTTTTGTAACAGTAACAGTGATACTGATAACAGATATTTTGTTTAATCTGTTACAAAGAGTATTAAACCACTTGAGAGCTGATAGACCGATTTCGTCTAGGCACACGATTCACCACTGCGGGTCGGGAGACGATTTACAGTACGACGGGGGACGACATTACAGTAGGACTGAGGCGTATTTATCGTCACAGATAGAAATCACAGATAGAAATCACAGATATAAAAAAATAGCAGATAGAAGTTGCTCCTAACGATAAAAAATATCTGTTACTTAAAATCACAGATCCTCAAGACTGTTACTGTTAAAACTTCGGTTACGATTTTCTACTTTAACGAAAAGTAATAAAGAAGATATTCAATTGAGTTACTAAGTATTTATCATCCGTACAAAAATAACAGGCTGTTATTTTATAACAGATAGATACGATTTTGGACTTTAAATCAAAAGAAATAAAGATAATATTCGATTGAGATACGTATTTATCGTCCATACAAAAATCACAGGCTGTGATTTAATAACAGATAATTGGATCTGTTATTTTTTTGTCACAGTCAGAGTGATCACAGATATCGTGTTTCACCTGCTACAACCCATCTCTACATTACAGCGGTTGTGATTGGCCGATGCAACAATGTCAGGACGAAAGTCCCAAACATAGTGAGGCACAAGTCAGTTTTGCAACAATAATATCGATATCGATAAAATCGACGTCGATTCGACGATTTCCTAATTGAACAATAATTAAATTGAATTTCACTTATAAGAATTTATTGTTCTATCCGAAAGGAAATGACTTTGCTATTACTTATTTTTAATCTGCTGTGAAATGCCTTGAACAAACAACGCTATATTTATTTGGAATAAAATTTTCTCTGTGAACTGCATTAATCCACTTTTCTTAAGGTTACAGAATATTTTGAAATCTAAAATGTAAACATTAAGTACTTAATGTTACTTTTTTACCATAACATCGTAATTTTTATCGTCGATAATAGTTGCTTTATTATGAAGTTATCACAACACTCGAGCACTCTCCAGTATAAGTGCAGATAGAAAGGGACAGACGTATTGCAATACCCTAGTGAGAGAAAGGGACTTTTCAAAAAGACATCAACGCGGTGTACTTTTTTTGAGCCCCTGTACGTATCAACCAGTTTATCTTGAGCCCTGCAATAAATTCATAATATAATTAAATTACAAATATATTCTACTTACCGATGAAAATTAATGCTATCTTTTTTATAGTTGGATGTTCTAGACGATTTTCCACACCAATTAATGAAATGAAATGAAATTGTTTATTCTGTAAATAGGATATTGGAATCACTTTTACACGTCATATTAAAAAGTTGTAAAAATAAGCTAGATGAGGTCGGCGTTTCCTATCTGACTACTCTGAGAAGAAAGGCCGAAACAAACTCAGAGGTCACAGTCTCTTTTAAAGTCCAGACATAATCTTGGTCAGGCCATATGAGGACCATGTAGATAAGAGTCTGAAATGGTCTTTTGAGGAAAGAACCACACAGATTTGAGTGGACCTGTCCAGTCAGTGCAAGCATTTGTCAATAATAGTGGAGCTCAACGACTCGATGAACAATACCAAAGAAAGGACATTTGGGTAGGTCGCATAAAGTTCTCAAATTGCCAGACCTTCGCTAAAACTAACAGAACGAAAAATAAATATCCACATAGTCCTCACATTCACAATAAAACAATACTTTACAAGTAATCATCATGTCATTTTGTATATAATATTCAATCATGTCAATTTGTATATAAAACTGGTAGGTATATTTTTATGGCTTTCCATAATATTCAAAATGTCACAATGCTTAGCACAGCGAGCAGCTCAATCCTATGCATTTTTGTCTTCTAAATAATCTGTGAATTTATAGTACCCTTTTTTACAAAGTTTGGTTTTAATACAGCTTTTAAATCGTTTAATGGGTAAGTTGCGAATGTCAATGGGAAGTTTGTTATAAAAGCGTATACATTGACCCATGAACGAGTTGCCTACTCTGTGGAGACGAGTGCGATGTACAGCAAGATTGTGTTTATGCCTGGTATTTAAACTATGAATATCGGACATTTTCTTAAACTTTGATATGTTTTTGTGTACATACAATAAGTTTTCAAATATATATTGTGAGGCTACAGTCAGAACATCTATTTCTTTGAATTTTTCTCGAAGGGAATCTCTTGGACCTAGGTTGTAAATGGCTCGAACAGCCCTTTTCTGTAAAACAAAGATAGCATTAATGTCCACACAGGCTCCCCAGAGAAGAATCCCATAAGACAGAAGACTATGAAAATAACTAAAATAAACAATTCTGGCTGTATCTACATCAGTTATCTGTCTAATTTTTTTACGGCATAGGCGGCCGAACTAAGCCTACTTAACAATTTTTCTATGTGTGGGCCCCATTGTAATTTACCGTCAATGATTATTCCAAGAAAAACTGTCGATTCAACGGGGTCCAACTCTATAACATTAACTTTAACATTGGTAGATAGCTGCCTGACATTTGGCGTTGAAAATTTAATGAGTTTAGTCTTTTTTTCATTCAAGAGAAGATTATTTACATTAAACCAATGCACAACTTTAGAGAGTGCATCGTTAACTTGTTCAAAGTTGACTAACTGACGTTTGATTTTAAAAATGAGGGATGTGTCATCTGCGAATAATACGATCTTATGATTATCCCTTATGTGGTAAGGCAAGTCATTAATATAAATGAGAAATAAGAAAGGACCTAGAATTGAACCCTGCGGAACGCCCATGGTGACCGAAGATCCTGCAGATCTCTTGCCATTAACATCGATCCTCTGAATTCTGTTGTTCAGATAAGAAGTCAGAAGGTCGAGAGCCTTGTCCCTCATACCATTGTGGTATAGTTTCCTGATGAGAGTATCATGATGTACGCAATCGAAAGCCTTGGACAAGTCGCAGAAAATGCCAGGAGCATCCTGCGACTCCTCCCAGGCCTCGAAAATGCTCTTCAGTAATTCCACGCCCGCATCTGTAGTTGAACGACCCTTTGTAAAACCAAACTGTTTTAGATGGAGTAAATTATGTGCATTGAAATGTCCTAACATCTGTTTAAAAATTAATTTTTCAAAGATTTTGCTCAACGTAGGTAAAATCGAAATAGGCCGAAAATTCGTGGGATCAGTTGTGCTGCCAGACTTGAACAGTGGAATCACTTTGCTAAGTTTCATCAGATCAGGAAATACACCAGATGCAATACAAGAGTTAAAAACAATTGCCAAAAAGGGTGAAATAACATCAATAATTGAAGACATGGTATGTACTGATAATCCCCAAAGGTCAGCAGTTTTTTTTACATCGAGTTCTTTAAAAGATTCTATAATGTCTTTAGCAGTAGCAATTGTGAATTCAAAAAGTTTGTCACATTCTAAAATTAACCGAACAATAACTCATACTTGTTTAGTATTATGTTTTTTAAGATCAAAATAACTGCGTGTGCAGAGTTCAAACTACTGCGCACTGGTCAAAACTAAAATGGTGGTAAACGTGCGTACTTAAAGTATACCGCGGTCTTTAAGGGGGATGCGCCAAGGTAGCCCGCGAAATACAAATTTTCTTACGATTTTTGCAATTTGCAGGTCAGTTTCAGGTTGTATATTGATCTATTATTTGCGGTCGTAACAAATATGGGTTTACAGAATTATAAACATTAGAATCAGCAATACAACTCTCTAAGTTCGTGAAAGTGCCAAATGTCATGATTTCATGAAATAGTCATTCATTGCACTTACATGAACGTAGATAGTTGTATATGATGGCACTGAGATATTAGTTTAGTGAAAATGCTATTCTAAATTTGACGTTTTAACCTAAAATTTTGTTCTATAACTAAAATCTTTTAACTTAATCGGACTATTTTTAATCCCGATTAAAAATGTGTGGAATAAAATTAGATGTCATAAACTAAAATTCAAACCAGCACCTCGACTTCAGTTGCAAATGAGTACTGTATCTTATTTTATTTTCTTTTGCTTATATCTCTAAATTGGTGTGTCCTATCGCAAAAATAATGAAAATTTGGACCCCCTTTGCAGCCCGTAAACCCCTAATGTTCAACATGTTGATAATTTTTTTATTTTTTTTTCGTCCAAATAATTAAAAATTCCATACAAAATACGTCGAGATGGCCAGATTGCGCGCATCTCCGGCTCAAAAAAAATCACAGGGTAGGGCAAACAAGTAGGTACCAAGTGGAGTCGCGATTGTCAAATTCGATTTTAGTTGAGTCAAAATATTTTTTAAATTTAGAGATTTTTTTTGGCAGAATAGCTCTATGATTCTCATAGTAAAAAGAAAGGAATTTTAGTTCGGTGTACAAGAGAATCGGCACCAATGTCGGACGGTAATCACTAATCATAAACAGTAACAGTACCCATGTAGTTGTGCATGGCATCGAATGCAAACCATGAAGGTCTGTACATTTCTTCAGCACCAGATCCTGTCCTTGTAGACTGCTTTTTTTATATACATTCCCTTTAATTAATGGGTCAGTAAAATGTTTTTCTTCTTTTTTAATTCCTCGATAGTGAAAAAAGCAGTCTATGGTAAATGACGCCTGGATCAGGATAAATGATAAATTCTCAGTACATTGACTGAGAATTTATCATTTACCCTGATCCAGGCGTCATTTACCAAATTCCTATTTTTACGTTGTTTTTTACTTTTAGGGTTCCATAAATACATGGTTCTTCTTCAAGCAACTCAATAAATTCTAGGGCACTCGTTGCTCCATTCCATCTTGCGATTGAGCAAAGCGACCGTTCCGGTCAGTTATTTACGAGGCACTGGGCTTGCAGGCTACGCACACATTTGAAATTCGAACGCGCTACGCACATATTTGAACTTTAAACGCTTTGATGTGCGCTCGAAAAACCGACTCCGAATGGAAAAGTTGATATAAATGATCAAACTTTGATGAAATACCCAAACACCCCTGCCACACATGTGTCAAACATGTGATCAAACATGTCGCACATTAATTTACTTAACGTCATTAAACAAAAATTATCAATTTTGAGCTAAGTAACGCCATCTATACTATGAACTATTCCCAATTTTTCCAAAAACACTGGCTTTAATAGTTCACGTAGAATCCGCTAGATGGCATAATGACGATACGTTGTTTCCCGCAAAACGCATGAGTTGTGACTGCAGAATGACACATTCACCATTACGCAACGAGTTGTCAACAGTGAATGATTATTCAGTGCAAGGAATAGTGACACTTTACGCATTGAGACGTTGAAGCAGTTAAAAAATCGGTAAGTTTTAGATCTATAATGATGTCATAACGACATTTTTTGTTTAGTGTCTTTAATTAAATAACAATTGCCTGATTTTTTTTTAAACAGTTAACAACATAATGACACTATAATAAAAATGTCGTTATGACTTTTGCAAAGTAGCTTCATTTTTTAATGTATATTGACATAATAAGCTTACTGACGTTATACCTCGTAGTCAGTATAGAATTTATGTGCTTAATATCGACACTATACGCATAGCTAAGTTCGGTTATAAGCTTGTAGCAGGGATTCTCATACCTTTAAGGCAGTGTTAGGTTAAATGTGTAGGTTAGTGTACTAATATAGTTGATAAGATAGATTGTTACTAACTTTTTGAGTCCTGTTACTTGTTAATTAAATATAAATAAATAAATAGTGACATTATGCTTTCGAGAATTTAGTTCTCGCTTTACTGAATTATGTATATTTTTGTTTAGTGGCATTTGGTACCCATACATTTAAAATGGAAATGCATCTAATTATGACATAATTTGCTATAAAGGCACTAATAACAATTACATTATTGTGATCTTGGTAAAAAAATTAACCAATTTCGTTGAGCCAGGTACGAGTATATAGTACTTTGGTTTATTCTGGGCAATTTGATTTAAAATATTTTTCTCTTCATTTATGGTTCAATTATTTGTTTAATTTTTACGAACATAGGTAGTAATAATTACTGATAATTTTCAAATAAAATAACTTTTTGCAGTAAACGATGCCACTACCTTCTGAGCGAATTAAAAAGCTACGAGACATAGTTGGAAGCTATCTTGAAAATCACAATGCAAGTACCAATGAACAAAGATCTCAAGATATTCCGCACATTGAACAATTAGAGTATAAGACTTCATACAATCCATTGAGTACTTTGCAGTTAAGACGACGTGTAACTAATGACAGTGTAGAACGGCTAAGAAATGTCAAAAGACAATTATTTACAAATATGGAAAATGACTCTAATTACAATATAGAAAATGAACCCATGGAAGCAAATTATATTGATGACGTTTTGACGTTTCAACTGGTGGGATCGTAGTCAGAGTTTTTAAATAAATAAAATAAAATAAAGTCGATAAAGTGTCTGGAAAGTTTTTAATAAAGAGTTCAGCAACTTATTATAACATATACAGTGTAGTGAGGTCTTGTGATTGCTCCTAAAGTGCCTAATTACTGCATAATCCAATTTTAGAAATCACCAAACCAAAACATGAATACCCTCAATTTTTATATGAAATAAGTTTGCGAAAATTAACAGCTGTTCAAAGTAAACAAATAATAGTCATTGTGTGTCACACTAGAAGTTCTGCTGAATTCATTCTTGCAATAAGAATGGCGCTGAAGTGCGGTGGATGCGGAAAATTCGCGGCAGCGGTTGACATGGCTAGGTGCTCAAAGTGCAGCATCTCGTATCACCGAGTGTGTGTCGCCCTCCCTACGAAAGGCTGCATAGTCTCTGCCTGGTACTGCCCTGACTGCAGGAGAAATGTCCGCAGGGACAATAAGGCCGAAACTCCGGTGCGAGGTTGTGTGGCGGACGTACAGAGTGAGGAGTCGACGCCTACGACGGCGCAACTGTCAGCTGCCGCATCGCCGACGCTTTTGTCTACTGTTGCACCGGTGACGCCCCAGTCAATCGCTGCACCGTCGTCGCCTGTGATCACGGAGTTCCCGTCGGACGTAGGCTCCGCATTGAGATTGGTGGTGGAGGAGATTAGAAGCTTACGCTCTGAAGTCTCAGAGCTTCGGAAAGATGTCGCGGAGCTGAAGGCATCCACCGACTCGTGTCACACGCGCATGGACGGGATTGAGTCCAGACTGGAGGCGCTGGAAAAGCGTCACGATGCCGGATGCGATCCGACATCAAACTTAAATGCAGTGGAGAGTGTGGTTCTGCAGCTCAAGAGGGACCTCAATGACAGGGATCAGGAGCTGATGGCAAACGATCTGGTGATAGGGAACGTACCTGAGTCGCAGGCTGAAAACCCAGCACACCTGTTCCAGCTAATTACCGCAAAGCTGGGAGTTACTTTGGAGGACCGTGACATCGTGAGTGCGGAGCGAGTCGGCGGCAGACACATTAATGCGACAAGCCCACGAGTCTCAACAGAGCCCCGCCCTCGCGCCATCATGGTGCGCCTCGCTCGACGTGACCAGCGTGACGCCGTGTTGAACGGAGCCCGCGTGCGACGTGACGCCACAACGGAGAATCTCGGACTCTCCGGGAGAGCCGTACGCTTCTTTGTGAATGAGCGGCTGACCAGATCAAATCAGCAGTTGTTTCGTCAAGCAAGGGCAGCTGCGGGGATTCATGGATGGCGGTTCGTATGGACGAATAATATACATAATTTACTACCAGAACTAAAACTTATGTACAATAATAATTATTTACACAAAACAAATAAACAAAAATACTTAATAAATATTATATTAATGAAATATTATCCTTGCTATATACATAAAGTCAAAATTACTAAAGTTTGGTTTATTTAATGCGGGCTCTCTGGCAACTAATCAGAACGAGTTTCTAATTGCAATGTCTCAACACTCAGTGGATTTAATGGCAATCAACGAATCGTGGTTGCGACCTGGGGAGGAGGGGCGCGCGCCTAAGGTTCCGGGGTATAGGTTGAAGCACGTGCCGCGCCCTGCGGCTATACGCGGGGGACGGGGCGGAGGAGTAGCTTTTTACATTAAAACGGGAGTGCGGGCGCGTGTACGGCCACACTCAGATCAATCTGATGTAGAATAGATGTGGCTGAACCTAACTGTCAATGGAAGGAAGTTGTTAATTGGCACTGCATACAGGCCACCCTGGTTTGAATTGTCAAAATTTCTGGATGGCATAAATGACAGTATTAGCGCATTGGGGGATTTCAATGTAAATTTATTGGATACAAACAATACAAAAACTAAAGATATGACGGAATTCCTAAATTATACCAATCTAAATCAGGTAGTGCAGTCACCAACTCATTTTGTAGGGGATAGTCGTACTCTCATAGACGTTATCTGTACCGATGTGGGGGTTCGTAATGTACTGGTCAGTCATGTCAGCGAACTTGGTCATCATTCGTTTATTGTATGTGATACTGTCATAAAGAAGGTGAAAAGTAAGCCTAGGCTAGTTGTGTATCGGCCTCTAAGGGATATATTGGTGGATTATTTTGCAGTTGATCTGAAACTAATGTCATGGTTTGAAATTGGTTCACTGCCTGATGTAAATAGCATGATTGAACATTTTAATGCCATTATTACCCAACTATACGACTTACACGCCCCCATAAAAAGTAAGATATTTAGGGACCGACCCACGCCGTGGATAACGGATAATATTAAATTGATGTTTAAGCTGCGAGACGAGGCAAAAATTAATTATAATAAGGATAAGTCAGACACTACAAAGAATTATTATTTAGATTTAAAAAAACAGTCTGTTACAGCACTAATGCAGGAAAGGAAAGTGTACTTTGACAGGCACATTAATAGTCAGATAAATCACCCCAAAAAACTTTGGAAAAATCTGAAATGAGATGTTTTCGCAGAACATAGTGAAGGTACGCCTCCCGGGGAATTTAATGACCCAGACGAGATAAACAAGGCACTTCTCAATGTACCAGGGCAGTGCATACTTCTCACATCACAGATATCATATTTTTACGCGAATAGGTTTGGTGAATCTCAATTTGTAATACGAAATGTTAATGAACAGGAAATTTTGAAAATTATTAAGAGCTTGGAGACAAATGCTAAAGGGATTGATGGAGTCAGTCTAGATATGATTATGCTAACATTACCGACCACCCTTCATGCTATTACTACAATTATAAATAAGTCGATAGAGACCCACACTTTCCCTGACTTGTGGAAGTGCGCTATTGTGCGACCCTTACCCAAAATCGGCAACCCTACTACTTATAAAGATCTACGTCCTGTTAGCATTTTGCCTTGTTTATCGAAAGTTTTAGAGAGGGTGGTTTATAATCAGATGCTGGAATATTTAGAGGCAAACAATATGCTACCCGACCATCAGTCTGGTTTTAGGAAGGGACGTGGGACCGCCACAGCCCTTTCTGACGTGGTGGGGAATATCCTGGAGGCGCGGGACAGGGGGGAGGGAACAATCCTTGCACTACTGGATTTTTCACGGGCCTTCGATGCAATAAACACCACTCTGTTACTTTCCAAGTTGGCCTATTATGGTTTTTCAACAGAAACAATACAGTGGTTCGCTAGCTACTTGCAAAATAGGTCACAGCTCGTGGAAATCCAGAAGGAGGATGGATCTAAGATGTCATCCCCCCCTCGTCGGGTACCACGTGGTGTACCCCAGGGATCAATTTTGGGGCCCCTTTTGTATATCCTTTACAGTGCAGACATAATTAAGTCATTCCAGCATTGCAGGTATCACATGTATGCGGATGATATCCAATTATACATAACTTTTAAACCAGCAGATACATTAGAGGCAGTAGAAAAAATCAATGGCGATCTTGAAAGAGTTGTGACATGGTCAGATAACAACTCACTGGTATTAAACCCGCTTAAATCTAAGTTTATGGTTTTAGGAAGTAGGAAAATGATCAGCGCAATACTGTCAGCCAAGCCAGAAGTTGTTATCAGGGGGGAAAATATTGATAGGGTAGAGATAGCATGCAACCTTGGGTTAACAATGGATCCTGAACTTCGATTTGAGAAACACATCAGTAACGCTATGAGGAATTGTTTTTATAGATTGAAACTACTTTACTCCATTAGAGACTACCTGAGTGTTGAGCTACGTAAACAATTAGTGGATAGTCTTATTTTATCAAGACTTAACTACTGTGATACTGTGTATGGCCCGTGCCTGTTAGCAAGAACAGAGAAGCTGATACAACGCATACAAAACGCATGTACACGGTTCTGCGTAAAGATACCTAGTAGAAGTCATGTCACTCCTTATATAAACGAAAATAATATTTAAAAAATGGCTGCTAGAAGAAAATTACATATGGCTAGTTTACTCTTTGGAGTGGTGACAACACAAAAGCCACACTATCTGTTTGAGAAGTTGAGTTGGAGGCAGAGCAAATACGAACCACGTTTTTCTACCGTGCCACTTTGTACAGCGACACATAGGACCGCAGCGTTCAGGGGAAGTTTCAGATATGCTGCCACACACTGTTGGAATAACCTTCCTCCACCAGTAAGAGTCCTGAGAACAAAAAGGCTTTTTTTGAGTATTTTAAAGAAATATTTCATGCAGATACAGCAAACCACATGATTGAAGAACTAGAACTAGTGACAATAGCTGCTATGATCCATCTTACCTTGGGGGTCATGGCCTAAGGGCAATGGAGATGGTTTTCCAGCAGTGTGAGTGGCCTGTCTGACTCATCCCAGTTTAGGCCCGGTCTTGTGTCGCTGACACAGAAATGGTAGGTACTCCTCTGTCATCTGGGGCGTGTTTGCTGTCTTTCTGAAGCTACTTTATCTGGGTGGGACAATGGGTAGGCATAAGTCGATAGTGTTGGAAGAATTACATTAAATGTTATTTTAATGAAAGCCTTGGTTATATATAATACAACTACTGTAATACTTACCATTAGGAGCGATTTCGTTCTTTCGTTTTGCATTTCATAAGTACCTATGTCGGTGGATCTTACACCTTCCATCAAGCTCCTTCGTACATTGAAAGATCGACGACCCATACGGCCCACTAAAATAATGAAAGAATATATAATGACATTCTCATAATAACATTATCAAATTAATTGAACTAATTTATTGATCGGATTGAAAAAGCAAGGTTGTCGTTTGCCAACGCCATGGATTTGCAAATGGCCGCCATGCCATAGCAATTTCCATGCATAGACCATAGATTCAAATTTATTTACTTAAAATATTATAGTAGATTTAGGAATACACACGGTAGTATTTTTTTTTTTTTTTTTTCAGTGTAATTATTATACCCCTCAGTTTATGTTTCTTTTATTTTTATTATGTTACGCATAAATACAGACATAGGTATACACTTTTAAATATATTTTTATTTTATTTTTATTTCTATGTACTTACTTTCATAATATTCAGACACACTCATTTTCGTAAGAAATTCTGCTTACCAGATATAGTATTTTCACATGGGGGGACGTCATTACGTCATTCGCGAGGTTTTTGCTGAAAATCAGCGCTGTTGACAATAGGTTCGTCTGAAGTCACTGCTTTTAGCTGAGCAATGACCTATTCTTGCACAGATACGACGCCCTTCTTGTTATTGTTATTTCAAAAATTGATAATTTTCCACTGTAATCAGCATTTCGTTTAATTTGTGATTGTTTTGTTTGTTTTCATTTGTTAATGTCGCAACACATTACGCAACTAATTTGTTTTTGGCCTCTCATCCACAGATAATTGTCTAATATTCTTGGTATTACGAGGCTTTTGGCTTATTTGTAGTTTTAGTAAATGTCATTTTTTATTTTGTATTGTGCGTTTAGTTTGTGCAGAATAAACAATTGTTCTTTCTTTTTCTTTCTTTCTTTGATGAACAATGTACATTTATTGAAGAACAAAAGAGCCTTGAACAAAACTGTGCACCATCAGTATCTACACCATCAGTATCTATGGATGACAGGTGTCAGCCGTCACGTTAACATACTGCTCCCGTATTAAATTTGTTTAAAAATAGTTAATTACCTGTATCTACTGAAATCTTTATATAAAAGTAAAGAAAATAGTTCAATTCGTGAGTGGAAGTGTTATCTAAATAATTTATTCAATATAAACAAAATAAACACAACTTTAGTGAGTGATCAAAACATTGTGACTATTTTTACCTTTGTGAGTGATAAAAACTACTTATTTTTGCATTAAACGGCTAGATACATGGCTAATATTACTGTGAGTTTTATAAACATTAAAAATAAAACGATATAAAGCTTAAAAACTCAATTTTATAAAAGTAACGCTTAGATAGTGGGTAAAAGCTAACATTCAAATTGTTTTCAAAATTGACGGGTATTTAACGAACTTTCTATTCCAAAGAGTCTACTGATCAACAATTTCAACACCTTCACTAACAGTCGCGCTGGTATAGTGTCCCAGCAATCAACCTTGTATGCTTGAGTGGTCTGAGTTCGATCCTCGCATACGGCTTGTCTTTTTGTGAATGTTTAAGGATAATATTATAAAAATTCAATTATGAATTTCTTCGAGAACATCACGTTCAGAAAATCGAATACAAAACGTCGTTCATTGACCCAGACCAATTCGGTAGAAACTAGTCCCAACAGTTCTAAGTTAGATGGCAGTACCTGTAGCTTACAAAATATATCCACTGATGAAAATGATGTGCAGGCGCAACAACTTCAAACCCAAATACAACAGCTCAATTTACAACTAAATTCGGCACACGAGGAGATTCAGAACCTAAATCTCGAAAATACTTCACTAAAGAAGACCGTCCTTGAACTGACTTCTAAATATGATATTTTAAAAAAAGCTACCAAAACATTAACTAGTGAAAGAGGAACTCCTGTCAAAAGCAAGAATACACCTACCTCATCAACTCCACGTATTAATTCTCAAAAGAAAAACAAGAAGAATCATAGTAACAAACTCAATGAGAACCTGGACTCCAGCAAGACGTCTGTTATTATACCCAGAAACCATGAAAACCAAATAATAAAAGATGTAAACATACCAGTGAAGAATAAATTATGTGTTGTTAGTGCTAACAAAGTTAGTAACATTACATCAATAGCTGAAGAAACATTTAAAAACTCTCAAATATGTCACTATATTTTGCCAAACTGTGGTATATTACAACTTATTAATAATTTAGATAAGAAATTAGCGGACTTTACAATGTCCGACCACTGTGTCATCTTGATTGGTGAAAAAGACTTTCAGCAAACAAAAAACTATGTTAATATAATTATAGAATTAAGAGAATCCTTGCTTAAAATTCAGCATACAAATGTAATTTTATGTGTTCCTACCTTTAAATTAAGTAACTTCTCAACTATGTTTAATTGGCGAATTGAGACTTTCAACAATTTACTACATCTTGATCTTCAAACTTATGGTTATGCAACTGCTTTTGACACTAACTTAGATCTATTGTATGATTTCTCTATGTTTTCAAGAATAAATAGAAAGATAAACGACCGCGGGATGAGCAATATTTTTAATAACTTATTGCAAACTATATCTGAAAGTTCGATAGAACGTGATGCCTTTATTCACGAGATTGATAATAACGTCGTTGCATCCTCAAGTCGTGAGTTTTTTCTTTGATTCTATGTATATTCTTCACCAAAATATTGCCGGACTTATAAATAAATCAGACCTTTTAAATATTTACATTCAGGAATTGTTGAGTCAACAAAAAGTAGTTGACGTAATATGTATAACCGAGCATTTTATAATGTCAGGCCAAGAAAAGTTATTATATATTCCTAATTATAAGCTGGCGGCATGCTTTGCTAGACAGAATAAAAAACGTGGCGGTGCCTGTATCTTAGCAAGAGTTGGACACGAGTATAAAGAACGACCTGACGTAATGAAATACTCGATATCAGGAATTATAGAATGTTGTGCTGTAGAATTTCCTTCTCAAAAAATTATTACTATATGTGTATATAGGCCTCCTAAATTATGTAATCTAAGTAAGTTTTATGAAAATTTAGATCTCGTTTTAAAAAATGTCTGTAAAAAACCCTTTCAAAAAGTAATTTTATGTGGAGACTTTAATATAGATGTTTTGAACAGGAATAGAATCACCTCTGAATTTGAATGCTTTCTCAGGAGCTTCAACCTTAAACTAGAAATTAATCAGTCAACTAGATTTATCAGTAATACCTGTTTAGACAATTTTGCACATAATCTTAAGCAGAAGTGCCAACATGAAGTCACTGACTTTGGATTATCTGACCACACTGCTCAAATAATTAAGATAAAAGTTAATAAAACGAATCAAATAAAAACATGGAGAACATTAATACGAGATATAACTCAAGAAAACCTTATTAAATTTCGATCGCACCTCGAAAGTCTATCATTTTCTAATGTATATAATACAGAGGATGCTAACAAAGCCAGTGATAACTTTTTTGACATTTTCCTACTGTTACATGATCTCTGTTTCCCGAGCAAATTAGTTACTGTAAAATCAGAGAAAAAAATAAAATGGGTCTCTCGCGGGATACGAATATGTAGCAAAAAACAACGGCAACTATTATGGCAGCAGAGACTAAAACCAACGTCTGAAAACAAAAATAAATTTAAGATTTACTCAAGGAGGTTTAAGAAAATTATTAAACTTACACAAAAAGCGCAGAATAACCACTTAATAAATAACTCAAAAAACAAATCCAAAACGGCCTGGCAAATTATTAATAACAACAAAATTGTAAGAGAACCCATTTCTCAAATAAAAAAAGGAGATGAAATAATATCAAACCCTAATTTAATAGCTGAATCTTTTAATAACTTTTTCATTGAACAAACCTCTGGCATACCTAAACATACGTTATGCGATACCATTAAAATAAATATAAACCCACATACAATATTTATGGCCCCTGTTATACCTCTAGATGTAATGCGTATAATTAGAAATCTGAAAAATAAAAAGAGCTCTGGCCTCGATGGCATTTCAACAACAGTTATCAAATTTGTTGCACATTGTATAGCTGAACCCCTTGCTCATATTATTAATGTAAGCATACAGTCTGGCGTATTTCCAGAACGTCTCAAGAGCGTAATAGTCATACCAGTATATAAAAAAAACGATAAAGAAGAAATGGTAAATTATAGGCCAATTGCTCTTATCTCTATATTCTCCAAGATCATAGAGAAAGTTATCTATGAATCTCTTGACAACTTCCTAACTAAATACCACATACTATGTCACGAACAAATGGGCTTCAGGAAAAATAAAAATATTAACATGGCCATCTTTGATTTTCTCCATGAAATAATGCCTAAAGTAGATTCCAAAATACCGGTATGTGCAATATATGCCGATATGTCGAAAGCCTTTGACTGCGTGGACCACGATATTCTCTTAACCAAACTTGATGCGTACGGTATTCGTGGCAATGCTCTTAACTTAATAAAAACTTATCTCAAAGGCCGTAGACAATGTACAGAGATATCACGCTTATGTTTAAAATCTAGGAAGGAACAAAAAACTTTATCGTCATTTAAAGAAATAAAATACGGAGTTCCGCAGGGAAGTGTCCTCGGACCTTTACTATTCCTACTTTATATTAATGACCTGCCACGCCATATATCTAATCCAATTATTTTATTTGCAGACGACAGTACTTCAATTGTTTCATGTACCAATAAAGACTCATACGTAAATGACATCAATAACTCGATCAGCAGTTTAATAAAATGGCTTGACAATAATAACCTAGTTATTAATCTACAAAAAACTAAAACTATGCATTTTCACCAACGTATATCTACAGGTGACATGGATATCAACTACAATGGCCAAACTATCGATAAAGTGAATAGCACAAAATTTCTGGGAATCTTAATTGATAGCCAGTTAACATGGAAGCCGCAAGCAGAAGATATCTGTAAACGTCTGAGCACAGCCGCGTTTATGTTATACAACCTATCCAAAAAAGTAAATCGGTCAACAATACTAGTGGCCTACCATGGTCTTGTAATTTCTATTTTAAGATTTGGTGTTATATTTTGGGGTTATTGTAGTGAACGAGAAAGCATTTTTAAAGCTCAAAAGCGCTGTTTGAGAGCTATATTTGGCCTCAAAGTTACTGACAGTTGTGTGCCTATATTTAAGTCTCAGAAACTATTAACTTTCCCATGCCTCTATATCCTCGAATTAGCAATATTTGTTAAAACAAACCGTAATTTATTTGCCACATTAACAGAAACCAGAAAACGGAGTACGTCATTAAGATCACAATATCAGAATTTACTTCACACAGGCACATTTAAAACGAGTTTATTAAAAAAAAATGTAATTTGTATGGCTCCTGTTGTCTTTAATAAAATTCCCGATCATATGAAAACCTTGCCCTTGATGAAATTTAAAAAATGTTTTACTGAATTACTAGTAGATAAATGTTATTATTCTGTTCAGGATTTCCTAAATGATACATCATTTTGATAACTTGTATAATAATTATTGTGTTTGCATGCCAACAAGGCAGAATGTACACGGTTCTTTATTATGTTATTTACGATCCTATTTGTATGTACCTACATTCAAAGCAAATAAAGTATATTCTATTCTATTCTATTCTATTCTATTCTACTTTGCCCGAGTATTCAGGTGACAACATAATATGCAATGAACCACTGAATATCGCGGTTAATAGAAGAGACTCATCCACATCAAACCTAAGTAATGGATCAAACGGCGATTTCTCACCAGCTTCTGATGATGATCGTACATACTTACCTTCAAGAAAACGACGTCGTCGCAAGTGTTCAGTAAGGTCCTGTGATTCATCCACGTCATCATCATCCTCTTCGTCGACGTCAAGTTCCTCATCGTCAGACTCTTCATCAACAAATTCCACTGTTACCAGTAAAGCACTCAACGAACAAGGCAATAATTTGATGCCAGTTATGGAACTTGAAGTTACTGCAAGCAATGCTGTAACCGACACACATTTACACAATACTCCATCAAATGCAAATAATATTGTATCAGACATTGAAAATAATGAGACTAGCTTTAATGAGCCTGTTCCTGCTGTCCGTGCCCAAAAGAGAGCACGTGTTTAAAACAAAAAAAAGTTAGCCAAGATTTTACGAAATAAGGGTCAATCGTACGTCTCAGCTTCTTTAAAATTCGTGCCTGAAAGAAAAATAGGACCGCCGTGTAACGAAAAATGTCGAATTAAGTGTCGTGAGCTTATTTCAGAGGAGATTCGCCAAGGTCTTTTTGATAATTATTGGAAGATACCCCATCTTCTGCGACAGCGAGATGCTGATGCGACAGCGAGATTATATTGCTATGCATATGACCAATATTGTCCCAAAGTACCAATATAAAAAAGTGGACAGCAACAGAAAACTTAAAAATGCATTCTACTTTCATGTAGATGACAAAAAACAGAGGGTCTGTAAAACTTTTTTTAAGAATACCCTTGGTATAAATGATCGACCTATAAGAACTGTTTTAGATACTAAAAATCAACAAGGAACTGCGGAGATCATTGAGAAAAGGGGAAAGCACAGCAGCACCGGGATCCCTACACAGATGATAGATATTGTTAAAGAACATATCGAATCTATACCAAGAATTGAAAGTCATTACCTCCGGAAACAAACGACAAAACAATACATCGATGGTGGAAAAACCTTGACCGATTTGTTTAATGACTACAAAAAAGATTGCATATCAAGAAACGTACCTCATGTTAAAATTCATACTTACCGCAAAATATTTAAATCAGAATACAATATTGGTTTCTTCGTACCTAAAAAGGATCAATGCGATGACTGTGTGGCCTATAAGAATGCTGATGCTGCTGGTAAAGAAGCAATGAAGGATCTCCACGAGAATCATTTAAAAGAAAAACAACTGAGTCGCAATGAGAAAGAATAAGACAAAAAAGATATAGGACCAACGCGTATTGTTTCATGTTACGATTTACAAGCAGTGATGACTGTTCCTAAAGGCGATGTGTCTATATTTTATTACAAATCTAAATTGAACTGTTTGAATTTCACAATTTCAGAGCTTGGCAAGGATCATACAGAATGTTACTTTTGGACTGAAGTAGAAGGAAATAGAGGAGTGAACGAAATTGCATCATGCGTGTACAAATATGTACAGAAGATGTCGTCTTCCAACCCTGACGCCGAATTTATATTTTATTCAGATAACTGCTGTGGTCAGCAAAAGAATAACTTCATGTTTTTCATGTATCAGCATGCTTTAAAAATGCTACCAATTAAATCAATTACCCATAAATTCCTGATAAAGGGACACACACAAAATGAAGGAGACGCGGTTCACTCCACAATAGAAAGAGAAGTAAAGAAAATGTTGAAATCGGGACCGATCTATGTACAGGCTCAGTACATAGTTGCCATGAGAAGTGTCCAAAAACGAGGACAACTGTATATTGTAAATGAAATGAGTCACACGGAATTTTATGATATTAAAGCAGTAACTGACAAAGCTATTTCGAAAAATATGGATGGAGAAAAGGTGAAATTTGCAGATATAAAGATAATCAAAATCATAAAAAATGAAAAAGAAGCAGGTAAAATACAGTTTTTTTATAAAACCTCTTATGCTGACACTGATTTTAAGGAGATTAAGTTAGAAACCACTAAAGTCGCAACACGCAGACAAGGGACAACTGCTACAATATCTGATCTGAAACCACTATACACGGCTAAATTACCATTAGCTGAAAGGAAAAAAAAAGATTTGAAAGCTCTTGTTGATCATAATCATATTCCTAAATACTACGCCTCATCTTATTTTGACCATATTTTTTCTTAGTAATTTAGTATTGTTCTTATATTAGTAAATTTAAAAATAAAACAACATAAAAATATTTTTAATAATTTAGAAACGAGAATATTGTTATATTTTTCATTCTTAAGTTAATTTTTGATCTCAAACATTGTGTATTTTAATTAATAGTTTGTCATTGCCAACCAAAGTGTTATTCTAATGATAAGTATAGTAAATTACGTAGACTGCTGCCGGAGGACTCAAAAAAAACCGAATTTATTACAAACTAATTTATTTTAATAAAAGAAATTACAATTATTGGAAATGGAATTGACTCGATCGATGGTGGATGCGAAGTGCGCGGGCGCGGTCACGTAGTCGGTGTCTTCGGGCCTCGAGTCCTGTGTCAGCACTTTTCCCTCGTAGCAACTGGGTCGATTGTGCGCACGCGGTGTGCCTCGTGCCGTTGTGTCAGCGCTTTACTTAATAGTGATGCGCGTAACACCTCCCCCCTCAGATCGACGACTATTTCAGATTTTGAGATGAAATATCGTCGTGAGTTTAGATTGATCCTGGGATGCCGGCTGGCTCTCAGATGTTTCAGGTTCAGCGTACGTGGCTTCATCTGGAATTGTCATCTGCTTCTTTCGACGGATGTGGACTCGATATAATATAATTGCTCCCAGTACAGATATGGCAAGTAGTGTACCATAAAATGGGATTGTCGTATGGTAAATAGTTGAGGTTGGTTCAATGTGGATTGGCTTCTGTGAGTCTATTCTGTCTTGAATATCATGCAGCTTCTTTAAGCTAATAGCACTGATTTGTAGGGGCGGCATGGTTGATTCTTCGATGTCATCTGGCACTTTGCTTATCTTCATGGGTTGTCCCCTAACGTGGTCATTAAGGTTGACGATGGTGAACTCGTTTGTTCGTAACTTGCAGTTATGTGGAATGGTGGCAAGGAAGCTTCCGGCTAGGGTTATGGATTCTTCTTGTTCGCAGATTAACTGGACTTGTGTTGGTTTCGGGAACACGAGAGCGTAGCGGCGGTCATCTAACTTTTCCATTGCGGGCTTCGTCAGGCTGATGGTAATCGTGTTGCATGACTTGTGCGGTGTTTGACTTGCGATGATATTGCAGATGCAGTCTGGATTTGTTCTCATTTGGTGGTTGAGTTTTTCCTCGCAGAGATACTCTGAAGCTACCTTCGGGCATTCAGCCTCTATGTACGCGTGAATGTTTCCAGTGATTGCTAGGAATGGGTAGGACGGGATGATGGCTTGCCTATTTCTATTTGGTACAATGACTAACTTATACAACAGGAATTTTAATGGAGACGTTATGGGAAATTAAATGCGAAAACTATTTGACTTCCACGATAATAAGCTAATGGTTTAATGATGTCGTAATATTCTCGGATTTCTAATTCTAATAGTTGGTCTTTATTATAAAGCGCGCTTAGTTTGCGTATCATATTGCTTAATATTTCTGTACCTAACATGGAATGATGAGTATGCAATTGACCGGAAAGTGCTATCGCATTTTCTAACCTACTTAATTCGCTAAATAAACTATCTACGTTATTGCTAATTATTTGCAGTATTTGCGAAAACTTTGCAAATTTTATAAGGTTGTGTTGTTTATACTTATCGGCGTCAAGTAAAATATGCAGACTGTCATTTAACTGTACTTGATTTTCTACTAATTTTGTAATAATTTTTGTATGCTCGTTCATCAAGGCTTTGCTAAGACTTATATGATGATTTTGCTCAATAGCTACTTGTTGCTGATTATCGTTGAGGGCTTTAAGGGCGTTATCATATTGAATGTCATCTGTATGATCTAGGTTTCCTGTAATGCTCTTAATTACGGATCCGAGACCATCTACTAAACCTCTCTTGAATCGATTGGGCTTTAGGCTTTGTAGGTGAGATGAGGCTTTATCTAACTTTACGTTCAAACTATCTATTTGAATCAAATCAAATCATCAAATCATTTATTTGTTTGCAAACATGGGTGATTAGTACATAGATGTTTTCTTTTTTATATAATAGTGCTCCATGCTCTACCGTCACATGGGCATGCAAAACATATTAATTTAAGTATATAAACTTAAAAGACATTTTAGATGTAAATAACAATTTATAATGATACAAAATTCAAAATTAATGTCGAATCGTTTGAATTACATGTCAAATCGTTTAAGTTACAATAATTCTCATATTAATAAAAAAAAAAAAAAAAAAAAAAACATCAAATGGTATCAAAGGTTGAAGAATTATAAAATAAAATAAAATGTCAAATGGAAATAGTAGCATGTCAATCAGTCAGTGCTTCATCATTAAGGAAGTCATCAATTGTGTAATAACATTTGTCGATTAATATTTTGTGTAGTGCCCTTTTAAATTTGAATACAGTCATATTTTTAATCGTATTAGGTACTTTATTATAAATGCGAGGGGCAATACCAAAAAAACTTTTTTGGATTAGTGCGGTTTTACATTTCACTTGACACAATTGATTTACATATTGAGTTCTTATTGGATTCTTTCTGACTGCCGACAAGTTTTGAAATAAATGTGGATTATTTTTCACAAATAAAGCCGTTTCCAATATATATAAAGACGGAAATGTTAATATTTTCAAAGATTTGAAATAGGGAACACAGCTATCTATTGTTTTAAGACCACACATAGATCTTATACAACGCTTTTGCATCCTAAACACAAGTTCTTTATCAGTAGACTGCCCCCAAAAAATAACGCCATACCACAAAACAGAGGCAACTAGTCCATGGTATGCCGTTAAGAGAGCCTGACTGTTGACTTTCTTTGAAAGTTGAAAGAGAGCATATGCGGATTTACTTAGCTTTTTACACAGTTCTTCAACATGAGGTTTCCATGTGAGTTTGTTGTCGATCACTATACCTAAGAACTTAGCTCTTTTTGCTTCCTCAATATCACAGCCTCGGTAGGTAATAGATACGTTTGGGTTTTCGCAGCGTTGATGAAAGTGCATAACTTTTGTCTTACAGAGATTTATAATTAAATTGTTGTTATCCAGCCAATTTATAATGTAATGTAAACAATTATTGATGTCATGCTGATAATTATTTATATTTGTACACTTTATTACAGCTGTACTGTCATCTGCAAAGAGAACCATTTTGTTTAATGTTACCTTCGGGAAATCATTTATATAAACTAAAAAAAGTGGCGGCCCTAGTACGCTACCCTGCGGGACGCCATATCTTACGTGTCTTGGGTTTGATAAATAAATGGTTTCTAATTTACTCTTTGGACATACTCTAGAAATTTCTGTAAATTGAATCCTATTACTTAAGTACGATTCTATTAGTTGCAGGATGTTGCCTCTTATACCATATCTATGTAATTTTAGGTCATGTCAGTATAAATTGCACAGACAGGATTTCTCTTATCTACAGATGACATGATATTAGCTAGTAGATCAAAAAGTGCCATATTAATCGTGGTATTCTTACGAAATCCCTTTTGTTCTTTGCAAAATAATTCAAACTTTTCAAAATAGGCGTATAAAGAATGAGAGATGACGTTCTCAAAATTTTTCGAAAAAATTGGAATTTTTGCAATAGGTCTGTAATTTTTTAAATTAGTCTTGTCTTCTTTTTTGTATAAGGGCTAATATATTTTTTGTATAAGGGATAATAAATTTTTGAGCTTGTTTGGGAATATGCCATCAGCTATACACAAGTTAATGATATGGGCTAATGGTGCTGCTATTATTTCTTTGGTAAATTTGATTATTATTGTAGAAATGCCATCATATCCAAATGTATTGGTGTTTTTTAGGCTGCAGATTATTTTTATTATGTTGTCAATAGTTACGGGTTGCATAAATAGCGAATTTGATGTTTGTTTATTTACATTAAAATTATTCATTGTGATGTCAGTTTTTACATTGTTTTCAATTTCATCAATAAAATAATTGTTAAATTCATTTGCAATGTCCACTGGGTGTGTAAACGACAAATTGTCTCTATTGATGCACATTATAGGCTCCTGCGGCAAACACATCTTGGATGAATTTATTATTTGCCAGGTGGCTTTTGCTTTATTTTGGGCGGTATTTATGAAATGATTATTCTGCGCTTTTTGTGTTAGTTTTATAATTTTCCTATAAAGTTTGGTGTAGTTTTTAAAAACTATTTTAATCTTTGAGTCAGTGTTTATACTATGGGCCCAAAGTAACTGCCTTTGCTTCTTACTACATATTTTTATTCCATGAGAGATCCATTTCGTTTTGATGCTTGTTTTTATAGTTATAATTTTTTCCGGAAAACATAATTTATATAAAAGAGAAAAATCGTCCATGAAATTGTCAAAAGCTTCGTTTGCGTCCGTGGCATCATGTACTGTCGTAAAAGTCAGGCAGTTCAGATGCGTTTTAAAAGTAATTAAATTTGCCATGCATATATCTTGCTTTCTAGTTTTCCAATATTTTAGTTTGCATGTTTTCTTAATAGGCACTTTAAGGATCTGAGATGTATGATCTGAGAGAACCAAATCTACAACTTCAGCTTTGTATTCTTTCCGGTAGTTGTGCGCAAAATTATCAATACAGGTGTGACTACTTAACCTAGTGGGCGTATAAAGCGCTAGTTTTAAATTGAACTTCATTAGAAAACATTCGAGTTCCAATGTAGTTTTACTTCTTTTCAGAACATCAATATTAAAATCTCCACACAAGACTATTTTCTTACTTGAAGATATACTAAGTTTAGTCAAGATATAATCTAATTTTTCATAAAACACGTCATAATTATGTTTAGGAATCCTGTATAAACAAATAATAATAATATTGTAAGCTGTTATCTCTACAGCGCAGCATTCAAAGATGCCTGAAACTGATTGTTTTGCCATATCCGTGATTTCTCTAAACTGCAATCCTACTCTAACAAAAATGCATGTGCCTCCTCTCTTTGTGTTTCTGGAAAAGAAAGCAGCTGGACAAAAATTTGCTATGTGTAGTAAATCCTCATAACCCGTTTGTATAAAATGTTCTGTAACGCAAATAACATCTATAATAGTTCCTTTGTTGAATAATTCTACTAGTTTTACAGTCAACATATCTGATTTATTCATTAGTCCTGCTATGTTCTGGTGTAGAATATTTAGGTAGTTAACGAAAAAACTGTGAGTTTATCTGTTGCGAATCGGTAGATATTTCATTTTGACTTTGATTTTGAGTGTGACAGTTAACTTCTGCATGTATTTAGGTTGCATAAGCTTAAAATTAATTCTTGCAAATCTGATACAACAATCTCCAAACCATAGTTATTTAAATTTCCATAATGTTTGCTATACGTATCATAATCGTAAGGTAGATTAAGATTCGAGTCTAGGAGATATGCATAGTTACATGTATTTACATCTAAGTACAGAAGATTATTAAAATTTTCTATGCGGCTGTTAAACATTATGATACCATTTGTCATATATTTGAAAGTTGGTAAACAGATTATAAGGTTTGTGTGATTTAATGGTAGCAATTTTTCTCTAATAAACATAACAAGTTCTATATAATTATGTGTTGAACGAAAATCTTCGTCGCCAATATAAAGGACACAATAGTCAGAGTGCGTGAAGTTTAGCAGTTTTCGTTCAATTTTGTCAAGAAGTTGTCGCAATCCACATGTTGGTTTCCGATAATGACAGATTTCATAATTACATAACTTTGTCCTTTCAGCAATGGTATATAACCTATTGGAAGTTTCGCTGCTAATAAGGCATATTTTATGTTTTGTGGACGGTTCTTTAACAGTTGTTGTGCTTCGTATGTTTTGAGCTGTGTTAGATGAGCTGGCATTGTTGCTTCTGGTTTTATTTTTATTCGTAGACGAAGATGGTCTGTTCCGATAGTTTGAATTGTCTGGGTTTGTTTAGTTTTTGTACTATTATTTTTGGGCGACATTATTGTTGTCTTAACTTTTATTTTTCCTGGACTGTTTACAATTTTTTTATAAATATCATTTTTCTTATTAAATTCTTCATTCTTTTTCTTTAAGGTGCTGTTCTCTATTGACAATATTTCAATTTCTTTATGTGCGCTATTTAATTGTGATGTTAACTTGGCGATCTCACCTTTTAATAATTTTATTTGAGAGACGTCTTCGTCTTCAGATATATCTGGCAAACTACTTGTCGTACAGTTCATAGTTTGTGATAAAATATCACTTTCGTCATCATTTGGCTCCGATCGTGTGCGGGTCCGCCGGAACGTAATGTTCTCCAAGAAATTCATTGTTAAGTTTTAATGTTAAACTCAAAAATAATTATATTCAGTGAGTTTAGAACTCGAGTCACAATGTTCCGCAGGCAGGTCCTCAAGCCTCTAGGTCAGACGGTTTACTTTATATTAAATGAAGTTGGTGGTCGTATTGTGACCGTAAGACACAGTGATTACTATTAATGTGACTTATTCTAAGGTCGATAGATGTCTCTGAACTCAACACTCATTTAACCGTGTCGTATATCTGCTCTGGCAACACTGTTTAGAGATTGGGTAACAATTTATTTAGTTCTTGAGTTTGATTTAAGATGGCGTTGTCGGCGTTCAGTTTCAAATAAAAAACGAAACTTTTCTTGCGAAATTTATAAAATCACTCAAGTCCGTGCATACGAAGAACGTTATTCAAGTCTATTGTCTGAATTAGTTGTCAGAATGTCATAGTATGATAAACTACGTACAGAAATAACTTACAAACGTCCAGTTCCATAAAAATGCAAGTCACTATTTGGGTAAACTACTATCACTATTATTTTAGTTTTTGTTGCACTATAACCGTCAATAACACTGTCACAGTTAGTTTATGCGTCCAGTTTCACTTTGATACACATTATACAGTCCGTAGATAAATTTAACTATTTTTTTAGATTATTTGAAATAGGAGCACAATGTTAAGTAATGTTTACGTGTCAGCGCCTCTAGCGGCAATGAAGCTCGTATAAAGTGCGAGTGTAATTGTCTAGTCTATCTGTGGCTTTAATAAGTTGGGTTCGTATTTCGCTAATGTTGTTGTCTATGTCTGTGAGTTCTATGCTCTGCAAGAATGTATGATAATGAGTAATGAGTTTCATGGGTCCAAGTTTGAAAGGCAGTAGTCCAGGTCCATTGTCAAGTCGTTCTAAATTGATCTCCTGTGCCCATGTTAGGCTAAGTAACAGCATCAGGGGTATCCTGCAACAATTTCGCAGTTTTAGGGACGCGCTTTAGTCTAGATTTAGCTATAGGTCCTTTTTTCTTAGAAGTATAAATGTGGATAGGTAAATTAGCTAAAACGGTGTCTTGGTTATATCTGGGTGCGAGTTTGGATCTACTCGCGGAGGGATTACTGATGAATATTTGTTGGTCGGGTTCATAATCGACCTCATCCTCACGGGTTTTATTACGACTCTCTATGAGCGCCGTTCGATTAGCGAGGGACGTCTCATTAATTAGTTCGTATACTTTTTGCATGCGTTTTCTATGTGTTTCAGTATATTGTTGTAGTAAGTGTCCGGTCAGATCTATATCAGTCGGGTCTCGTGGGTCAGTGTGTCCTAATATAAGGTCGTATGGTTTGCATCGTGTGAAGGAATGAATTGAGCTGTTGTACGCTATGATAGCATATGGCATCAGATGTACAACTAGCTCATCTTTGTGTTTTAGTTTTAAAATACGAAGATGTTCCAGTATGGTGGAGTGGAAACGTTCAATGTTACCGTTTGCGTTGGGTGAGTATGCGAGTGTTTGGTGATGAATTATTTTATGTACCTTGCAGAACTCGGAGAACATCTGGTTGGTGAATTCAGTCCCTTGATCTGTAATGATGGTTAGTGGTAGGCCATGATGCGTGCTGAAAGTTAGTAAAGCTTGTATGATACTAACTGCAGTCCCATCTCGGAGGAGGTAAGCTTGACCGTACTTTGAGAAGGCGTTTATGAACGTTAGGTATTTTTCATTCTGTGCTGAGAAGCTGTCCATATGTATTATTTCGAACGGTCTGGTGGCAGGGGGCGCTATGTTGAACTTCTGCTTTATGGGGCTCCTATCGTACTTTGCTTGTCCACATATTGTGCAGTCATTTATGAACTTGGTTATGTGTTCCCGCATCTTAGGCCAATAATATTTAACAGATAAAGCTAGAAAGCACTCGTTAATTCCACGGTGGTTGGTCTTGCCTTCGTGGTAATGACGAATAATTTCCTGCTGTCTCAGGTATTCCTTTACGTTTTAGTGTTCCTTTTTGGCCAATACCAATTTCATACATGAACTTTTAAAATGTTTTTGTAACAGAGGGATTATGTTGTACATTGCAAGGGGTGGATTTATTAACAGGGCAGTTTTGATCTTAGGGTTGACGTACTCCTTAATGGCGTCAATCAGATCCTCTTCCAGGTTGGATTCGGTTAGCTGAACGGATGTTCGAGTGTGGGTGTCAAATGGTTTAGTTGCAGTAGTCCGTTTTTTAAAGTCACCTACGACGGTTAGGCACAACTGTCGGTGAAACTTATTAAGTGGTTCGTCAGTGATGGGTATTTCAAGTATAGGGTTTTCCTCGGAGGTATGAGCTGTCAGGGTGTTGGAGTTAGCTAGGGATGGTGGTCTGTCAGTCGCGTTTGCAATCATCGAACTAATCTCTTCGTTGTGAATCTCGACGCGGGAAAGGGCATCAGCGTTGGTGTTATGTTTGCCCTTTTTATAGATGACGGTAAAGTCATATTCACTTAATTTTAATCGCCACCTGGTTAACCGTGAATTTGGTTCCTTGAGGCTCATGACCCACTGTAATGGTTTATGGTCCGTTACTATTTTGAACTTGCGTCCAAAGAGGTAAGGCCGGAAGTATTTTGTTGCCCATACAATGGCTAGTAATTCTTTTTCTATCGTACTATAATTTACTTCACTTTCATTAAGTGTCCGTGAAGCATAGGCTATGGGTTTATCCGAGCCGATACAACCTTGTGAAAGTATCGCACCGATTGCAAAATTGGATGCGTCTGTAGTTAAGATGAATTCTCTGTCAAAGTCAGGGTATTTAAGGATAGGGTCGTTGGTCAGTAGAGTCTTACACTTCTCGAAACAATTAATATAGTCTGTCCAGAGTTACTTTTTTTCCTTTCTTTAAACACTGTGTCAGAGGTTTGGTAATACGGGAAAAGTCTGGGATAAATTTTCGGTAATAACCAAGGAGTCCGAGAAACTGTTTAATTTCTTTAGGTGTTTTAGGTATGGGATAATTTTGAATAGCAATGATCTTGTCCGGGTTAGGCTTTATTCCTTCGGCACTAATGACATGACCTAGGTATGCGGTTTCAAGTTTTAAGAACTCTGATTTATCTAACTGTATTTTAAAGTTAGATTCTCTTAATCTCTGGAACACTTTCTCTAAGTTGTTCATGTGTTCCTGGAGAGAGGTACTGAATACAATTATGTCGTCGAGATAGACTAAACATATCACGTTTTGAAGTCCTCTGAGTACGTTGTCCATCACTCGTTGGAATGTAGATGGGGAATTTTTAAGTCCCATGGGCATTCTCAAAAATTCGAAGTGCCCATGTTCAACGTTAAAGGCAGTCTTAGGAATGTCATTCGGGTTCATTTCTACTTGGTGCAAACCTGATCTAGGCTAGGTCAAGAGTAGTGAAATATTGGCACTTGTCTAGTTTGTCCAGGACGTCTGTAATGTTAGGGATAGGGTATTTGTCATCGATCGTTTTTTCGTTAAGCTTCCGAAAGTCAATGACTATGCGCCATTTCTGTTTTCAAGAGGCGTCAGTTTTCTTTGGGACGACCCAAATTGGTGTGCTCCATGCGGATTCGGATGGCCTAATGATTCCCTGATCTAACATTTTCGCTATTTGATCACTGACTTCCTGACGGTGTATAAACGGATATCTATAGCTTTTAGTGTAAATTGGAATTTCATCTGTAGTTTTAATGCTGTGTTTTACTTTGTTGGTGAAGGTTAATGCCTCGCCTTCAATGTAAAAGACGTCGGCGTACTTTGAACACAGTGCTGATAGATTAGCCTTTTCCTCCTCATTTAAGTGTTCGGTACGTAACCGGGATGTAACTTCTTTAGCGCGAGGTGACAATTGCTCAGTGCATTCGACATTAAATATCGTTGCCTGCGTGGCATGGTCCAGAGAAAATATTATATCGTTGTTGGTTGGGTTGGTCACTTCGACTATACCGCGGTTATTTGAAACGGTAGTCAGGCATTCGGGTATAATGCAATTACAAATTATCTGTTCTTCTACAAAAACCTCACCACCTGGTGCGTTAACGGGTAACCGTATTAATTTAGAACTTCCTGCTGGTATGATTTCTTCATAGAGATTTAAATTTCGAGAGTTATAAATTTGGATGGGATTAATTGCGAACTTAGTTATAAGCGTAAGATCTTTCAAATCTAACTTAGCCTCCCATTTAGTAAGTAAATCCATTCCTATCAAACCATCAAAACGATTGTGGAATCTGTATACGAATAATTTAATTGATTCTGTGTCACTGAATTCGGGAAAACAGGGTAAGTTGATGGAGTAGTCACTCCTGCTTGTGGCATGAACGTTAGTGACCTCGAATGGATCATAATTAAGGGGAATGTGTGAGAAATAATTCTGAACTGCTTCTGGGCTGATGAATGATTGATTTGCACCGGTATCTATGAGAAAGTTAAGTGGAGGGTTATGAATGCGAATAAACGGTAATTGCCTTTGGGTTTGCAAAGGATGGTGGGCGAGAGTGGTCCCAGCACGGCCAGCCACTACGTGTGAATTACTTAAAAGAGCAGATAAATCTGAACATTTTTTATTATGACACCATCAAAATCTGTCCCGGAGGAACCGAGCTACGTGCATCTAAAGTATTTTTCTCTGTCCGCGGCTTAGCTCAAACACTGTTAGTACTAGACAGATGTTATCTGGCATGGATAGACATATTAATCACGCCGAAAAAGCGGTAATATAAAATCGAGAAAATCATCTTTTTTAAGGGTACCTCCTCTACAAGTAAAGTGGGGATGGTGTTTTTTTTCTTCTCTATCCCATGGTGTGGGGTGTCGTTGGAAAGGTCGTTTGAAAATATTGTGAGTCTGTGAAAACCATTTTTGGATTCAGGGATCCATTAACGAAGTATTAAGCTTTTAAGTGCTGTCTGAGTGGGCGAGAGTGGTCCCAGCATGGCCAGCAACCAAGTGTGAATAACATAAAAGAGCAGATAACACTGATCATATTTTACGATGACACCATCAAAATCCGTCCCGGAGGAACCGAGCTACGTGCATCTAAAGTATTTTTCTCTGTCCGCGGCTTAGCTCAAACACTGTTAGTACTAGACAGCTGTTATCTGGCATGGATAGACAACTTAATCACGCCGAAAAAGCGGTAATATAAAATCGAGAAAATCATCTTTTTTAAGGGTACCTCCTCTACAAGTAAAGTGGGGATGGTGTTTTTTTTCTCCTCTATCCCATGGTGTGGGGTGTCGTTGGAAAGGTCGTTTGAAAATATTGTGAGTCTGTGAAAACCATTTTTGGATTCAGGGATCCATTAACGAAATATTAAGCTTTTAAGTGCTATCTGAGTGGGCGAGAGTGGTCCCAGCATGGCCAGCAACCAAGTGTGAATAACATAAAAGAGCAGATAACACTGATAATTTTTTACGATGACACCATCAAAATCCGTCCCGGAGGAACCGAGCTACGTGCATCTAAAGTATTTTTCTCTGTCCGAGGCTTAGCTCAAACACTGTTAGTACTAGACAGCTGTTATCTGGCATGGATAGACATATTAATCACGCCGACAAAGCGGTAATATAAAATCGAGAAAATCATCTTTTTTAAGGGTACCTCCCCTACAAGTAAAGTGGGGATGGTATTTTTTTCTTCTCTATCCCATGGTGTGGGGTGTCGTTAGAAAGGCCATTTGAAAATATTGTGAGTCTGTAAAAACCATTTTTGGATTCAGGGCTCCGTTTACGAAATATTAAGCTTTTAAGTGCTATCTGAGTGGGCGATTGTGTTCCCAGCACGGCCAGCCACTACGTGTGAATTACATAAAAGGGCAGATAACACTGAACATTTTTTACTATTACACAATTAAAATCTGTCTCGGAGGAACCGAGCTACGTGCATCTAAAGTATTTTTCTCTGTCCGCGGCTTAGCTCAAACACTTTTAGTACTAGACAGCTGTTATCTGGCATGGATAGACATATTAATCACTCCGACAAAGCGGTAATATAAAATCGAGAAAATCATCTTTTTTAAGGGTACCTCCCCTACAAGTAAAGTGGGGATGGTGTTTTTTTCTTCTCTATCCCATAGTGTGGGGTGTCGTTAGAAAGGGCATTTGAAAATATTGTGAGTCTGTAAAAACCAGTTTTGAATTCAGGGCTCCGTTTACGAAATATTAAGCTTTAAAGTGCTATCTGAGTGGGCGAGAGTGGTCCCAGCACGGCCAGTCACCACGTGTGAATTACATAAAAGGGCAGATAACACTAAACATTTTTTACTATGACACCATTAAAATCTGTCCCGGAGGAACCGAGCTACGTGCATCTGAAGTATTTTTCATATCATTAATATCTCACCTAACCTAACCTAACTTATTCAGCACGGCCAGCCAGTACGTGTGCATTACTTAAAAGAGCAGATAAAACTGAACATTTTTTATTACGACACCATCACAATCTGTCCCGGAGGAACCGAGCTACGTGCATCTAAAGTATTTTTCTCTGTCCGCGGCTTAGCTCAAACACTGTTAATACTAGACAGCTGTTATCTGGCATGGATAGACATATTAATCACTCCGACAAACTGGTAATATAAAATCGAGAAAATCATCTTTTTTAAGGGTACCTCCCCTACAAGTAAAGTGGGGATGGTGTTTTTTTTCTTCTCTATCCCATGGTGTGGGGTGTGGTTGGAAAGGATATTTGAAAACATTTGGAGTCTGTAAAAACCATTTTTGGATTCAGGGCTCCGTTTACGAAACATTAAGGTTTTAAGTGCTATCTGAGTGGCTGAGAGTGGTCCCAGCACGGCCAGCCACTACGTGTGAATTACTTAAAAGAGCAGATAAAACTGAAAATGTTTTATTATGTCACCATCAAAATCTGTCCTGGAGGAACCGAGCTACGTGCATCTAAAGTATTTTTCTCTGTCCGCGGCTTAGCTCAAACACTGTTAGTACTAGACAGCTATTATCTGGCATGGATAGACATATTAATCACGCCGACAAAGCGGTTATATAAAATCGTAAGGGTACCTCCCCTACAAGTAAAGTGGGGATGGTGTTTTTTTTTCTTCTCTATCCCATGGTGTGGGGTGTCGTTAGAAAGGCCATTTGAAAATATTGTGAGTCTGTGAAAACCATTTTTGGATTCAGGGATCCATTAACGAAATATTAAGCTTTTAAGTGCTATCTGAGTGGGCGAGAGTGGTCCCAGCATGGCCAGCAACCAAGTGTGAATAACATAAAAGAGCAGATAACACTGATCATTTTTTACGATGACACCATCAAAATCCGTCCCGGAGGAACCGAGCTACGTGCATCTAAAGTATTTTTCTCTGTCCGAGGCTTAGCTCAAACACTGTTAGTACTAGACAGCTGTTATCTGGCATGGATAGACATATTAATCACGCCGACAAAGCGGTAATATAAAATCGAGAAAATCATCTTTTTTAAGGGTACCTCCCCTACAAGTAAAGTGGGGATGGTATTTTTTTCTTCTCTATCCCATGGTGTGGGGTGTCGTTAGAAAGGCCATTTGAAAATATTGTGAGTCTGTAAAAACCATTTTTGGATTCAGGGCTCCGTTTACGAAATATTAAGCTTTTAAGTGCTATCTGAGTGGGCGATTGTGTTCCCAGCACGGCCAGCCACTACGTGTGAATTACATAAAAGGGCAGATAACACTGAACATTTTTTACTATTACACAATTAAAATCTGTCTCGGAGGAACCGAGCTACGTGCATCTAAAGTATTTTTCTCTGTCCGCGGCTTAGCTCAAACACTTTTAGTACTAGACAGCTGTTATCTGGCATGGATAGACATATTAATCACTCCGACAAAGCGGTAATATAAAATCGAGAAAATCATCTTTTTTAAGGGTACCTCCCCTACAAGTAAAGTGGGGATGGTGTTTTTTTCTTCTCTATCCCATAGTGTGGGGTGTCGTTAGAAAGGCCATTTGAAAATATTGTGAGTCTGTAAAAACCAGTTTTGAATTCAGGGCTCCGTTTACGAAATATTAAGCTTTAAAGTGCTATCTGAGTGGGCGAGAGTGGTCCCAGCACGGCCAGTCACCACGTGTGAATTACATAAAAGGGCAGATAACACTAAACATTTTTTACTATGACACCATTAAAATCTGTCCCGGAGGAACCGAGCTACGTGCATCTGAAGTATTTTTCATATCATTAATATCTCACCTAACCTAACCTAACTTATTCAGCACGGCCAGCCAGTACGTGTGCATTACTTAAAAGAGCAGATAAAACTGAACATTTTTTATTACGACACCATCACAATCTGTCCCGGAGGAACCGAGCTACGTGCATCTAAAGTATTTTTCTCTGTCCGCGGCTTAGCTCAAACACTGTTAATACTAGACAGCTGTTATCTGGCATGGATAGACATATTAATCACTCCGACAAACTGGTAATATAAAATCGAGAAAATCATCTTTTTTAAGGGTACCTCCCCTACAAGTAAAGTGGGGATGGTGTTTTTTTTCTTCTCTATCCCATGGTGTGGGGTGTGGTTGGAAAGGATATTTGAAAACATTTGGAGTCTGTAAAAACCATTTTTGGATTCAGGGCTCCGTTTACGAAACATTAAGGTTTTAAGTGCTATCTGAGTGGCTGAGAGTGGTCCCAGCACGGCCAGCCACTACGTGTGAATTACTTAAAAGAGCAGATAAAACTGAAAATGTTTTATTATGTCACCATCAAAATCTGTCCTGGAGGAACCGAGCTACGTGCATCTAAAGTATTTTTCTCTGTCCGCGGCTTAGCTCAAACACTGTTAGTACTAGACAGCTATTATCTGGCATGGATAGACATATTAATCACGCCGACAAAGCGGTTATATAAAATCGTAAGGGTACCTCCCCTACAAGTAAAGTGGGGATGGTGTTTTTTTTTCTTCTCTATCCCATGGGGTGGGGTGTCGTTAGAAAGGCCATTTGAAAATATTGTGAGTCTGTGAAAACCATTTTTGGATTCAGGGCTCCGTTTACGAAATATTAAGCTTTTAAGTGCTATCTGAGTGGGCGAGAGTGGTCCCAGCACGGCCAGCCACCACGTGTGAATTACATAAAAGGGCAGATAACACTGAACATTTTTTACTATGACACCATTAAAATCTGTCCCGGAGGAACCGAGCTACGTGCATCTGAAGTATTTTTCATATCATTAATATCTCCCCTAACCTAACCTAACTTATTCAGCACGGCCAGCCAGTACGTGTGCATTACTTAAAAGAGCAGATAAAACTGAACATTTTTTATTCACACGTGGTGGCTGGCCGTGCTGAAACCACTCTCGCCCACTCAGATAGTACTTAAAAGCTTAATATTTCGTAAACGGATCCCTCAATCCAAAAATGGTTTTCACAGACTGACAGAGAAACATACTTTAGATGCACGTAGTTCGGTTCCTCCGGGACAGATTTTGATGGTGTCATAATAAAAAATGTTCAGTTTTATCTTTTCTTTTAAGTAATTCACACGTGGTGGCTGTTCGTGCTGGGACCACTCTCGCCCACTCAGATAGCACTTAAAAGCTTAATATTTCGTAAACGGATCACTCAATCTAAAAATGGTTTTCACAGACTCACAATATTTTCAAACGGCCTTTCCAACCACACCCCACTCCATGGGATAGAGAAGAAAAAAAAACACCATCCCCACTTTACTTGTAGGGGAGGTATCCTAAAAAAATATGAATTTCTCGATTTTATATGACTGCTTTGTTGGCGTGATTAATATGTCTATCCCTGCCAGATAACAGCTGTCTAGAACTAACACTGTTTGAGCTAAGCCGCGGACAGAGAAAAATACTTTAGATGCACGTAGCTCGGTTCCTCCGGGACAGATTTTGAAGGTGTCCTAGTAAAAAATGTTCAGTGTTAACTGCTCTTTTATGTAATTCTCACGTGGTGGCTGGCCGTGCTGGGACCACTCTCGCCCACTCAGATAGCACTTAAAAGCTTAATATTTCGTAAACGGATCCCTGAATCCAAAAATGGTTTTCACAGACTCACAATATTTTCAAACGGTCTTTCCAACCACACCCCACACCATGGGATAGACAAGAAAAAAAAACACCATCCCCACTTTACTTGTAGGGGACCCGTCGCCCCTGGACCCATTTAGGGGGGCTGGAAGAGGGCGTTATCCGCCCTCCGCCGACGCCCGGTGCGCCTGCTGCGGGCCGGGTGAGTGGACGAGATCTCCCTCTCCCTTTCCGCAGCCTCCTTCTGCGAGACGACCGTCTCGCAGTAGGAAACCACCGCGTCCCAGGACTCCTCGCTGTCGACCATCGACTCAACGACGGCCGGCAGCGAGAGGTCACTGCCTACTTCTGAGATGAGGGCACGGCGCGGCTCCTCCCAAGCGGCACACTCTGCCAGCGTATGCCGCGCCGTGTCCTCCCGGCAGTCGACGCAGTGGTGACACCGAGCGTCCGGCTCCCTGTTTATGCGACACAGGTACTTCCCGAAGCAACCATGCCCCGAGAGCACCTGCGTCACCCGAAACGACAGGGAGCCGTGCCTCCTCCCGAGCCAGCGCTCGAGCACCGGCCGGACCGCCTCGATGATGTCGAGGCCGGCGGTAGGGCGTGAAAGCCTTTCCCGCCATTCCGCCACCAGGACCTCGCGAAGCTGAGACCGATGCAGCTCTATGTGTCGCTGCATCGGTTGCTCACCCCGCGCCCTCGCTTCCTCGCGCCACCGATACGATGACGCGAGTACTTTCCCCTCGAGGTCCCAGGGTGGGGATCCGGCCAGTGCACAAGCCGCCTCGTAGGAGACCGTGCGATACCCCTTGATGACTCTGACGGCCATCGCTCTCTGCGGCTTGCGCAGGACTGCGATACTACCGGCCGTCAGGTCAGCCGCCCAGATCGGGGCCCCGTAAAGGGCCATCGATCGCACGATCCCCACGTAGAGCCGCCTACAAGCGGCGCTCGGGCCCCCCAGATTGGGAAGCAGCGTTGACAGCGCCCCAGCAGCGCCCAGCAACTTGGGCGCCAGCCGTCGGAAATGGGGCCCGAAGTCCCACCGGCTGTCGAGCACCAATCCCAGATACTTCATGGTGGACTCGACAGCGATCCGAGCCCCCCCGACCACGATGTGTGAGCCGGGTGGCGGCGCCCGCCGGGGGCCATGAAACACCATGGTCTCCGATTTGCTGAGGGCCACCTCCAGGCCTAGGCGACGTATGCGGCTCACCACTTGTGAGACCGCAGCCGTCGCCAGCAACGCTGCCTCCCTGTGCGAGCTCCCCCGGGCAGTGACCAGCGTGTCATCCGCATAACACGTCAGGTCGACCCCCGGACTGAGCTCGCCCCTCAGCACCCAGGTGTACCCGATGTTCCACAGGAGCGGGCCTACAACCGAGCCCTGTGGAACACCGCACGACATGCGGCGCTGGTTTTCGCCATCACGTCCCATGTAGGTGACACACCTCTCCGACAAATAAGCCCCAACGATGTGGCGGAGGTAGGGAGGTACCCCATGGTACCGCAGTGCCTCCCGAATACAACTCCAGGGCAGGGTGTTGAAGGCGTTGGAGATGTCCAAGGACACCGCCAACATCACCCCGCCCCGAGACACTGCTTCCTCCGCCAGGACTCTAACCCGCGACACAGCGTGGATTGTGGAGCGCCCATGCCGAAACCCGAACTGGCTGTCGTCCAGGTCCGGCCCCTCTCTGCACAAGTGGCCGACGAGGCGGGCTGCGATTATCTGCTCAAACAGCTTGCCCACCTCGTCTAGCAGCACTATGGGCCGGTACGCGGACGGCAAGTCCGCAGGGCGCCCCGCCTTCCTGAGCAGGACCAGACGACCAGATTTCCACAAAGTGGGAAACTGGCCCTGCTCCAGGCACGCTGTGTAGAGTCCTCTCAGTTGGGGCTCAAGCTCCTTCAGAGCGAGGGCTAACACGCAGCCGTGGATCCCGTCGGGCCCCGGAGCCACGTTCTTGGCCCGGAGCCGCATCACGGCTGCCCTCATCTCTGCCTGTGTCACCTCTGGGACGCTGATGGCGTTCTCCAACTCTGTAGACTCTGCGGCTGTGGGCAGAGCCATCGGCGGCGGAGTATGCTCCGCTCTTGCCGGGAAGAGGGCTGCAACCACCTCTTCCAGCAGCTCGGGTTGGAGACTCTCCGTAAGTGGGGGCGCCGCGGCTCGAAGTTTCCCTCGGACCGCGCGATAAGGGCGCCCCCACGGATCCCCGTCTAGAGTCTCCAACATCTCCTCCCTAGCTCGCGTCCTCGACTCGCCGATGGCCAGCCACAGTCTCCTTAGCCGCGCGGTACACCTCATACAGCGCGGCCTCTTCTTCAGGGACCCGACGACATCTCCTCCGGTATCGGGTGTACTGGCGTCTGACCGCCACGCACGCGACGCGCAGCTGCGCGATCTCGGCGGTCCACCAGTACACCTGGCGCCTTGCGGGCTGTGCGTGGGCTCGGGGCATGGACGCGTCGCAGATTTGCGTCATCGCCCCGCGAAACCACAGCGCCTCCTGCTCGACGTCGACGGGTCCGTTCATTGCCGACTCCCGGCTCCAGGCCTGGACAATAGCGGCCTCCTCGAGAAGCTCCCTGTCGATGTGCTTACGCGCCCAGCGTGGGCCGTCCGTTCGCGGGGCCGGTGGATCGCGGCCGCCGGCGGTCTGGGCGGAGACGTCGAAGCGGATGTACCTGTGATCCGACAACGTCTCCACCTCCACAGCGACACGCCAGTCACGGACACGGCTTGCGACAGCGGGGCTAGCGAACGAGACGTCCACAATAGAACCGCCCCGCTGCCGAACGCACGTGTGGACCGAGCCCCGATTTAGGACGGTCAAGCCAGTCGTGACCGCCCACTCCTCCAGCGCCTCGCCCTTAGCATCGGTCACAGGGGATCCCCACGCCGCAGACTTGGCGTTGGGTCCCCCAGCAACAGCACCGGGCGAGGGTGGAGTCGGCCCACGATGGCACCCAACTCGACAAGGAACCTCTCGAAGTCAGCGAGACTCTTGTTGGGCGAAAAATACGCCCCAACCGTGCCAATGCCGTCCGCGAGGGCGGCTACCCAGCCGTGACCTCGGGACGGGTTGACGAGAGCCCCGCCAATGATGGCCACCAAACCGTCCAAGTCTCCCACCCAGTTATCCCTGGGGGGGACAAAATACGGTTCGGCGACCACAGCCACGTGAATCGACCACTCTGCCATGCTCTGGAGCAAGAGATCCTGAGCTCTAGCAGAGTGGTTGATATTGCCCTGGAGGAAATGGTAGAGCGCCGTTATGCGCAATCCATTCCCTCCGCACCATTCCTAGGCCGGGAGTCGGCCGAAGGGCAGCCAGGCTGCGGAGGGGGTAAAGAGCCCCCCGCAGCCTTGGCAGCCCCTCTCTTTTTTCCTTTCTTGCTGGTGGCGGGCGCGCCACAGGCCTTTCCGCCCGCTCTGTGCCCAGCGGGCCTCCCTGCAGCTGTACAGAGGCTGCAGTTTGGATGCACCCCAACCTAACCTAACCTTTTTTTTTTTTTTTTTTTCCGGGGTGGAAAATCCTCATGGATGTCCTCCGCCCTGGGGCGGGCGGAGGGGTCTGTCAGACTCTTACTGACTAAAAACCACCCCGGTGTTCCGACTCACACCTACGCCGGGGGTCGCGGGAACGTAAAAATCTTCCGCAGCCCCCGACTGGTGCCGGCCCGCCATTGCGGGCCTCCTCGGGTCAGGGGGAGGAGTGAGGTGTTTGACTCCCCCCGTGACGTCTAAGAGGGGCGCGCGTGGAACTCTACGCGCCGCCACCTCGGGTCCTGATGTTTGGGGGGCGACGGACGTCCCCGAGTCCGTCGCCCCTGGACCCATTTAGGGGGGCTGGAAGAGGGCGTTATCCGCCCTCCGCCGACGCCCGGTGCGCCTGCTGCGGGCCGGGTGAGTGGACGAGATCTCCCTCTCCCTTTCCGCAGCCTCCTTCTGCGAGACGACCGTCTCGCAGTAGGAAACCACCGCGTCCCAGGACTCCTCGCTGTCGACCATCGACTCAACGACGGCCGGCAGCGAGAGGTCACTGCCTACTTCTGAGATGAGGGCAAGGCGCGGCTCCTCCCAAGCGGCACACTCTGCCAGCGTATGCCGCGCCGTGTCCTCCCGGCAGTCGACGCAGTGGTGACACCGAGCGTCCGGCTCCCTGTTTATGCGACACAGGTACTTCCCGAAGCAACCATGCCCCGAGAGCACCTGCGTCACCCGAAACGACAGGGAGCCGTGCCTCCTCCCGAGCCAGCGCTCGAGCACCGGCCGGACCGCCTCGATGATGTCGAGGCCGGCGGTAGGGCGTGAAAGCCTTTCCCGCCATTCCGCCACCAGGACCTCGCGAAGCTGAGACCGATGCAGCTCTATGTGTCGCTGCATCGGTTGCTCACCCCGCGCCCTCGCTTCCTCGCGCCACAACCTAACCTAACCTGACCTAACATTGTCAGAACTGAATAACCCTGGGACAGATTTTGATGTGCCTTGGCCTGAGTAAAGGGAGAAGTAATGTCTTCAAAACTACAGTGGTTTTATCCGTGGGCGTCGTGGGAATAGCTCCCATATATCCTTGCCCACCATCCTTTAATTCTTTCTTGAGCTGTTTGACTTCGGAGCTTTCTGAAAATCCTGACTGGTTGAGGGCTGCGGTTGGTCAGTAGTACCTGTCTTGTCTTTGTCGTTAGTCCCGTCAGTCTGTTCCAGTGTGACGTAGTCATATGTACAGTCGTTGAAATAAAAGTAGTCTTGGTTGTAAGGGTCAATGTAATAGAAATCAGATAGGTCGGGATAATAGTCCTCCTCATAACTCGAACATTCGTTAACGTTAACATCGCGGGCTTTGACATAGTTGGAAGGTGGTTCCAGCTATTAGTAGCAGGCAGGGGCCTGGGTACAAAGTTGCTAACGCCGCTCATCGGCCTGGGAAAGTTATTCGATGGATACGGGTTTCTTTGGGGCATTCTGAATCCTGAACCACCTTGGCTGTTATTATTAGGCGGTGGTGCGCTGAATACTTGTTGCGTACGGGTCGGGCCACGTGGTTGCATATTACTTGGATTAAACGGCATTCCAAATTGCTGCTGAGATGGCCAAGGACGTGGCATAAATTGCGGTCCTTGCGGTCTAAACGAACCGGGCATGTTAAAAGGATTAGGCCTAAATGGAATAAGCATGTTATTTGGACGGTCTGGCATTTTATGACTGGTTTTGTTCTGTTGGTTGATTGGCATTCGAACCGAAGATTTTCTATCCGACAAATTATCATTCCTACTCTGCAAATAGATAGTGTTGGTCTCCTCATGTACGAACTCTAGAGCCTTCTCAATCGTTTCTGGTCGCATACATCTAATACGCGCACCTAAAGCATCTTTCAAACCGCGAAGGTAGGCCTGCAAAGTTAGTTTACGATATAAATCACGTTTGGCCGCAATAGTTGAATCTAGAGTGTCGTGCAATGAAACATATGTCATGACGGTGCTGAAGAGGCTCTGGCAACGCTCATAAAATTCTTGCGGCGTGCCGGAACCTTGTGTAAGTAAAGCCAAATCGTTATAGAGAGCGGTCTCATCTCGCTGGTCAGCAAAATTATTGATAAGAGCACTACGTGTGCCTGCCCAATCATCAGGTATACCGTTAGCGTTAATCAGACGGGCGGCGGGCCCCGTAACTTTATTCAATATGCCATTTAAAAGCGCTAATTTAATTAACGGTTGTCCCTCACGGATGAACTCTTGTGTTAACTGGTCACACAATTTGATGAACCTGGTAAGTACGTTCGGGTTCCCATCAAAATCGGGAACTAAGCGGAGGGCTTTAAATACAGCTTCTAAATCGGCCATCTCGGGTTCAATTTTAGTATTAATATCGCGTCTAGAATCTATATTTCTATTCCTACTACTAACTAACCTAGGTGTACTTGATCTACGTGGATAAAAAATGTTGGATAAGGTATCAAAAATCTACAAAGAAAAGGAATCAAGCAACCACTAAGAAAATTCAGCGGACTTACATGAACATTCTGGTCTTCGTTGAGCGGTATCGATTTCTGGATCTCCGGCGTAGTTTCGTTGTTCAGGATCTCCCGGTGCGACGTTGAAAGTCTATCGTATCGAACGCGGTGCGATATACCGGTATTCGCAAGTACGACCCGGGAATCCTACCGACTGCGCCAATTACGTAGACTGCTGCCGGAGGACTAAAAAAAAACCGAATTTATTACAAACTAATTTATTTTAATAAAAGAAATTACAATTATTGGAAATGGAATTGACTCGATCGATGGTCGATGCGAAGTGCGCGGGCGCGGTCACGTAGTCGGTGTCTTCGGGCCTCGAGTCCTGTGTCAGCACTTTTCCCTCGTAGCAACTGGGTCGATTGTGCGCACGCGGTGTGCCTCGTGCCGTTGTGTCAGCGCTTTACTTAATAGTGATGCGCGTAACAAGTACCTAAATATGACAGAACTGATTTTTTAATACTGTTTTTAGTACAATTAAGGTAAAATTGTTATTGTTTAAGACATTATTGTTTTATAAAAACTTATAAAAGGGCCTGTGCATCGCGCAGAATAGTGACACTATATTAGTTTTTTCAGTTTTTTGTTACCAAGAAAGGGTGTTTTCGTTTTTCAGATTTTTGTAATAAGTACTGCTACTTTTATTCCATAATAAAAACAAAAGATATGACCGACATAATTACTCTACTTTTATTTATACCCTTTCCAAAATAATCAAAACTTTAAACGCTTGTACTGAAAATGTGTATATTTTGTTTAGTGACGTTATGGAAATTAGAGTGCGATGTGATCAAACATGTGATCAAATATTGTTACTATGTCTGGCGCCGGCGTTTATATGTGCAACCATGTGCACACCATATGGCAAAGTTGAAATATGTGATCAAACTTTGATGAAATACCCAAACACCCCTGCCACACATGTGTTCATACGTGTGATCAAACATGTGATCAAATATTGTTGCTATGTCTGGCGCCGGCATTAAATTATATAAAAAAAAGATATTGAAGCAACGAGCACCGATTACCATGACCAGGTGCTCTGCATTGGCGTCCAGCTGCCCCAGTGTCCAGCTGTACCGGCGGCGTATCCGGCTCTCGCTCGTACTTCCCGCGAAGTATCCGCTCCATGCCGGCCCTCGCTCGTGCATCCCGCGGTATATCCGCTCCATGCCAGCTCTCGCTCGAGCATCCCGCGGTCCGCTCACGAAGGCCGCTATGCATGAGGCTCCGACCACGGCGGCTGCAACCTCCAGCCATGGCGTCGGCTATGACTACCACAGTTCCCGGTTCTACCCCTGAATGGGTAGTATTTCGAGCCGAGGTCGCTGCCTTGCGCCGTGTGGACGCTTAACTGTCGCGAAATATTATCTGAAACTCATAACAACGGGTTTGACTCCTTTTCGAACAATCCGTGAAAAAGTTAAAATGTCGAATATCTTCTAAACGGTAGGTCGTAGCTCAAAAATAACAAGATTTTATTTCCCCTTGCACCCCAGGGAGTATTAAGAAGATACATTTAATAAAAGGAAAATATGACCTTCATATGACCTCCACTTCATTAAGTGATTCAAGTGGTACTATCACAAACTATTTAAGGTTTATAACCGATGATTCGAATACAACAAAAGAATACGAGACGTGATGTAGGTAGGTAGGTTATATTGTCCACAATTCAATTTTAATCGTTACTACTACTTTAAAATGAATTCTATTATAATAAAAAGAAATAAGCGGGCCACTATCCCACTTCTGAAATGTAATAAACACCACCCATAACTAATTTCCAAATGGATCTGAAGTCGTTACCCCAATATCATAATCTCTAACTGTCTATTATTACCACATATTTACAGTATTTCAAGGATTAGGGAAATAAGATGAAACGCCAAGATATTTCGTCAGTCATTTATATTTCTTTGCCAACATCAAATTCAATATTCTACCCCATACCATCACATCTCGTATTCCCCACATAATATCACTATTTATTTAATATTCCAATATTTAAGATAAAACTAACAGGTTACCTTAATTGACAGTAGATCTCCAAGCATTCTATGCCAATCCATATTTTAAACCGACACAGCCACTAACACGTCCTACTGACATTAGCGCCCGACCCAGAAGACCGTTGTCGCGCCATTTTACCGTATCGAATCTTTCGGTGTTGCCAGTATAATATCCAACAATTATCTATTAATAAATTGAAACCTAACATTAGTGTACTTATTTTTGCGATTTAATGTTGCTTACATGAATTTGAATTTTAAGGGCGATTCTATGTTATTGCTCGTGACTGTACAGACTGTATCGTGTGTTCAATCGACTACGAGTCTAACGTGCTTATGCAGTTTTGAACCGGACTGTACCTACTTAGGTATTTTTGCCTGTCCTAAGCCAGGAAAAGTATCAAGTTGCATCACAGGGTCAGGTTATGTGTAATTGTGTATTTATTCATGTGTTGTGTAGGTAGAAGACGGGCGGCGACCACCACAGTAATTACCTACTGACGTCTCTCGAGCGCGCATCCTTGAGTTTGTGGCCGGAGTCGGATATGAACTTTTTAAAATCTTTTAATGAAAATAAGGTTTTTTTTTGTTGTTACTGGGTCATTTATTTCTATGTTTAAGTCAACTACTCATGGTTTGAGTGACAACGATATTTACCCTTACATACTGTATGTATACCTACGTATATTAATTGTCTTTATATAAATATATTCTCTTCATTTTATTTAAATTGTGTAGGAATTTTTAATTTATTAATTTATAATTTGGGAGGTGTATGTTTAGTGCTAATATTTTCACTTTTTTTTTGTAGAGAAAAACTGTTCGACTGTGGGTGCATCATCACGCTGAGACAGGTGAAATAAACCGTGGCCTGCCTGGACCAACACCATTGGCTTACACAAATGCTTCGCCTCGGCACCGTGAGATTGTTGCCACCCATATATCAGATCCATTCGCTAAGACCAGCATAACAGCAGCAGCACACAACGTCACTATGCAAACTGTACGGAACCACCTGCGAGCAGACGGTTCGTCATTTTGCAAACCGGCGCGGAAAATTTATAAGAATATTAAATTATAAGACTAAAATAATATCTGTAATTTAATTTAATTAAACCACACCTAGTATTTTTTTATAAAATAGACGTCCTGACTAAACATGAAACGTTTGAGCACACTACTCGATCTCCACGCACACTAATAGCGCGCCGCATGCGTGCGTGTGCCTGCCAGCTGGCTAGGTAGGTAGGTACTACAAGCAAGCGTATGCATTAGGTATGTACGTTAGTTCAATGACCGAACATTACTAGTAAAATTATGATTCCATCTTTCCATAACATTTTCACAGGCTTTGGACTGTAGGCTTTGAATAATTTTGTTTACTTAATTCTAAGATTCTAAGGTTTAGTAAAGCGGAAGCATTTTTAAATCAACCAAATTTTCGGCCGTCTACGATCTATCAGTAAACGTGATAGGGTGGTCTTTTTGGCAGCCGCCCGACTCACTTATTATCTCTGATGCGTACCTACCTAACTGTCGCGATATCATATTCAAAGTCTGCGTGTTTAAAAGATTTGAATCATAATATTTACAGTAATTAAAATTGGTAAACATGAAGGTACTTACAGAACTGAACTATGTATTTACACTACACTATGTCACTATTTTTCTTCGTCTCCTTTTTAATACACTTTCGAAATGTCCACCGCCTTGCTCGATGCAAATTTAGTTTATTTAGAAAGAAAGAAAGAAGAAATTAGTGCGCACATTCACCCCTCTATTTATGACCGTGTTAGGACGAAAGGTACCGGAGTCCCTCAGACGCTGAGTTGCACTTAACATTGTCCTGGCGCTCACTCTGGTACGAAAACCATATCTTGCGTTGAACTCTCGACACGTTAACTAGACATTATCGTAGCAACGAGCCAGTGTCCTCACCATCTCCGTGTACTGATTTGAATATTGGTGTACTGGAATGCCATCGCGCACGTAAACAAATGACATTCGGGAACACTTGTCGCTCGCTGCCGGCGAATAACTACCCTTGTGAGCGGGCGCACCGCGGGCGCGGGCGGTGACGGCGCTTGCGGCGGCATATCAAACGTCAAAGGGGTAAGTCGGCAAATTAATGCATCTCCCTCTTTCACATTAATCTTCCATTTGCAAAAAACGAACCACAAAATTCGTAATATTTAGTCATTTCATAGAATGTGAAAAACCACATTCGGTCGTGCATTTAAAAAAGCTTTATTACTTTGGGATTAGGTCTAAATTTCGTTAAATTAACTTTTTTTTTATCACAACTAGCTCAAACGTAATAAAAAGCAATGTTTATGTGTGTGTAAAGAAAGCTATGGCCGAATAACAAATTAGGTTTTGCATTTAAATTAGACATATTGCTTTGCAATAAGAGCAAACTACTTTCAGGTCTTGCGCTTATTCTGTTATACGTTGTATAAAATTACCACCGAATTATCGTAACATTTATACTGCCTTTAAAAGAAAATGACCAGACCCCGTATCGCTATTTGTTCGGCTGTGACATTTTTTTTTTTGGGTGGGAAATCATCAAATGATTCTCCCGCTCTGGGTGGAGCGGAAGGGCGTGTCAGACTCTTACTGACTAAAACCCACCCGTGTTTCTTCAGTTGCCTGTCGCCAGGGTCCCGGTATCCCTTTCGGACTATTCCGCAACCCTGACTATTCCGCAACCCTGTTCGGCTGTGACTTGGGTTTCTAATGTTGATAATTATGTTTTAAAATATAATTATTTTTTCTAGTTTTCTAGGAGTAGTAGTATACAACGTGCCGCTACAATGGCGACATTAATTTAACATATGGGTAGGGCTAGTGGCCAGTAACCATAAAAATTATAATAAAATAAAATAATTCGTAAATTGAAAAAAAATAATTTTCAAACAAACTAAATAATAAAAACATAACCAAAATTGAGATCACTCTTTGTAAAAGATTCATTCATGTACCTACCAGCTGCCTTACGTTCCATCGGTCAAGATCCTTTGTCGGCATAATTTCTAGGAAATTGCGCGGCTTTCCTTTTATTTGCCTACATATGATCCGTGACCCCGGCAAATGAACTCTTCGCTACAATTCTTTAAGTACAGGTTGCTCCAGGATGGTAATTTAGAAAATTATAAATAAATCAATAAATAATAACATTTAATGAAATTAAAATATTTTCCTAAAACGAATACGCGCAATCGGATACGTGTGTTAAGTTAATGTCGTCATGGTAGCGGCACGTTGTATATAGTATTTAAATTCTCCGCCTATAAAACATCATAAAAGTAGTAGTTTTTATTTCGATTTCCCATTTTATCTATACATAGTTTTTTTTTTCACGCAAGTAATTTCATATGTCATTGGCATTCAAAGAGTATGTAAGCAATCTAACCTTGTTGACTTACGCAAAACAATAAAAGTACACATCCTTGTAGTTGAATAATTAGTAACTAATTATGGCTTAACGTGCTTTCCGAGGCACGGAGGGAAGGCTTTTTATTTAATATTTTAATTTCGTTTGTTTATTTTCTTTCTTATCTATTGACATTTTAAAATATAAAAAATAGTGGTCCACCGGTGTCTGGAGCAGGGTCTTAGCTACCGGTTTATTATAATTATTACATTGTTATAACAATCTGTTAGGGTGTTAAGCAAAACTTTTGGTTATACGAAAGGCAGAATGTTTTTGAGACCTTTGCCTGTTCTAATCAACATTATAAACTCTTTGAAAACAGAACAAACGCGCGTCATAGGATTCTATGCGTGCGCATCCCGAGTAGAATATGCGGACGACTGAACGGCGGGCGTTCTCTTTCTAGCATATGTGCACGCCCCATTCGTTTTGTTTTAAGTACAGTCTCGAACGATATTTACTTTTATTATTTGTTTCTTATTATTGTATAATTAATGGAATGATTTCATTTATGTTTTGTTTTAATGTATACTTACTACTAGGTCATTATTATTTTGCGATTTGGATTTATTTTAATAACATTATGTTTATATGTTTGTATGTCACATTGATTATTTTTTATGTGAAGACTGAAATTGGGCCAACACTTACGGCAAATAAAAATGTACTGCTGCTAATGCTGTTTTGAACTGGACCAGTTCAAAACAGCATTAGCACGTTAAGACTCGTTGTCGATTGAACACACGATACAGTCTGTAGGTACATCTGTACGTGTAAGTACACACCTGCCGTATCGTTACGTATTCTCGCGTGTCGTAGTCATGCTAAACGAACGAAACAAAAATATATTTCCTACACTTTTGCTAGATCGGCCACACACACGCATCATGCGCGTGACCTTTGCCAGTTTATCCCATTGCTTAATTCAGGTAAATCTAATATGTTCTGATAGCAGTGATCGTCTTGCGATGGACCGTGAAGCAGGTGGCTTAGGTTCTAATCTCGAATAGCGCAGCGCGAATTTTTGCAAATATTTTTATTTTTATTTGCATTTATAATAATGTTCAGAATTGCTGCCTTTTTTATTAATGCTGTTATTGCAATAAAGGGTTTAGAATAAAAAAAATGCGTGATGATAAGAAATATAAAAAATATTTATTCGTTCCAAGTAGGTATTTATTTTACATAAATTATAGGTAAATATTTATTATTACTTCAGCTGAATAAGATGTGAAATTTAAATAGATGTCAAGAAACTTAGAAGCAATTTTGTCAAAGATTTCAAGTAATATCTTTATCAATGCAATTTGTATTATTTTGACATAGAAAGGTTTTAAATTATTTACTTATTTATTTATTTCACCATAAACATTAAGCTTCGATCATAATTAATGATTAAACGAACTTACCTGTATGTGAAGTTCTATCATAATTATGCGAAGGCTTCGTCCGAAGGGATTAGCAAATATTACTTGTAGTACCGCCTAGTGTTCGCCACTCACGCACTATATTTGAGAGTAGGTATTATGGAAAAATACACTCGGTTGACACAAGGCGCGCGGGAGTCTCGCTCGCCTGTGCCCGTCATTTAATTTAGAGAGTCGAAAATATTTCACGTAACTTGGGTAAACTTGTTCCAAGTTTCGGAAAGGGAGGGTTGCTAATCCCTTCGGACGAAGCCTTCGCATAATTATGATAGAACTTCACATACAGGTAAGTTCGTTTAATCATTAATTATACTCAGGCTTCGTCCGAAGGGATTTAGCAAATATTACTTGTAGTGATTTAGAGATTTAAGTGAAATATTAAGCTTTATTAGAATGTTTAATCAGTGAAAAATTCTTCAAAATTGATTTTAATTACTAATTATTATTACAATTTCCGTCGACAACTGCTCGTGCAAAAGAATCATTATCATTAACATAACTTATAGTTCTATTATAGAACCGATAGTGTTGGAGTGATTAAGGTTCATTATCGATTGTAGGACTTCGTAGAAGAAACACACACGTCTTTACTGTTTGATGCTTTATTCCGTACTGCTTTGATGAGCAAGATAGACGATATATTTGTACCGTGTTGGAGTGATTAAGGTTCATTATCGATTGTAGGACTTCGTAGAAGAAACACACACGTCTTTACTGTTTGATGCTTTATTCCGTACTGCTTTGATGAGCAAGATAGACGATATATTTGTACCGAACATACCGCCCACCAAAAGGGATTTTAATTCCTTTTACAATTTTGATCTTATAGGCAAATTAAATCAATCTACAAATTAATCATGCAAACATTATGTTCATCAAATATTAATTATTGTACTAAGTAATTAACAGATAAACAATATGACGTTTCAGATAGACTACACATAAGTTTCAGATTACAAACCAATTGGGAGTCTTTCAAACGACTGTAATTAGGACTGTATTTATCAATTAGAATAGATCACAAAGTTAACCAAATTTGAGGAAAACAATAACATTATTGAGAGACAATTGACATAAAGTCATAATAATTACTCATAATTATCACACATGCAATTAACGATTGTCGATTGGTAGAAAACAGAGCTTGGAGATTGATCTTCTTACAGTATTCGTACCAATCTTTGCGCTATAAACCCTAGTGATTCCATCCGATCCTGGGTGTTTGTCCACAATTCGTCCTAAAGGCCACTTGCCAGGTGGCAATCCTTCTGTTTTCATGAGTACAATCTGGCCTATGTCAAACTCTTCTTGTATTTTTTGCCACTTTGGTCTTTGCTGAAGTCTGGAGAGATACTCGCACTGCCAGCGGTTCCAAAAGTTCGACCGTACTCGTTGACAGTGTTGCCACCGTGATAAGCTTGATTGGGAGATATCTTTCAGGCTTGGTGACGGTATAGTAACTGGAGATTCCCCAATGAGGAAATGGCCAGGTGTAAGTACATCCAAGTTGTTTAAATCTGATTCAATAAGTGGGCAAATAGGACGGGAATTAAGACAAGCTTCAACTTGACATAATACGGTGGTCATCTCTTCGTATGTCAAATTCGTATTCATGATGCGTTTGAGGTGGAACTTCATGGATTTTACTCCCGCCTCCCAGAGACCTCCAAAATTCGGGCTATATGCAGGGATGAAGTGCCACTGAGTGCCATCAGCTGCGAGTAGATTAGACATATGATCTCCAAATTCAAAGTTTGCTTCCTTGAACGCCTCTGCAAGTAACTTGTTCGCTCCGACGAAGTTGCGTCCCTGGTCCCTCCACAAATCACTACATCTTCCACGACGTGATACAAAGCGCCGAAAAGCCGCGATAAAGGCTTCCGATGTCAGATCTCCCACCAGCTCTAAATGAACTGCCCTTGTCGACATGCATATGAAGATGGAGATGTAGGACTTGTTGGTTTTTGCACCTCTGCCTTTGGACATAAGGACATCATAAGGCCCAGCAAAATCAACGCCACTGTGGAGGAATGGACGTGCAGGGGTTACACGCACCTTCGGTAACTCGCCCATTTGTTGGGTCCGAGATCGGGCATTCAACTTGGCACAAACAAAACACTTATGAAGGTATATTTTTACTAAACCCTTAACTTTCAGAATCCAGTATCTTGACCTCAGGTAATTTAGCATCAGTTGCACTCCTCCATGCAGCGTCTGTTTGTGAGCATCAGCAACGAGTAAGGAGGTGAGTGGATTTTTGTGGTCTAAGACAATAGGATGCAGACGGTCGTGTTCTAAATAGTTAGCGTTTTGTAATCTTCCGCCCACCCTGAGTATCATTTTAGTATCCAGATATGGATTTAGGGTCTTCAAACGGCTTGTATTTCTTACTTCATTCCTTTCTAATAGGTCTCTAATGTCTTGTTGGAATATAACATCTTGTGTGATTTTTATGCAGGTCTGCAGCGAGGCTTCGAGTTCTTCAGTAGTGATCGGCGAATGTACAGGTTCATTTTGTCTTAACCTTAGAAATCTTTTAACATACGTGATAGTCTTCAGTAATTCCGGTAAGTCTTTGAAAGATTCCATTTTTCTGTACAAGTTGTTTTCTTCGCTTTCTCTTGTGAGGTAAGTATTAATGGTTTTTCTACTTTCTAGGTCTGTTTCTTCATTAATTAATATTTCCATGTGTATTTTTTCTTGTTGCAGGTGTTCCGGACCGTGCCACCAGAGTGCATATTTTCTCAATTCAGGAGCCAACATCCCTCTCGATGCGACATCAGCTGGATTTTGTTGTGACTGTATGTGGTGCCATTTGTTTCCAACATTGTCAAGTATGGTTATTACTCTATTTCTTACGAATGTGTGCCATCTGTTTGCAGCCATGATAAAACTATCGTGGAATCAGTCCAACAAAATATCTGACTCTTTGGGATGCGCGTCGCCTCACTTATATGCTTTAGTAACTTAGAAAGGAGGACTGCACCGCATAATTCCAACCGTGGAAGGGATAATGCTTTGATAGGAGCGACCTTTGTCTTAGCAGCGATAATTCCTGTCTGATAGCCTCCGTCTTCTCCTCGAACCCTCAGGTAAGCAACAGGTCCATACGCTTTCGTTGAAGCGTCACAGTAACCGTGAATAGTAACATCTTTCAAAGTTTCTTGGGTCGTAAACAACCATCTCTTTACTTTAATGTGAGAGTTCTTCATCCCAATGGACCCGTTGAAGCCATAATTTCTGGATCATTATTTTTGCAGGCACCAGTGCTGGAGCTAACCAACCCAGAGGATCAAAAAGGCGTTGAATCTCGGCTAATATTCTTCTCTTTGTGACTGTTTCTGATAAGGGTGGTAGCTTGAGGTTGTATTTAAGTACATCTTCTCCCATATTTCAGGATAAGCCCAGTGTTTTTATCAAGCCGTCTAACTTGATATCAATGTTAACATGAGAGCTGAGCTCAGCTGGATGAAATTCTCTTAGGAAATCTGAATTGTTCGACGCCCATTTTTGTAGGATGAAACCACCTCTCTCAAGAATTGCCTCTACGTCCTTAGCTACACCAACTGCCTCGGGTACCGTATCTTGACCGGACATTAAATCATCCATGTAAAAGTCTTGTCTAATAGTATCTGCTGCTTGAGGATGATTCTCGCCTTCATCGTTCGCCACCTGGTGCAGAGTCTTGACGGCTAGGTATGGTGCACATTCCGTGCCAAAGGTGACTCGCAGAAGCCGGTATTCCTTCACAGGTTCATTAGGGCTATTACGCCAGACGATTCTTTGATAATCTGCGTCCTTTTTCGACACGAGTATTTGTCGATACATTTTCTGAATGTCGGCTACAAATGCTATCCTTTTCAGGCGCCATCTCATGACGAGTGACCTCATATCTTCCTGCAGTTGCGGTCCAATTAGCAACTCATCGTTGAGTGCTATGTTATTTGAGCCCCTGTGAGAGGCGTCAAACACTGGCCGGACCTTTGTAGTCTCACTTTCTTCCTTTACCACTGCATGGTGGAGTAGATATACTGCTGACTGATTACTTTCATTACTTGGAACTTCCTCCATGTGCTTCATTTCTTTGTATTCATTAATTGCTTTAGTATACTCCTTTCTCAGATCATCATTCTTCATAAAACGTCTTTCCAAGTGATATAATCTATTTATAGCCCCTTCTTTCGTATTACCATGCGGTGATTGTGGGTTTTGTATTTTAAATGGCAGCTTGACTACGTAACGCCCTTCACTATTTCGCATGTATGTATCTTTATATATTCTCTCGCAGTCTTCTTCTTCTTTGGTAAGTTTTCCTTGTACATCTGTTTCAACCTCCCACATAGATTTCAAAATTTCATCTAGATCCAGTTTATGATGCATTACCAGTATTGGTTGTTCTGAAGTTTGTGCTTGTATCTTTCCAAATAAGACCCAACCTAAGCTTGTATTTTGTGCACATGGGGAACCAGGTGGACCTTTGATTATCTCAGCCTTTAAAATCTGAGCACAAACTTCTACGCCTAACAGCATGTCTACTCGCCCTGGTGAATGGAAGCTCGGGTCTGCCAGGGTGAGTCCTTTTAAGTGCGGCCAAGTGTGCATTGTACCAGTAATTGTTTCAGATGGCAAGTGCGATGTTAATCGCGTTGGCATTACATAGGCATTGATAGTAAACTTGACATCCTTATCATATCTCGAATGAAGCTCGACTTGTATCACGTGACTGACTGTAGTCTGTGTTGCTCCAACACCAGTGATTGTTCCCTTTACTCGCGATCTCTTGACCTTTAATAGTTGCGCTGCTCGCTCACTAATAAAGTTTGCTTGCGAGCCCTGTTCTACCAGCGCTCGCAATATTGTACTATGTCCATCTTTATCTTTAACTTGCACTAATGCTGTGGCAAGTAACGCTGTTGATTTCTCCGACACAAAGTGCGTAGATAATGCCATCTCAGAATTGTCACTGTGATCCGCTTTTTTTGTTCGTCTTCTACTTGACCTTGATTCGTTTTTACATTGTCCGACTGACCGCCGTTGGGTTGATGTAACAATGTATGATGGCGGCGGTTGCATCTTCGGCAGGACATTCGATTGCGACATCTCCTGACAGAATGTCCTGACGTCAGACAATTGAAGCATAACTTGTTTTTCTTAACTAACTCATTGCGTTCATTCGGTTGTAGCTTACAAAATTCTTTGCAGTGACACAAGGGGTGCTCCGCATTACACATACTGCATGACTTTATTGGTGATGTATCTGTCTTATCTTCCGGTGATGTGGAATGGAATGACTTCGCCTTAATATTCGTCTGCTCCTTTTTAGCTGTAGGGTTCACCATCTCCAGTGTCCGATACTTTGTTTCCAGGAAAGCCTTTAATTCTTCCCAAGATGGTAGTTTGTCAGCCTTTTCCTTGTAAGAATCTTCTTCCCAGGCCGTGTGTGTATCAACATCTAACTTTTGTACAAGTGTGTATATAATCAGCTGATCCCAGGATTCGACAGGTATTTCTTGATTCTTCAAGTTATTTAAGCATTGACAGGTTGTATCTAATAAATTCTTGATTTGGATAGCTGATGGAGTGGTAATTTTCTTCCGAGTAAATAACTTGTGGAGTAGAGAATGAACAATTAAACGTTTGTTTCCATAACGTTGTGCAAGTGTATTCCATGCCTGTTCATAATTATCATCCGTGATATTAACATGCTTCAATAATTCTTTCGGTTCACCAACCAGGCTCAACTTCAGGTAATGTAACCTTTCGACGTTACATAAAGACGTGTTGTTGTGTACAGTCAGCATCAAAAGTTGATGACTACATTTAGATTTTCAAAATCGCTGTACACCGTATTATACCTAAATCGCTCAACAAGACAAGCGCCAGAAATGAATGATTATCATAAAAGGGCATAAGTAGGTGACCGTTACTTTTCAAAAGTCGCTAAACAAAGTTATAGTACAAAAAGCATAACATTCTTCGTCTCTAAAGTTTCTGAACAAATTTTAGACAAAAATAGCATACCATCGTTTATCTCTAAAGTCCCTGAACAAAATGAAATGGCATTTTGTTCAGGGACTTTAGAGATAAACGATTTTGGGTTTAATATGTGTGTGTATTTTTTTCGGCAGGTATGTGTGTTTGGTATATAAATAAGTAGACACAAATTACGAAGGTGGCAACCGGAGGACTTAAAAAAAACCAAAATTATTTATAAAGGTTTTAATTAAGATAAAAATTACAATTTAACTTATATTAGTTTTTAGGTCTATATTCGGACGATGCTAGTACCGAAGTGTGTTACCAAAAATATTCTGTAATATTACGATACAATAAGTATGCTAAACGTGGATGCGGCATCAGCGGATTTGGAAGTAGGTGGCCACTCGGCGGCACGAGGCGTCCGTTCGCTGAGTCAGCAGGTGGCGTGTTGGAATTTTGTGTGGAAACATCCGTTTGACGTAATTACCATATCATGTCGCTATTCAGCTGATTTGGTGTAGGCAGGGCACGTAACACCTCCCCCCTCAGAACAGCAACTATTTGAGAATCTTGAGCGAAAATGTTGCTGGAGTCTGTTTCGTGATTGTGGGTGATTCTGCATCTTCGTATTGATGATTTTCAGGGTTTACATCTGATTTCTGTGGTTTCGTAAGTTTTGTGCAAACGTTATAGCGACGTATAGTGATTGCGGTGATCAGTACAGTTGCACTGAATAGTATGACGTAGAGTGGAATCGTCGTATGGTATAGTGAATTTTCCGCCATTGCGTGTTCTATTTGTACTGGGTGTTGCATTAAAATTTTATCTTCGATTTCATGTAGGCTTTTCAGGTGTAGTGGGTCTAGTTTCAGATGTGGGATGGTTTCTTCAACAATATTCAGGTTTATAGGTATTTCGGTGATTTTCAGCGGCTGCCCTTTGATATAGTCGTTGGTGTTGGTAATAATGAATCGCTCGGTGCGTAGTAGACATTTTTGCGGGATGGTAGCGAGATAACTTCCATGCAGGGAGATGAATTCTTGACGTTCGCAGTGTAGCTCCGTCCGGGTCGGTTGTGGAAAGATGAGCGTATAACGTCTGTCATCTAGTTGTTCCATGGCTGCCTTAGTCAGTGTGAGCTTCGTAGGCAGGCAAGATTTCTCCAAAGATTGGTTGTAGATGAGGTTTTGGATGCAATCTAGATGTCCTCTTGTTGGTTGACGGTTGATTCCTTCTTCGCAGAGATGATATGGGCCGAACTTCGGGCATTCAGCCTCTATGTACTTGAAAGCTTTCCCATTAGTTGCAAGGAAAGGGTAAGGAGGAATATAGGTGTACATAAGTTTATTGGGAACTATTGCTAATCTGTATAATTCGAACTTATCGGAGCTGGTTATTGGAACTTTAAATATAATAACAATTTTTTTATTCGTGTAGTAATAACCGGGTTTTATAACAGTATAGTACTCTCTTAGATCCGCATCTATTAACTGATTCTGGCCGTAAATAGATATTAATCGCTCAATCATGTTACTTAAAGTATCTATGCCTAACATACTATAATGGGTGCTCGATGCACGTATAAAAGCTAAGGTATCTTCTATCCTAGTTATCTCTAAATATAAATCTTCTGTATTGTCGCTAATTATGGCCAGCAACTGAGCAAACTTTGCGAATCTTATAAGGTCATTTTTCGCGGTAGTTTTCTCGTCTAAGATTAATCCTAAGGTACTATTGATTCTCTCTTGATTGCTAACAATTTTTGAGAGTATGTCACTGTATCGGGTCATCCAAACTTTGTTAAGACTGACATGCTCATTGAATTCTGATACTATTTTATCGTTGTTACTTTCTAAAAGATTGATTGCCTTATTATATTTTTGGGCATCCGTATGATCTAAGTTTCCGGTAATGCTTTTTATAACGGACCCTAATCCGTCTACGAGACCTCTTTTACTACGACCGGGTTCTAGTGTTTTTAACTGCGAACTGGTTTTAGTTAATTTATTAGCTAAATGGTTGATTTGAAGTTCATACAAGAGGGAGGATTGGTTGTCTAGTTTAGTCTGGAAATAGTCGAGTTGAGACATTACAGAATCAAGTCTGTGTTCAATGTCAGTTAAGTCTATGTATTGTAGGAAGGTGTGGTAATGTGTAATGAGCCTTGTTTGTCCAAGGTTGAAAGGTAAAATTCCGGGTCCATTGTCCAAGCTTTCAAGTCTTATCTCGAGCGCCGTTATTGGTTGGGCTAACATTGCTAGCAGTATCCTGTAACAATTTTGATTTATTAGGGATACGTTTGAGTCGGGACTTAGCTACAGGACCTTTTTTTTTGGAGGTGTATATATGAATCGGAAGGTCAGCTAGAACAGTGTCATGTGTGTAGCGTGGTGCTAATTTTTGTCGGTCGGCTGCTGGGTTAGAAATAAATATTTGCTGTTCCGCTTGGTATTCTATTTCGGGCTCTCTGTCCTTATTCCTATTTCGTATGATGTTTGTACGGTCAGCAAGAGTAAAGTCATTGATAAGGTCGTATACAGTTTTCATCTGGTTTCGGTGTGTCAAAATATATTGTTGCATTAGGTGTTCAGTCATGTTAATATCAAGGGGGTCTCTTGGGTCAAAGTGTCCTCTAACTATGTCATGTGGCCTACACTTGGTGAGGCTGTGAACTGAACTATTATAGGCTAATAAGGCATAAGGCATGAGGTTGATTACGGGTTCGTCTTTTTGGCGTAATCGTAAAATACGTAAGTGTTCTAGTAACGTAGAGTGAAATCGTTCAATGATTCCGTTATCGTTAGGGGAGTGTGCTAATGTTCTATGGTGGTTGATTTTATGTAATCTTGTAAATTCGGAGAATAGTTGGTTTGTGAATTCTGTGCCGTTATCGGTCACTATTGTTAACGGTAACCCATGATGTGTACAATAACTTAAAACTGCTTGAAGTATGCTTATTGCTGTACCATCTCTCAAATGGTACGCTTGTCCATATTTTGAGAAAACATCTACCGCTGTCAAGTACTTTTCGTTTTGAGCTGTGAATAGATCCATGTGTATTAATTCGAAGGGTTTAGTTGCTGGGGGTACTACATTAAATTGAGGTCTAATCGGGTTCCTATCATATTTCGTTTGTCCGCAGATGGTACACTCATTAATGTATTTAGTTATTTCTTCCCTCATTTTAGGCCAATAATATTTTCGGGATAGGGCGAGATGACACTCGTTTATTCCTCTATGATTAGTTTTCCCTTCATGATAGTGTTTTATGATTTCTTGCTGTCTTAGGTACTCTTTAACGTCTTCTAGTTCGGTTTTGGCTAATACTAAATTAATTGCTGAGCTTTTGAAACTATTCTGGATTATGGGTATAATTGAATACATCCCTAAGGGTGGAGTTATTTTTATAGCGGTTTTAACTTTAGGGTTGACGTATTCTTTTATAGCATTTACTACGTCTTGTTCTAAGTTCGATTCTGAAACCTGAATAAATGTACGGGTGTGTGTGTCAAAAGGTTTAGTAGCGGTTGTACGTCGTTTAATGTCACCTACTATGGTAATGCATAACTGTCGGTGAAATTTGTTCAAAGGTTCGTCAGTGATTGGTACTTCTAGAATAGGGTTTTCAGTGCTGGTATGTGCAGTGGCTGTCGTGGAGCCTGTTCGTGACGGTGGTCGCTCTGATGGGTTAGCTAACATTGACTCGGTCTCCTCATTGTTAATTTCCACTCGGGATAAAGCGTCGGCATTGGTGTTATATCTTCCCTTTTTGTAAACTATAGTGTAGTCGTATTCGCTTAGTTTTAGGCGCCATCTAGTCAGTCTTGAGTTAGGCTCCTTAAGGTTCATTATCCACTGTAGTGGTTTGTGGTCTGTGAATATTTTAAATTTACGACCAAATAAGTAAGGCCTGAAGTACTTTGTAGCCCATACTATAGCTAAAAGCTCCTTCTCGATAGTACTATAATTGGTTTCACTATCGTTCAAAGTTCTTGAGGCGTAACAGATAGGTTTATCTGAGCCAATGGTACCTTGTGAGAGTATAGCGCCGATAGCTACGTTAGAGGCGTCAGTGGTTAATATAAACTCTCTAGTAAAGTCGGGGTACTGTAAGATTGGGTCATTTGTAAGTAAAGTCTTACATCTGTTAAAACAGTCAATGTAGTCGGTGTCAAAAGTAATTTTGTTAGTCTTTTTAAGGCATTTAGTCATAGGCTTGGTGACGCGGGCAAAGTCCGGGATAAATTTCCTGTAATAACTTAATAATCCGAGAAACTGTTTTATTTCTTTCGTGGTTTTAGGTAATGGGTATTTTTCTATAGCCGCTATTTTATCAGGATTAGGTTTAACACCTTCTCCACTAATTACATGACCTAAGAATACCGTTTCCAACTTTAAAAATTCGGACTTATCCATTTGAATCTTAAAGTTGGATTCCTGTAATCTACTGAATACTTTTTCTAAGTTAATCATGTGTTCTTGCAATGACGTACTAAAGATGATGACGTCATCGAGATACACAAGGCAGATGTCATTTTGTAATCCTCTGAGTACATTATCCATCACTCTTTGGAAGGTAGATGGTGAGTTCTTTAAACCCATGGGCATGCGCAAAAATTCAAAGTGCCCATGCTCTACGTTAAAGGCTGTCTTCGGTATGTCGTCAGCGTGCATCTCACATTGATAAAATCCAGATGCTAGATCTAGAGTAGTAAAGTACTGGCATTTACCAAGCTTGTCAAGTATGTCAGTTATGTTAGGTATCGGGTATTTGTCGTCTATGGTCTTGTCATTTACTTTACGAAAGTCAACTACTATTCTCCACTTCTGTTTGCCTGATGCGTCTGCCTTCTTAGGAACTACCCAAATGGGTGAGCTCCAAGCTGATTCAGAAGGTCTTATGATACCTTGGTCTAGCATCTTAGTAATTTGGTCTCTAACTTCTTGTCGGTGAACAAATGGGTAGCGGTAACTTTTCGTATAAACTGGAAGTTCGTCGGTCGTCTTGATATGGTGCTTTATTTTATTTGTAAAAGTCAAAGGTTCTCCCTCTACATAGAATACGTCAGCAAAACGACTGCATAAAGTCTCTAAGTTAGTTTTTTCTTCAATATTTAAATGATCTGTACGCAGTCGAGATAAAACTTCTTTAACGCGCCTAGGATCTTGTTTAGTGCTAGTGCACTCATTATTAAATATCTCCGCTTGTAAAGGGCGTTCAAATGTAACGAGTGAGTCATAATCGGTCGGGTTTTCAATTTCAACGATGCCCGTACAGTCGGTAACGCGAGTAATGCATTCATGTATAATGCAATTACTGTGTATTTGCTGAGCTATGGAAACGTCACCGTCTGGGCTATAGATAGGAATATTTAATAGTTTTGATGAGTTCGCGGGAATGGTTTCCTGATAACTGGACCTTTTACATTGATAAAACCGAATAGGTATTGTTGTAAAATCTGTAATTAAATAGTTATTTTTAAGATCAATCTGTGCTCCGTCAAGTAAATCTAGGCCTATTAGTCCGTCAAAGTAATTATGAAACTTATAAATGAAAAACTTAACATTCGTAGGGTTATTAAATTCAGGAAAATTCGGAACAGTAATTGAATGGTTGTGTGTGCTAGTTACACGGGCATTTGTTACTTCAAAGGGGTCAAAATTCAAAGGTATGTGCGAAAAGTATTGTTCGACTGCCTCAGGACTAATAAAAGACTGGTTAGCCCCGGTATCTACTAATAACTTAAGTGGTGGGTCCGATATCTGAATGTAACGTAATTCCCTTTTAGATTGTATATTTAACTCTATTTTAACCCTTTTTGATCCTTTTCCTTGAGAAAATCCGGATTAGCACCAGAGGTAGGCTTTGGTGCTTCTAAGCAATTCGCGTTGTTAGTACTCTGTGGCTGTGTGTCATCTTGTACATATAAAATATTCTCAGGCTCGGTTTGATTGTAGTAATTGAAGTCGGGATAGTCGTAGTAACAGGAATAGTCAGGCTGTTCATAGTAATAGTCGGGGTAATAATAAGCGTTTTCAGGGTCTGTCATCTCGTTAAAATTCATTTCTCGTGTCTTGAAGTAATTACTAGGTGGTGGGTTCCCTGATCTTTGCCAATTATTTCCTGGTAACCCTATTGGTTTTTGTACGAAGTGACTAACGCCGCTCATTGGTTTCGGACCTGTATATTGCGCTGACGGATTTGCGTTCGGTAATCTAAATATGTTACTCTGGGGATGGTAGTTTGGCGGGGGTGCACGAAACATTTGCTGGGTTCGACTAACCATGTTAGGGGCACGATGAGGTACCTGATTATGCTGGAAGGGTGGCCTCCATTGCTGCTGCTGTTGCAGCGGCGTGGGCATAGGCTTATGCCAGCTCGTGCCTACATTCGCAAAGCTAAAAGGTCTGGGCGTGGTCATGAGGACCGCTGGTGGCATTCTATGGGTTAAATGCGCTTGTTGTGTCGGGTTACGTCGCTCAGGAATACTTTCGTTGCGTTGCTGTAGGTACATGACATTTAATTCCTGCTGTACAAATTCCAGAGCCTTTTCTATAGTTGCGGGTCTCATACATCGAATACGGGACCCTAAAGGTTCTTTAAGACCTCTGACATAAGATTGTAACGTCAGTTTTCTTCCACAGTTTTCGACAGTCATTATAGTACTAAAAAGGGTCTGGCATTTGTCATAATATTCCTGCGGAGTGCTGTTTCCTTGGGCTAGTAAGGACATGTCATTATAAAGGGCGGTCTCGTCCCTTTGATCGGAAAAGTTGTTAATTAAAGCGTCACGGATCCCTTGCCAATTTTCAGGTATACCATTGGAATTTATAGTTGTAGCTGCAGATCCCGTAATTTTATTTAAGATACCGTTTATTATACATAGGTTAGTGAACTCGTAGCTCGGGTCATCTCTGACGTATTGTATTACGAGCTGATCACATATTTTAATGAAACGTGTTAGAACATTCGGATTTCCATCAAAGTCTGGCACTGGGCGTAAGGCCCTAAAGATAGTATCGGGGTTCAATTCCATTTCGTCACTACTAAATAATGTGTCTAAACCTAAACTATCTGAATCTATAAACCTATTTAAATCTACTTCCCTAGTCCTATTTATCTGTCTGGAAGAGACAGATCTCGTCCTAGTTTTCCTTGGATGAAAAATCTTGAATTAATATTATATAAGGGGTTAAAAGAAAGGAGTCGGGAGCAACACTCAAAGAAAGTTTCAAGCACTTACATATACATGGTTTTCCTTGGTGTATCGATGGCTGGATACGTCCTCAGCTGCGTCTTCTTATGTTCGGATATTCGATGAGGTACTTGGAAATACCGACAGCGACTATCGGAGTCAGCAGATAAACGATTTTTGGAAATCTATACCGCGCCGCGCACTGCCTCGAATATCCTACCGACTGCGCCAATTACGAAGGTGGCAACCGGAGGACTTAAAAAAAACCAAAATTATTTATAAAGGTTTTAATTAAGATAAAAATTACAATTTAACTTATATTAGTTTTTAGGTCTATATTCGGAAGATGCTAGTACCGAAGTGTGTTACCAAAAATATTCTGTAATATTACGATACAATAAGTATGCTAAACGTGGATGCGGCATCAGCGGATTTGGAAGTAGGTGGCCACTCGGCGGCACGAGGCGTCCGTTCGCTGAGTCAGCAGGTGGCGTGTTGGAATTTTGTGTGGAAACATCCGTTTGACGTAATTACCATATCATGTCGCTATTCAGCTGATTTGGTGTAGGCAGGGCACGTAACACACATGTAAATCACCACCCTTTTATTTATTATCAACAAAATTAAATGAAATGGTTCGATAAATCAATACAGATAATTATTATTTGTTTTAATTACAAATCAACACAATCATAATAAAATAATTTAAACTTTCATAATCAAATCAATGTTTTATAAACAAAAACAAGGTATGATTTTTTATCAATTACAATTATGATTAGACTTAAACTACTTAGAATTAAAACCTAGTGTGTCCCCCATTGGCATCGATGACATTTTGGAGACGTTCTCGCATAGAGTTTACCATATTTGCACAAGTATCTCGTCCCCTAAAATCTTCCCAGATTTCTATGGCGTGATTTAGTAAATTTTCCCTTGTTCGAGGAGTGCTTTCATCCCAAGCCTGGACCATAAGCCCCCATAAGTTTTCGATGGGGTTAAGGTCTGGGCTCTTTGGTGGGAATGGAATTTCGACAATGTGATCAGCGTTATCCCGGAACCAAGCTCTGCACACTCGGGCCATGTGGATTGAACAGTTGTCATGTATGAAATGTAATGGGGCCATATCAGGTAACACTATTTGTGCTGTGGGCAGTAAAACATCTTGCAAGATGTCTTTGTAGCCTTCGGCATTTAGCCGACCACCAATTTCTATCAGTTCCCCTGGTCCACTTTTATTCATCCACCCCCAAAGACCCACAGAAATCCTTACACTGGATCTATTTTCTATTAAGTGCTCCTCTTGATAACGGGAATTATTAATTCTCCATAACGTAATTCGACCGTGTTGAGAAGATTTGAAGGTCTTTTCATCAGCAAATATTACATTGGAAAAATCAAAATTTAAATATCGTTCTGCAAACTGAAGTCTTTGCAACTTATGTCGAGCAGTCAATTTTAACTTACGGGCCGGTTTTCGGCAATGTATACCAGCTTCGTGGAGACGTCGACGAACGGTGGTTAAAGAAATATTGTTAGCTATAGCTACATTTCTGGTTTGAAGGAACGGAGTCTCTCTGAATTGACGAATGATATTTACGTCCTGTGTTCTTGAAGTTCTTCTTGGTCTACCGGTCTTTTTAATTTGATCAACGTTTCCTTCATTATCCCATCGCCTTATCCGCAAGTACACGGTATTACGCTACAAAAAAAAACATGCATTAGAACCTAACACCTTATTGATCGGAAGTGACCTATGCTATGCGTCCGATTTTGATTCCACCCTGTTAGATTCCCACTTTGGACAAACATTCGTGGGACGAATACGTGTGTATAAGTCTTGGTATTAATCCTTTCTTAATAATATTATAAATGTCAAAGCTTATATGTTTGTTATTCATCACGATAAAACTGCTGAATACATTTGGATGAAATTTGGAACAAAACAATTTGGATGTAGGTATGTCATAATCTCATATTACTTATTTACAGTATCTTAAAAACATCTTCCCATTTACATCCTGTATAATCTCAAAATACATAAAATAAAATAACTTACAGCAACTCCCATTTCAATAGCTATTTCGGCAACAGAAAGTCCTTCTTCTCGCAATATCACTGTTCTGTGACGTTCATGTGCAGTAATATGAACATTAAATGGCATTATAATGTTTATTTGTTACTAAAGCGCAATTGATAACTAATACAATATTTATAGATGAAAAATAATTGCAACCGCAATGGTCTACATCCGATACAAAGTGATAATTGTAGAAATATTCTTTTTACATTCAAGGGTAAACAATTTTTCAAATACCCACAACTATGTTTCCCAAAGAATTGAATTAAAACGGAATTTGTGGTAATTTTGAAAATGAGTCTTATATGTATATAGATTAGGTTCTAATTCAATCGTAACTATAAAAATCATAAACTAAGTCGACGGTATGAATTTGAACAGAATCTGCGTGATTTTTGAAAATGAGTCTTATTGCTTTATGAATAAGGTTACAATTCAATCGAACTAAAAAAATAATTAATTACGCGATGGTATAAATTCAAACAGAATCTGCGTGATTTTATGATAGTCAAATATGGTTACTATTCAATCGTAATACAGCAACATCGTCAACGTTTTTTAGTTTGCAGTTCAGCTACTTTTGATAGTATAAGTTTACACGCTACGAATCCGAAACAAAGTAATGTTCAGTAACTTTTGTTATTAATGATGTTAAGTTATTTTTGGACGTTGCTGTGATTACACTAGATAACCAAAACAAGCATTTTATATTGTTCAGTGACTTTTGTAAAACTTAATGATAAGATGTTTTCGGATATTATAACGATCAGCAATTTTTGACAAAATGGTGTTCAGTGCCCTTTGACGAGTAGTGTTCAGTTAATTTTGAACTTTAATGATGTTCATTCAATACTGGCGCCCTCTCTTGTTAAGCGATTTATGGGTGATATAATGTACAGTGATTTTGAAAATTTGAATGTGGTCATCGACTTTTGATGCTGACTGTACCAGCGACGTGAACATATCTCTAAACATAGGCCAGTCATCATAGCTTCCGTTGAAAGCAGGTAACTCGATGCGTGGCAAGTTAACCCGTGGTGGCGACGAGGCATCATATGATTCTCTTTGGGTGCTTGTAGATTTCGAAAGCATCGACAACATATCCTTCAAATCGCCTAATAAACAAGAGTATAAATCTTCAACCACAAAGTAATCTTCGTTCTGAAAATATGGAACTTCATTTCGTTTACACTTAGGTGTACATTTCACTAAGTCTTGATGTGTCGTATTAAACGTTCGCCAATATCCTTCGATGGTTTGTAACTTAGTTTCCACATAACCTCTTGATAATCTTTGCTTCGGACATTTCTTTAAATTACTTTGTGTCTTTTGTAACAGTAAATAAATATCTTCTAACGAGTTAACTAACTGTTGCTGCTCACTAGTTAACGTACCAGTCATTGTTATGTATAGCTATTTAGATGTTCTTCTTGGTATGATAGTTTTATAGCACTCACAATTCACGTTTTAAAGTTAATCGTTTAACTAGTCTTGGTTACTAGTTATTAATGTAGCACTCACGAATGACTTGCGAAAAAGGTGCACAAAAAACTGGCTCAAGAATGCGGTCTTATGTTCTCCGATCGCCGGGTCGTCCTTATCTATTTTTCTAATAATCCGGCTCGTTTGGACCATATGTTGGAGTGATTAAGGTTCATTATCGATTGTAGGACTTCGTAGAAGAAACACACACGTCTTTACTGTTTGATGCTTTATTCCGTACTGCTTTGATGAGCAAGATAGACGATATATTTGTACCGAACAGATAGAATGTATTGGATGTATCGCTCCATCCAGCTGTTCTTCTGATTTGATCCAAACTGATACCTAAATTATGAGCCGCAGATGTAGCTGCGTGTCTTGTACTGTGTGCAGTAAATATGTTGACATCGATCCCACTGTCACTTAATGTTTCTTTAATCCATCGACTTAAGGTCTGGGAACCTACTGACTTATATGGTTTTCTAAGACTTATAAAGAGGGAACCAATATCTTTTCTTAACCGGCGAAGCGCCCCGCATTTTGCGCGCCAAAAATTCCCTAGCGTCCCGCGCCGCGCGGCGTAATTTGACCTGGGCTGACCCCGCTCACAAAAAACGCTGTAGCTCCGGTTGTATTGCTTAGATTTACATTCTGTAAACAGATTCGAGTTCTTGAACAATGGGGCCACACTTGATAACATCAACGACACTCATAATAGTACCTTAGTATTATAAACATCGTAATGAAAACAGAGAACAGGGCGAAAGCTGACTTGTTGCTGTAATAAGTTGATTTCTGGCAAAGTAATGGATCAATTTGCACAAAATTTTGGTAATATTATCATGAATAGACAAATAATCGAATTAGATTTACTTCCTACAAGTCTTACATACAATATTTCCTTATTATTCCAACTGAAACTTCATAGTGCGCGGTGCTGTCATTTTGCACCATTTACCTACACATGTAAATGCTTTGAAATATCTTTGAAAATTGGATAAAAATGAATGAATACTGTTCGAATGCATGAAATAATTCATAAGAATTCGTTTTAACATAGTTATTCACCGTCTAAAGAGACAAATCCATTGAAAAACAGTCAAAAAACAGATAGAAAATGGCGAGTCACAAAATTGAAATTACGTAAAGTTTTATTGGCTCGAAGATAATTTTTACTATATTATTCCACGCAAACGATTATCTAAAAGGCTGCACTATATACTAATAAATGATTATTCATTTACTTACCAACGTTCCAATTGGAAAATCCTTCACACTACAAGAATTTCTAATACAACACCAGAACTGTCAAACGGAACTGATCCACAGAATAAAATGATGCGTTCTTATTTTTTTTTTACAGTGTTGGTAACGAGAATTTTGGCATGTTTTGTTTTTTATGGATTACAAATATTATTGCCAGTTTATTAAAAAAATCGGAATCGATTTAGACCATTATTTTAGGTAAAAAAAATAGTTTTGCAGGGGTGGCGCTGCTGGCACCTCGCGGTGCCAGTTAGACCTGACGCCATCGCGCGGAAATTGGCACACTGGAATGCCAGCTAGACTTTGGCGGTAGAGCTAGTCATATCTAAATATCTCAGCAAAACCTTTACTGGACATAGTTCAGGCCTTTGTTCAAAAAAGGGTAATACTAAGAGGGGTTGGTTGCAAGCTCTACGAGTAGTTTTAAGAAAGTCTGGAATTTTAATGATAACTTTAAAAGGGTAAGTTTCAATATTTTTTATATTTATTTTAGACAGAGTTTGTACTCTGTGTGCAGTTAATAATGCTACGAGAGTAATAAGTTTTTTAGAAATTTGATTTAGGTTAAGGGACTCATTAGGGTATAACTTGCTCATGTGGTCAAGTACGATTGAGGTGTCCCATGTGATGGAATACTTTGGCAAAGGGGGCCGAAGACGGAATACCCTGTATCCGTTAATTACTACCCTTTGGCAGCGATTTGAAATATATGACGCAAACCACCGCAACAAGTTACCTCGAATTCCGTTGAAGGCTATTTCATCTAGCAACAATTTATGGTCCACCTTGTCAAAGGCCTTGCAAAAATCTGTGTAAACTGCGTCTACTTGCAGACCACAATCGAGGCTATGAAACAGAAAGTTGGAAAAGGACAAGAGGTTCGTGGTAGTAGAACGCTGTTTCACGAAGCCGTGTTGTTGCTGTATTATGGAATTATGCAAAGATGGATATATTTCATTGTGGACTAGTCTTTCGAAGACCTTTGACAAGGCGGAGAGAATAGAGATTGGACGATAGTTCTCCATATTACCCCTTGAGCCACCTTTGTGTACAGGTGTGATGTTTGCACGCTTCCATTCTTTTGGAAATACTCCCTCAGAGATACACTTATTATAAATTATGTATAATGGTTTGCAGATATGAGCAGCAGTGTAACGTAGAAAGTATACCGGAATGCCGTCAGGTCCTGCACCTTTGGAAGGGTCCAGGGACTTTAGTTCTTTCAATATCTTATTTTCAGTGAAAAGTATGTTTGAAATTATATCATTCGCTGAGGAAGTTGCAGCAGGCGGTTGCCATTGAGACAAGAGCGGCGAGGTGGGTTCATAAACGGAGTGGAAAAAATTAGAAAACAAATCGCATATTACATCCGGCTCGCTGGATTGGGCGTCTTTGTAGTGTACTTTAGCAGGGATGCACGGTTTGTCCTTTCGGTTTGCTATGTATTTCCAGAAGTGTTTCATATTTAGGTTTAAGCTATCCTCTACGGAGTTAATATACTTAGAAAAACACTTAATGCACATATCCCTAAAACTAACTATATATGATGTGAATTTTTCATAATCAAATATATTTTTATATTTCTTCCACTTGATCCAGGCTTTCTGTTTCTTTTTAAATGTACTAATCAAGGGCCGCGAGAACCAGACAGGAAAAGTGGAAGATTTGTGACTAGTCAGAGGAGTATGTTGCTTAATAATCTGGGCTAGTTTGTCATAAAACAAATATAGAGCTTCTTCTGATTTTTTGTGTGTGAGAAGTTCGGGCCAATCAGTTTGCTGTATCATATCATTTATTTTTTCATAGTTTGCCTTGTAGAAATTATATTTCTGCAGTGATTGCCTGTCTAAGGGAGGGTATTTAACATTAATATTAATATCACAAACAAAGGGGGGGTGATAAACGTCCACAGGTAGAAGAGGAGAGGCCTCTTCCTTCACATAACAGGGGCAGTTAGATATTAAAAGGTCCAGTATTTTACCTTTTGAGTTATGTGTACTGTTATACTGAGCGGCATTCAGAAGTGACATGAAGTTGTTTAAATGGTCACAAGACGCAGTAGTGCCAGAACACAAAGGAGAACTTGTTGGTGGATTTAAGGAAGATGGCATATGCCACGTTGCTTCTGGGAGATTATAGTCTCCGACTAAATAAAAGAATTCAACGTTAGTCTTACCCAGAACGTCATAGAGTAGCTCGAAGTGTTTTTCATATATCAGCGAGGGAGTCTTGGGTGGTATGTATGCGGCAGCCACTATATGGCGCTGTAACTTGTGTCCACTAGGTATTTCTACAGCAATTTGCTCAATATAATCGTGTAACTGAGTGATATTAGTGAGAGTGATTAAGTCAATTTCAACTGGTTGAAGAGTTTTTAAAATTGCCACAAGTACGCCTCCACCGTCTTGTTTTTTTGTGCTGGTACGATCGCGATCACACCTGTACACAATGTAGCGCTGGTCAATGAACTCATTGTTATTAATTTCCTCAACCAGCCATGTTTCTGTGAGTATTATAACGTCATATGTTCTCGTGAGGATGTTCATAAATAAAGTCTGCAGTTTCGTACGGATACCCCTACAATTTTGATAGTAAAAGGTTAAGTTTTTATCAGTCATTGATAATGGTTGAGTATGTTTGTGTATTAATATTATGTATCAAGAAAGTTAGGATGCCAAGAAAATAGATACTGAGCGTAATTGATGATAAATATGACTGTAAGGTAAAACTTAATTTTATTTCAATTAACCAGCAGCACACACTCATATTATACGGAAAACAAACTAGCTCTATTTTACAGAGAGAGCGTAATTTTTCTTTAGTTAAATACTTTTGAATTTCTAGTTTAACCCGATCAATTTTCTCTGTTGGTAACGTGACCTGGAAACTTTCCGAATTTAGAACAAAACCTAAAAATGTACATATTTTGTTTGGAATGATGGAACTTTTTTCCTCATTTATTAGAAAACCAAGAGAGTTAATTAACTTTCTAGTGAGTGTTGTGTTGTGTTATAGTCCAAGTCCAGTATCTTACCCACCTTCTAAACCATCCATACCGTCATCACCCATACCATCATCACCTCCCATTATTAGTTTAAATACAATCCTACCCACTCCGACCTTGAATGTTGCGCTGGAGATATCTACCTTTTTACCCGTGTCTACCAAGACTGGAAAAGCTAGAGTTCGCATGAGATGGAGCAAAGAAGTTAACATATTCATCATGCGAACTTACCTGTACATCACTAAATTAGAGACCGATTTGACCACGTACAGAAAACAACTGCATGAACTTTTTACACGTCAATACCCAGAGATTACAGTTACAGAACAGAGAATTTCAGATCAAAGAAGAATAATAGTAAGAAATAAGCTCCTGTCTCAAGAAGTAATAGATCAGTTAAAAGACGAAGTACGTACACAACTACTAGAAGAATCAGAAAATATTGAAGACACAATCACTACACTACTTACACAAAACGCATCGGAGTATAACCAACAAGAACAACCATAGTCGTACACCCAATCACAACCAATCACACAATCTCAACCACACTTTCAACCACACGCATACTCACAAACCACGCATACATCCACGCAAACCGAAAATATAACAATAATGCTAGAAATTGAAATAAAGAACCTAGCCGATACCAATCAAAACCAGTCCACAGACATACGTATCCAAGAAATACACGATAAATTTAAAACAGCTCTCACTCAATATTGTGGCATGGACCCGGCCGCTCGACCAAAACTACCCAAACTTAGGTGCACACCAAAACTTTTTCACCACGTTAATTTATTTAATCAAAATATTTTTAACCAATGTATTAGCGAAGAAACTCAACTTATAGACGTACTATAAGGTTACTAAACTGGATTGGCGCGTTAAGAATCAGAGTTGATTGAACACACGATACAGTCCGTACATCTGTATGTGTATAAGCAACTCGGTACACACACTGTCGTATCGCGTCACGTATTCGCGCGTGTCGCGCTCGTTCTACAAGAAACAAAAACACTTCCGTCACTTTTCCTAAAAACGGTCACACATACGCATCATGCGCGTGACCTTGGCCAGTTTATCACATTACTTAATTCGGGTAAATCTAATGTGTTCTGATAGCAGTTAGCGTCTTGCGTTGGACTGTGATGCAGATTGCTTAGGTTCTAATCTCGTATAACGCAGCGCGATTTTTCGCAAATATTTTTAAATTTGTTTGCAATTATAATAATATTCTTATGAATTGCTGCCTTTTTTATTAATGTTGTTATTGCAATAAAGGGTTTAGAATAAAAACAACCGACTTCCAAAAAAAAAGTGAAAAATAACTTTAATATCGGAAGTCGGTGTCTTTGCTTTTCAATTTTCGTTTTTTTTTCGTATACCGTTGTCTGCTATGTGACGGAGTCAATTAACATGTCATCAACATCGCAAAGTGGGAAAACTACGTAATTATTGAAGCTAACTCAAAAACTACGCAAGCAAAATTAATAAAATTTATATGGGACCACTTCTAAAGCATAACCTACCAAACAAAAAAAGAATCATCAAAATCGATTCATAATTGGCGGAGTAATCGGGTAACATACACACAAAAAAAAAAAAAAAAAAAAAAAAAAACATACAGACGAATTGAGAACCTCCTCCTTTTTGAAGAAGTCGGTTAAAAATGCGTGATGAGTGATGATAAGAAATATATTTATTCCTTCCAAGTAGGTATTTGTTTTAAAATACAATAGACGCTGATATATTTAGTAACCTATTCCACTTGACTATTCTTCAAGAGTCATAAAAACCCTGTAAGAAATCGACACGTGTTTCACCTCTCAACGAGGCATCTTCAGGATGACGATTGACCAATTGCTAACCAGAACGCGACGTGTTACCACACCGAGCGCTGGACGGAGAGTGAATCAAATCGCCCGACATCCCCACTTATATAGGATTGCTGCTCGGCGCTGATTGGCTAGGACCGTTATCAGTGCGATAAGCGCGATAAGGGGCGAACAATCGCAACAAAGGCGACCTTGGAATACTGGTATTTAATTCGTTCAACAGTGTAACGGTCGCTGTATTATTTTTGACAATTTCTAAACTCTCTAATACTGACATTTTAAATCCTTTATCACAAGTGTGTAAAATTTTGAATGTGTTATTATTATTTAATGAATGACCTGAATCTATTAAATGTTGAGCAAAATGAGATCTTTCTGGACAACTATTCCTATAAGCTGCAATATGTTCCTTATATCTTGTTTGGAAATTACGACCAGTCTGACCTATGTAAATACCATTACAATCATCGCAATGTAATTTGTAAACACCTGATTTTTTATGGTTTTCTAAACGATCTTTGGTATTTTTTTTACATAAAGTTAACAAACCGCTACAAATAAGTATTTATTATTACTTCAGCTGAATAAGATGTGTAATTTAAATAGATGTCAAGAAACTTAGAAGCAATTTTGTCAAAAATTTCAAGTAATATCTTTAACAATGCAATTTGTATTATTTTTTTATAAAAAGGTTTTAAATTATTTACTTATTTATTTATTTCACCATAAACATTAAGCTTCGATCATAATCGATGTAACTAAGCAGTAAATAAGAATATTAGACTCTACTCAAAATGTAAAACAACTACTTCCTTACTAAATAAGTGATTTTATGGTTAAGTATGGGCAGTTTGTTAACATTATGTATTATACATTTTATTTGGTTTTAGTAAATAGTTATTGAGGTTATAGCTTAAGTATTCATTTTCTTTACGAAAAGAAGATTGAAACTAAACCTCAAATTTTACCTAATCCCTAAATAATAATATTATTATTGAACTACTTAATGTAAACATTTTTATTACATTTAATATTTTGTAATAACTCCCATTATTCTCGACACAGTCAAGTAGTCGTTGAATTGTCCCAATTGAAGTCTGGTCTTCGATGATGCAAGCCAGTTCAGTGTTGAGTGCACAGTGAACGGTAATTCAGCAAAATGTCTCGTTGGTATGAAACCATTTGTTTCATATTCAATCACCATGTGACGTCACTCGTCCTCGTAAATAAACACCGTCCTCTTCGCGCTCCTCATATATCTTGACCCACAGACTCACAGTATTTCTCTTTAACAAATAATAGAATACCTACTGTTCGACATTGTCTAAGCAAAATAATACATAATTAAAAAAAAAAATATTTAAAACATTATATTTATTACACATAATAATTATTTATCATTCACTAATCGAAATAAATAATCTTTCAAATTACCATGTGACGTCACTGGTCCTCGTGAATTACTAGCAAGGCTATATACCATCTTCCTCATATATCTTGACCCACAGACTCATTAGACTCATCAGAGTATTATTCTAGAACAAAAAATGGAATAATTACCTACTGTTAGACATCTCTAAGCAAAATACTAAAACTGTTTACTTTACTATTCTTAAGAAAAAAATATATAAGTAACATTATTTATTTATTACACAGAATAATTATTTATCATTCACTAATCGAAATAAATAATCATTCACATTACCTTTTTATATTTTTCTTTTCTTATATTTAATTTTAAACCTCATAATTAATTTTTAACTTTATTTAATAAGGCATCTTCTGATTATAAGGAATAACAATGCCTTTGATTCAGACTTCTATTTAGTAAATTAAGATATTATGTAAATGATAACACTCACGCTTAGTCCGGTTTCATTCGATATTTATGTTATATTAAATCCACTTTTACGCAGCGCAAATATTTGTCCTCGTTTCAATATTTATGTTTTACTGCATTTTGAAAATAATAACCACAACACCGCTAGTAGATTTAAAACACTCGTCACCAACAATTCCTTAATAACCACGAACCAACAACGATCTATAAGGTGAATACTCTTATAAAACGAACTGTATCCGTCTACCTCACAGAAATCGAAATAATTTACTTAGTTTTCTGTGGTCTACCTACAAAACTTTAATTATTTATGTGAACAAGTCGAAAGAGACAAAAGCCAATGATTATCGAACTATTACCAGCAGGCGTAGCATGGCGCTTTCTATCTCTACGAAGAATAGACATAGCTTTTTCTATACAAAGTGACAGTTAGTTTCTTCATTTTAGACATCCACCGTAGAAATTTTTCTACAATCTGTCATTTTTTCTTTCATTTCTAACGATCTTTGTCTAGGTCTTTTTATATGTAGACTATTTCGGAAGAAAGTTTTCTATCCTTACTGTCAAAATCACACTGACAACCGATAAATCCTATGATAAAACAAAGAATTCTGAGTCGAATTATGTAAAAGAGTGAATTTCGTAAAAAGTGCAGTTGACTCTTTCTACTTTGCTGCCATCTCGTACTGTCTACTGTCTACAGGAAACGTCATTTTTGTTTACTCTTCCGTCGACAAAACGGTGCTCATGCTACGCCTGCAGTAATTTAAAAAAAAAATACAAATACTTACTATATTTAATCATCGAAATACTACTAGGTATTATAAAAAGCTAACAAAAACTACAAATAGTAATTACAAAAATAAAAATAAAATAAACCGCAGGCGAGATTCGATCCTGCCTCGCAATAGTAGCATCTACCAAAGCACATTAATTAACCACTGAGCTAATCAGTTGCAGACAAAGTGAGTGTGTGTGCGTGTATATAGTATTGAAACAACGTAGAGAAGAAGGTCGTAAGTCAAATCGACACGTCAATCCATTGCTTAATGAGTTTGCCTATCGACTTTAGGAACATATAGTACATACCCCTAATATATTGCACAGCATTAGTTATTTCCGAAGAACTTAATTTTAAAATCACAGAATACACGGGCAACACAAGACAAAGAAATATCAACAAACCAGCTTGGCAGCAGAGGCTTGAAAAAGATATAGAAAAACTTAGAGCATACTGTGGTAGACTAACCCAATATATTAATAACAATAAATCAAACAAAGTAGTTAAGAGAGTTGAAGCAATATTTAAAAACATGGCTACCCACACGAGACACGAAAACGACAATAGAAAACCGGAAGAATTCTTGGATACATTGAAACAGAAATTAGCCTTAAAAGTTCACAAGTTGAGAAGATACAAGAAAGCACAAGAACGTAAAAATGATAACCCCTTGTGTACTACAAACTAAAAGAACTTTTACAGAAATTTACAGAAACCACAAACTGACACCAAAACACCGACAGCTGAAAACAACATTGAACTACCAACAACGGAACAACTAGAAACATTTTGGTCTGGCATATGGGAAGAGCAAGTGCAACATAACGAAAAATCTGATTGGATAACAGACGAAGAAGCTAAATGGAGCTCACTAGAAGAAATGGAATTCGTTGAATTAACTGGATCTGATATAGCTAGTATTACAGCAAGACTACACAATTGGAAATCCCCTGGTATTGATAAAATTCATAATTACTGATATAAAAAATTAGAGTCATTCTACAAAGTTTCAGCTAAAAATTTAACAGAAATCATCTTAGGGAAACAAAACATTCCTGAATTTATTGCTACAGGAATAACGTATATGTTGCCAAAAACTCAATACTCACCACAACCTTCTCAATGCAGACCAATCAAATGCTCGCCTACAATATAAAAGATCCTAACGTCAGCAATCACTAAAAAAATCAATAAACACATAGAACATCATAACATAATAGCAGAGGAACAAAAAAGATGCAGAAAGGGTCACATGGGATGTAAAGTACAACTTGTAATAGATTCAGTAATCCACAAATATGCCGCCACAAAAAACAGAAACCTACATTGCACATACATAGATTATAAAAAAGCATTCAATAGAATTCCACACTCCTGGCTCATTAAAATATTACAGATCTATAAAATAAACTCAAAAATAATAGATTTCTTACAAAACATCATGTCTCGTTGGAAAACAACACTCCAGTTAAATTATCGACACAACACTATCATTACTCGACAAATATCCATAAAAAAGGGTATTTATCAGGGAGATTCTCTTAGTCCTTTATGGTTTTGTCTCGCTCTAAACCCTCTGTCCCACCTGGGTCATTCCGTGGTTTCGTGCAAAAAGCAATTCCAGACGAATTTACCCATGAATTTTTTAGAAAGAGTGAACTGATTTTTACTTAGAGCATAAAGACATAATAATTTTAAAAGTAGTATCGCAAATATTACATATTTTTTTATTAATTATTAAAAAAAAACATTTTAAATGTCTGTAAAATCATTCCTCTCCGTTTCCAACTAGGGACTTCGGCAGATCTTTCGATGTTTATTTGTCTCAATTCGAAATGATGACTTTAATTAATACGCAATATTAAAGCTAAAGGCCTGAACTACAATTTATGTATTTTAATTTTCAATTTATTGCAATCTATATTACGTAAAAAGCTCCTTTTTCGAATTGTCACAAAAAAAACTTCATTACCATCCGTACACAGAAACTTCTTAATTTAAGAGAATACGAGACGGTCTTCGATACGATTCACGTCAAAACGTGTTTATACTGGTCAGTTGGCCCTGGTAACAGAGACGAGTGGACGTGCGGGTATTGTGGATAAAATTATTTACGATCTTCGAATTGTAACCAGTGTTTCGTACATAAATCAGCTCATCACCTTCCTTCGATTTCACAAGGTACCGTAATGAGTAAATTATTATAAATACGTAATATGTATATCTGTTAAACCCATAATGGGCCAGTTTTAAAATAAAATTTTAAATGTGTTCTACAACGATGTTATCAATAATAATGGTGATATTTTTCATTCATCTCCTCTGCATTACCATCCGTTCCATCCATTTTTTTGCGGGAAGGTAATGAACAATTTTGGAAGGAAATGAAGAATTCTTGTTTTTATTTAAAAACTAGCTATGCCCCGCGGTTTCACCCGCGTAGGTCTCGATCCCGTGGGAATATAGGGATAAAACGTATCCTCTGTCCTATTCCAGTTCATGGTCTACCCGTGGGCCTATCCTCTCCTCGCGAACATAGGGAACGTCGCGCCGGCGTCGAACGGTTCGCGTATTGCATTTTTATATACATGATTACTTCGAAATTAAATGTCCGATTCGAATGAATTAAAAAGTATTTTGCTGCTACATAAATACCCTTGATGTTAAAACTATTTATTTGAATAAGAATTAATATTATGTTGATAAAACTCCTTCGAAATAATGCATTAGTTTCGAACAAATTTGATTACCATAAAAAATGGTTATAGTGAGTCAATCTTAAAATATAGACATATGCTGTCGCGGATTTTTTTTTAGAAATTTTTAAAAGGAACAATTCCATCATACATGATATTTGCGTAACTTAAACCGGTTACGCAGCGCACGCAACAGAAGCTCTCAAAAAGGAATAATTTTTCCCGATTTTGCAACATTTTTCATTTATGCTCCGCTCCCATTGGTCGTAGCGTGATGTTATATAGCCTATAGCCTTCCTCGATTAATGGACTATCCAACACAAAAAGATTTTTTTTCAATTCCAACCAGTAGTTCCTGAGATTAGCGCGTTCAAACAAACAAACAAACTCTTCAGCTTTATAATATTAGTACAGATATAGATAATTGTGTTCCAGTAAGTATAGTGTATTATCTACATGAGGCATGTCTTTTCATATAATTTACTAAGTATTTATTTTTAAAATTTCAGCTTAAATATGGGTAAAACTCGTAAAAAGTTGACAAGAGAAGAAAAATTGTCTAAAGATTGGCTACGTAAGCGAGAAAAATATGTTCAAATAAAAAACGATCCCGAATTGTATTCCCTACAGAAAGAAAAAGAAAAAAACAGGTATATAGTGAGAAAAGAGAATAATAAGATCGTTAGCATTAAAGACATGACTCCTAGAGCACAAAGAGAACAACGAAGGCGTTGGCGGAAAAATTCTCAAAACTATCTAAAAAAGATGGAAAAGGCAAAGTCATTAGAGAGAATATTGGTAGAAAACTCACCGCCCCAGAGTGAGTCAAATTTTTGTGTTAATGCGGAACCCCAAATACCAGATCTTTTGACGGTAGCTGAACCGGAACCAAGTACCATCAAGCATAGTAAGTCTACACAATTATCTAAGTTTAATAATATTTTAAGACGTATACGTTATAATCATATGAAGACTGTAAATATATTGAACGGTAGGATTAAAAAACTAGAAAGAGAAAAGGATGTATTGCGTAAAAGAAGTAATATAACTCAAAAAGTCTGTGATACTATAGAAAAAAAGGTAGATGAAGTATTGACAGAAATTCGACCAGATAAGAAGGAAGCAGTAAAAAAACAACTGCTTTTCAGTGAAACTATATCCCAAAATCTGCAAAACACCTATAAAACAATGACTAAAAAAGACAAAAGAAATTTTGTAGATACGGTTATCAAAGATGACACAAAATTAAGAAAATTTAAGTTACTTCACAAATTGCCATTTTCCCGAAGAAAGAAGAAAACAGCTGTGGAAAATAAACAAATATTGTTAAATAAAATCCACTCCTTTTTTGAAGAAGATACAAACAGCAGAGTTGCAGCGGGGAAAAAGGAATTCATAAAAAAGAGAGGAGTGAAGAAACAGAAGCGTTACCTGAATGATAATTTAAAGAACTTGCATGCAAATTTTTTAAAGGAGCAATGTAGTGTAAGCTATTCGTCCTTCTGTAAGTATAGACCTTATTGGGTAGTCTTTCCTAAAGAAGACCGCGACACTTGTCAATGAAAATTACATTCTAATGTTAATCTTTTAATTAGGGCTCTTAAAAATGCCCAAATTATCTCTGAAAGTTCGGGGACTCATGTCATAAATAGTCTCTGTTGTGATGTAAAGCAAAAATGTCTCGAACGTTCATGTGAATTCTGCGCAAATAATGTTTTGAACTATCATGAATTTAAAAATGATAAAAAAATTATATTCCATCAGTGGGTTGTAGAGAAAAAGCCGTATATGGGAAAAGATGGAAAAAAAAAGATTAAAATAGTGTCTATGAAACAAAGGTTTGAAGATTATCCGCGAAACGTGATTTACAAATTAGAGTCATCGTTAGATACATTCCTTAAGCACATTTTGAACATAACAGTACAGTATGAAGTTATCAAGCAACTAAAACAAAATTTGAAAGACCATGAGATACTAGTGCACGTAGATTTTAGTGAGAATTATTGTTTAAAATATAATGAGGAGATACAATCTTTCCACTTTGGAGGAAGTAGAGAACAAGTTTCTTTACACACTGGGGTTCTTTACTACAAGGATAATGACGCAGGTGTATTTCGTACCAAATCATTTTGCACAATTAGCGATTGCTTAAAACATGACGCTAGAGCCATATGGGCACACTTATGTTCCATTTTAAAGATGGCACAAACTGCAGTGCCTTATGAAATAGTAAATTTTTTATCTGATTCGCCTTCCAGCCAATATAGGAATAAAACAATATTTTATATGATAACTAAATTACAAGATATTAACCCCAATATACGTCGAGTGACATGGAATTATCAAGAGTCCGGTCACGGAAAAGGGGCCCCAGATGGTATAGGAGCGGTTGTTAAACGCACTGCTGATAATTTTGTCAAATATGGTGGAGATGTTGGTACTTATGAAGACTTTTGGGCTTTGGTTACCAAAAATATACCAAACGTATACTTTGATATGATCACTGAGCGCGATATTGAAGATAAAATAATTCCGCCAAATATCTCAGGTTTTAAAGGCACAATACAAGTTCATCAAGTAATTTGGACTGCTGATAATAAAAAAACTGTAACTTTGCGCAGTCTAAGTTGTTTTGAATGTCAAGATTACTTTATCCCTTGCCAACATAATAAGCATTTAGGCTTTCTTAGTTCAGATTTCTACGGTGAAACAGAAACTAGTCAATCTCTTGATCAGTGTAGTGAAAACGAAGTTACTTGTATCAATGACAACCAATCCCTATGTAGCATAGATACATCTACAATTTTAAATAATTTAGATGAATCAGATGTTTTCAAAAATTTAAAATCTTTAGAGGGTCCTATTGATTTACAGCTCTCACCTCTTAATATAGCTACATCTTCAACTGTAACAAGATTACCTACAATTAAGATTTTATCGGATGTTCGTATAAGTTGGGAAAACCGCAAATTTTATAAGATGCCAAAGAAAAAACTTGCCTCCAAAAAACTAGTAGAAGTATTTATTCCTAAACACCAACGAGAATTCGAGACTTTCAGTCAATCAAACGTACCAGAAGAACAAGAGTTAGACAGCAATCATTATGAAAAATCAGATGACAGTGACGAATTAAACATTTTTTAGGATTTACAATGTTTGTGATTTTATATTTCTATTTTCCTACTACTTTTTATTAAAGAGAAATCTCAATAATCTTGGTGGTACGTTGTATTTGTTTTCTATAAAAGAATCGGTTATTTTTTATTTATTTTTATTGTTTAGATTATTTTATAATAACAATATTTAATTGAACAAGTCGAAAGAGACAAAAGCCAATGATTATCGAACTATTACCAGCAGGCGTAGCATGGCGCTTTCTATCTCTACGAAGAATAGACATAGCTTTTTCTATACAAAGTGACAGTTAGTTTCTTCATTTTTGACATCCACCGTAGAAATTTTTCTACAATCTGTCATTTTTTCTTTCATTTCTAACGATCTTTGTCTAGGTCTTTTTATATGTAGACTATTTCGGAAGAAAGTTTTCTATCCTTACTGTCAAAATCACACTGACAACCGATAAATCCTATGATAAAACAAAGAATTCTGAGTCGAATTATGTAAAAGAGTGAATTTCGTAAAAAGTGCAGTTGACTCTTTCTACTTTGCTGCCATCTCGTACTGTCTACTGTCTACAGGAAACGTCATTTTTGTTTACTCTTCCGTCGACAAAACGGTGCTCATGCTACGCCTGCAGTAATTTAAAAAAAAAATACAAATACTTACTATATTTAATCATCGAAATACTACTAGGTATTATAAAAAGCTAACAAAAACTACAAATAGTAATTACAAAAATAAAAATAAAATAAACCGCAGGCGAGATTCGATCCTGCCTCGCAATAGTAGCATCTACCAAAGCACATTAATTAACCACTGAGCTAATCAGTTGCAGACAAAGTGAGTGTGTGTGCGTGTATATAGTATTGAAACAACGTAGAGAAGAAGGTCGTAAGTCAAATCGACACGTCAATCCATTGCTTAATGAGTTTGCCTATCGACTTTAGGAACATATAGTACATACCCCTAATATATTGCACAGCATTAGTTATTTCCGAAGAACTTAATTTTAAAATCACAGAATACACGGGCAACACAAGACAAAGAAATATCAACAAACCAGCTTGGCAGCAGAGGCTTGAAAAAGATATAGAAAAACTTAGAGCATACTGTGGTAGACTAACCCAATATATTAATAACAATAAATCAAACAAAGTAGTTAAGAGAGTTGAAGCAATATTTAAAAACATGGCTACCCACACGAGACACGAAAACGACAATAGAAAACCGGAAGAATTCTTGGATACATTGAAACAGAAATTAGCCTTAAAAGTTCACAAGTTGAGAAGATACAAGAAAGCACAAGAACGTAAAAATGATAACCCCTTGTGTACTACAAACTAAAAGAACTTTTACAGAAATTTACAGAAACCACAAACTGACACCAAAACACCGACAGCTGAAAACAACATTGAACTACCAACAACGGAACAACTAGAAACATTTTGGTCTGGCATATGGGAAGAGCAAGTGCAACATAACGAAAAATCTGATTGGATAACAGACGAAGAAGCTAAATGGAGCTCACTAGAAGAAATGGAATTCGTTGAATTAACTGGATCTGATATAGCTAGTATTACAGCAAGACTACACAATTGGAAATCCCCTGGTATTGATAAAATTCATAATTACTGATATAAAAAATTAGAGTCATTCTACAAAGTTTCAGCTAAAAATTTAACAGAAATCATCTTAGGGAAACAAAACATTCCTGAATTTATTGCTACAGGAATAACGTATATGTTGCCAAAAACTCAATACTCACCACAACCTTCTCAATGCAGACCAATCAAATGCTCGCCTACAATATAAAAGATCCTAACGTCAGCAATCACTAAAAAAATCAATAAACACATAGAACATCATAACATAATAGCAGAGGAACAAAAAAGATGCAGAAAGGGTCACATGGGATGTAAAGTACAACTTGTAATAGATTCAGTAATCCACAAATATGCCGCCACAAAAAACAGAAACCTACATTGCACATACATAGATTATAAAAAAGCATTCAATAGAATTCCACACTCCTGGCTCATTAAAATATTACAGATCTATAAAATAAACTCAAAAATAATAGATTTCTTACAAAACATCATGTCTCGTTGGAAAACAACACTCCAGTTAAATTATCGACACAACACTATCATTACTCGACAAATATCCATAAAAAAGGGTATTTATCAGGGAGATTCTCTTAGTCCTTTATGGTTTTGTCTCGCTCTAAACCCTCTGTCCCACCTGGGTCATTCCGTGGTTTCGTGCAAAAAGCAATTCCAGACGAATTTACCCATGAATTTTTTAGAAAGAGTGAACTGATTTTTACTTAGAGCATAAAGACATAATAATTTTAAAAGTAGTATCGCAAATATTACATATTTTTTTATTAATTATTAAAAAAAAACATTTTAAATGTCTGTAAAATCATTCCTCTCCGTTTCCAACTAGGGACTTCGGCAGATCTTTCGATGTTTATTTGTCTCAATTCGAAATGATGACTTTAATTAATACGCAATATTAAAGCTAAAGGCCTGAACTACAATTTATGTATTTTAATTTTCAATTTATTGCAATCTATATTACGTAAAAAGCTCCTTTTTCGAATTGTCACAAAAAAAACTTCATTACCATCCGTACACAGAAACTTCTTAATTTAAGAGAATACGAGACGGTCTTCGATACGATTCACGTCAAAACGTGTTTATACTGGTCAGTTGGCCCTGGTAACAGAGACGAGTGGACGTGCGGGTATTGTGGATAAAATTATTTACGATCTTCGAATTGTAACCAGTGTTTCGTACATAAATCAGCTCATCACCTTCCTTCGATTTCACAAGGTACCGTAATGAGTAAATTATTATAAATACGTAATATGTATATCTGTTAAACCCATAATGGGCCAGTTTTAAAATAAAATTTTAAATGTGTTCTACAACGATGTTATCAATAATAATGGTGATATTTTTCATTCATCTCCTCTGCATTACCATCCGTTCCATCCATTTTTTTGCGGGAAGGTAATGAACAATTTTGGAAGGAAATGAAGAATTCTTGTTTTTATTTAAAAACTAGCTATGCCCCGCGGTTTCACCCGCGTAGGTCTCGATCCCGTGGGAATATAGGGATAAAACGTATCCTCTGTCCTATTCCAGTTCATGGTCTACCCGTGGGCCTATCCTCTCCTCGCGAACATAGGGAACGTCGCGCCGGCGTCGAACGGTTCGCGTATTGCATTTTTATATACATGATTACTTCGAAATTAAATGTCCGATTCGAATGAATTAAAAAGTATTTTGCTGCTACATAAATACCCTTGATGTTAAAACTATTTATTTGAATAAGAATTAATATTATGTTGATAAAACTCCTTCGAAATAATGCATTAGTTTCGAACAAATTTGATTACCATAAAAAATGGTTATAGTGAGTCAATCTTAAAATATAGACATATGCTGTCGCGGATTTTTTTTTAGAAATTTTTAAAAGGAACAATTCCATCATACATGATATTTGCGTAACTTAAACCGGTTACGCAGCGCACGCAACAGAAGCTCTCAAAAAGGAATAATTTTTCCCGATTTTGCAACATTTTTCATTTATGCTCCGCTCCCATTGGTCGTAGCGTGATGTTATATAGCCTATAGCCTTCCTCGATTAATGGACTATCCAACACAAAAAGATTTTTTTTCAATTCCAACCAGTAGTTCCTGAGATTAGCGCGTTCAAACAAACAAACAAACTCTTCAGCTTTATAATATTAGTACAGATATAGATAATTGTGTTCCAGTAAGTATAGTGTATTATCTACATGAGGCATGTCTTTTCATATAATTTACTAAGTATTTATTTTTAAAATTTCAGCTTAAATATGGGTAAAACTCGTAAAAAGTTGACAAGAGAAGAAAAATTGTCTAAAGATTGGCTACGTAAGCGAGAAAAATATGTTCAAATAAAAAACGATCCCGAATTGTATTCCCTACAGAAAGAAAAAGAAAAAAACAGGTATATAGTGAGAAAAGAGAATAATAAGATCGTTAGCATTAAAGACATGACTCCTAGAGCACAAAGAGAACAACGAAGGCGTTGGCGGAAAAATTCTCAAAACTATCTAAAAAAGATGGAAAAGGCAAAGTCATTAGAGAGAATATTGGTAGAAAACTCACCGCCCCAGAGTGAGTCAAATTTTTGTGTTAATGCGGAACCCCAAATACCAGATCTTTTGACGGTAGCTGAACCGGAACCAAGTACCATCAAGCATAGTAAGTCTACACAATTATCTAAGTTTAATAATATTTTAAGACGTATACGTTATAATCATATGAAGACTGTAAATATATTGAACGGTAGGATTAAAAAACTAGAAAGAGAAAAGGATGTATTGCGTAAAAGAAGTAATATAACTCAAAAAGTCTGTGATACTATAGAAAAAAAGGTAGATGAAGTATTGACAGAAATTCGACCAGATAAGAAGGAAGCAGTAAAAAAACAACTGCTTTTCAGTGAAACTATATCCCAAAATCTGCAAAACACCTATAAAACAATGACTAAAAAAGACAAAAGAAATTTTGTAGATACGGTTATCAAAGATGACACAAAATTAAGAAAATTTAAGTTACTTCACAAATTGCCATTTTCCCGAAGAAAGAAGAAAACAGCTGTGGAAAATAAACAAATATTGTTAAATAAAATCCACTCCTTTTTTGAAGAAGATACAAACAGCAGAGTTGCAGCGGGGAAAAAGGAATTCATAAAAAAGAGAGGAGTGAAGAAACAGAAGCGTTACCTGAATGATAATTTAAAGAACTTGCATGCAAATTTTTTAAAGGAGCAATGTAGTGTAAGCTATTCGTCCTTCTGTAAGTATAGACCTTATTGGGTAGTCTTTCCTAAAGAAGACCGCGACACTTGTCAATGAAAATTACATTCTAATGTTAATCTTTTAATTAGGGCTCTTAAAAATGCCCAAATTATCTCTGAAAGTTCGGGGACTCATGTCATAAATAGTCTCTGTTGTGATGTAAAGCAAAAATGTCTCGAACGTTCATGTGAATTCTGCGCAAATAATGTTTTGAACTATCATGAATTTAAAAATGATAAAAAAATTATATTCCATCAGTGGGTTGTAGAGAAAAAGCCGTATATGGGAAAAGATGGAAAAAAAAAGATTAAAATAGTGTCTATGAAACAAAGGTTTGAAGATTATCCGCGAAACGTGATTTACAAATTAGAGTCATCGTTAGATACATTCCTTAAGCACATTTTGAACATAACAGTACAGTATGAAGTTATCAAGCAACTAAAACAAAATTTGAAAGACCATGAGATACTAGTGCACGTAGATTTTAGTGAGAATTATTGTTTAAAATATAATGAGGAGATACAATCTTTCCACTTTGGAGGAAGTAGAGAACAAGTTTCTTTACACACTGGGGTTCTTTACTACAAGGATAATGACGCAGGTGTATTTCGTACCAAATCATTTTGCACAATTAGCGATTGCTTAAAACATGACGCTAGAGCCATATGGGCACACTTATGTTCCATTTTAAAGATGGCACAAACTGCAGTGCCTTATGAAATAGTAAATTTTTTATCTGATTCGCCTTCCAGCCAATATAGGAATAAAACAATATTTTATATGATAACTAAGAGACTGAGAGAGATGGCGCTGCCGTCACGTAAACATTGGCTCCGTGTTTAAAAATATTTTTAAATAGTATTACCGAGTTTTTAACGTTGAAAGTGGTGTTAAAGTGACAATATCGCTTGGAATTAGCTGTCCTATCATTATCTGAACTCCAAGTTTACCCAGAAAAGTGAAAAAGTGGCATAAAAGTGACATGAAATTAGTGCTTTTAAATAAGACTTTTATGTACTATAAATCCTCTTAACATACAGTTCAAACATTCAAACCAATATCTCAACAAAGGATATCGTGAACTACTTCAAAATTAATAAAACATTGTGTCTAAACCGTGCAGCAAATCCAGTTTTGCAGTGTGAACATTTTTGCAGCATGAGTCACATAACGACTTTTTGATGTTTTAAAATTAATAGAAATAAGAACAGACACACTATTTCGGTTCAAAAGGAATTGGCTAGTTGGTGAAGTACAAACAGAGTCAACTTCAGAAATCGTGTGAACGAAGTGCGGCAGGTTCGAACCAGCATTTCACAGTTTCTTTTTGGCCATCATTACATTTGCAAAAATATTTTGTTGCATTCGATTACGCATAAGTTCGATTCTGACATATTGATATTTTGATTTTCATATTATTATTGTTTATTTATTTTACTATTAATGATGGCGAGTGGAGACACTAGTAATATAACTTTGAGGAAAATATGGAGAACTAACTCTCATAATAATGTATCGACTATGAACACTTCAGACTCGTCACTCTTTGATACCACGATGCAAAGTGTACCTGACCAAAGCGAAACTTTAGAAGTACGTGAATTACAAGAAAAATTATTATCTGTACAGGAGGAATTACTGATTGCAAATAATGAAATAGACAATCTGAACACAGAAAATATAAAATTGAAATGGGAATTGGAAAAAAGTTATAAAATCATTGAATTATATAAAAAGGTCGGATATGGGGAGTCTTCTTCCACCCCACCAACTTCAACGCGGAAAATTAAAAAGAAAGTCCAAAACGAGACTAACACTCCGTCTAAGAAAAATAATGATCAACATATTATTGTCTCTGAAAATCCCATTAATATAGAACAACCGAAGCAAGATAAATGTTCTAAAAGAAATTCTACAAGTATCCAGGAAATTTTTGAAAAAGTGACCCCATGTTGTAAGGAAACCCAGCTGCCAGCCACCAGCTTTACCCACAAGAATAAACTCTGCATACTGAGCACGAATAGTACGAATAAGATACTTCCCATAGCGCAAAATACCTTCGCAAACAATTTTGACTGTTGTCACTATTTAATACGTAACGGGAAAACTGAACATTTATTGAACGGTTTAAAAGAAAAACTCGTGGAATTCACCATGAATGACTTTTGTGTACTTCTTTTAGGTGATGAAGACTTCAAAAATACTAATAATTATTTTGAAATTATATTCCGTATAAGAGAAGTTATTCAAAACGTAAATCATACGAATGTTATCATCTGTTTACCGACGTATAATAATGGATACTATGCTAATTTATTTAACAGTAGAATAGAAACTTTCAACAACCTCTTGTATCTAGATGTACTGACGTATGAACATTTATATCTGTTAGACAGGAATTTAAAATTTATCATTTGACTACAGAATGTATAATAAGCGAACTGGTTTAGTAAGTAACCATGGAATGCATATAATATTCAGGGACATAGATAGTTTAATAATTGACATACAGTATAATAATAGTATAAGTGATACAATTGACATAACCATTGATAATAATTTGACAAATAAGGACACTTTTTTTCTTGACTAAATATTTATGTATATTACATCAGAACATTGCCGGCCTCGTTAATAAATCTGACGCTCTCTCAGTATGTTTATGTGAACTTTCAGAACGAGATGTTGATGTAGATGTAATATGCATCTCAGAGCATTTTATGATGGCTGGCTGTGAGAATCAGCTACACTTACCTAATTATAGTTTAGCTGCTTTTTATAGTAGAAAGACAAGTAAGCGAGGCGGTGCATGTATACTTGTTAAGCATGGTATTCAATGGAAGGTATTGGCCAATGTAACAAACATGTCCTCGCAAAGTATATTCGAGTGTTGTGCAGTTCAATTGACGGACTACAACATTATAATTGTGTGTGTTTATAGAGTACCAAACTCAATTAATATCAATGAGTTTTTTGATAAACTGGAAAATCTTTTAAAATATTTATCAAAGAAACGATGTAAGAATATAGTTTTAGCTGGTGACTACAACATCGACATCTTGAAGAGAAGTAAACTGTCAGCTGATTTCGAGTGTATTCTTTTGAATTTCAATTTACAACTTGCTTTGAGACAACCTACTCGGGCTGCGAGCCAAACATGCCTAGATAATTTTGCACATAATTTTAACAAGCGTCGTTGTAGATCAGAAGTATTGGAGTTCGCGCTATCCGACCACACAGCGCAACTGTTAAAGTGCCCCGTTAAGAGAAATGATATTCTTAAGTATTATCGCAAAAGTACACGAGACTACAGTCAGGTGAATATAGAAAAATTCAAAACTTGTCTAAGTAGTCTATCCTTCTCAGACATGTACGAGATGGACGATCCTAATGCAGCCTATAACTGTTTTATTGAAACGTTCCAATTATTCTACGAGTTATGTTTCCCCAGAAAAATGATTACCATTAAGACTACTAAAAAACCAACTTGGGTATCACGTGGGATAAAGTTGTGTAGTAAAAACAAACGGAAGCTTCTATGGGAATATAGGTTAAAACCAAGTCAAGCTAATAGAGATAAATTCAAAAGATATTCAAAATTACTGAAAAGAATTATGAATCTAACTCAGAAAGCACGTAACAATTACAATATTAAAACATCTAATAACAAGTCTAAGACTACGTGGCAAATAATTAATAAGAGTAAATATAATGCTCCGAAAAACTCAATTTCCTACATCAAATTTGAAAATAAACACATCACACACCCAAAGGACATTGCCAATACATTTAATAATTATTTTATAGATAAAATACAACCAACAATTAACGCGGGAACAAACTCAACGTCATTAATTCTTGGCAGAGCACATTCTATGTTCATGGCTCCGTCTACCCCCTATGACATACTAAATATTATAATGAAGTTAAAAAACACGAACAGCGTTGGCTACGATGGTATTGCCACAAAAATATTGAAAGCAGTTGCATTGGAAATATGTACTCATTTGTGTTTCATTATTAATATTTGCATAAGTGAAGGTATATTTCCTGATGCATTAAAGAAGTCTATATTGAAACCGCTATATAAGAAAGATAATCATGAATTAATGATAAATTACAGACCGATCGCGCTTATACCCATTTTGTCTAAGGTGTTCGAAAAATATATATATGGTGAAATTAATAATTATTTAGAAAAATATAATATATTAAGTGACGAACAAAAGGGATTTCGTAAAAATAAAAGTATTAATTTGGCTATTTATGAGTTTTTACATAATGTCATGCTAAATTTAGATAAGAAAACACCAGTCTGTGCCATATTCTGCGATATGACACAGGCCTTTGACTGCGTCCATTATAATTCCCTGGCAGAGAAACTTGAAGCCTATGGTGTTAGAGGTAACGTTTTAGAATTAATAAAATCATATCTTCATAACCGTAGACAAGTTACAGAAATCAGTACAATAAATAAAAAAAGTAAACGGGAAGAAACTTCAAGATCAGAGGAGCGCGAAGTTATGTACGGAGTTCCTCAAGGCAGTGTATTGGGCCCTCCGTTGTTCACCCTGTATATAAATGACTTGCCTAAAGTAACTGAACAACCGATGACACTTTTTGCTGACGATTGCACTATGACAATAGCTTGTAATGACATAAACGCATATGAACATGACATTAATAATTCCCTAATATCTATTATAAATTGGTTAAATGATAATAATTTAATAATTAATTTAAAAAAGACTAACGTAATGCACTTTAGACAACGTACACAAACACTCAACAATCTTAATATTCAATTTGATAATATAAATATCAATGAAGCTGACACAACAAAATTTCTGGGACTAATAATAGATTCTAGATTGAATTGGAAACCTCAAATAGAGGCACTTAGTAAGAAACTGAGTAGTGCAGCCTACGCTCTGAAACAGCTTGCTGTGGTTCTCAACACAGATGCGCTAATTACTGCCTACTATGGTTTAGCCGAGTCCATTCTTAGATATGGAGTCATCTTTTGGGGGAATAGCACGGACAATGAAATAGCGTTTCGAGCACAGAAAAGGTGCATTAGATCGATGTTTAGACTGCAAACAACGGACAGCTGTAAATCTTATTTTATAGAACGTAAGATATTGACATTGCCCTCATTATATATCCTGGAAACAGTTATGTTCATTAAATCGAACAGTCATTTATTTCAGCTTTTGTCTGCTGCTGTCCCTAGGAATAGACGTGATAACTTCAAACTTTGTGTTCAAGGCGCTAAAACCGCTCTTATGCGTAAGAGCATCTTTTGCATGGGTCCGACCATCTTTAATAAATTGCCCAAATCATGGAGAACATTAAATATATCTGCTCTTAAAAGTAAATTGAAGAGTTTACTAACTGAAAAAGCATATTACAGTATAGCAGAATTTATGAAAGAGGACGATTTTGCTTCGTTTTTGAGATGACGATGTTGTATTTTATTGACATGTTATTGTGGTCTATTGTATTTTTGTGGAATAATTTTAATTTGGAATTGAATTTTTAATGACAGTTATTCATGTTTTTATTGACTAATTTATTTAATGACTACTTTGACATTTAATTGTATCCAAAAAAAAAATATGCTTGCTGAATTATATTGTAATGACCTAATCTTTAATGAATAATGATGACTTAATAAGTATCTACATAATTTCTATAATGTAATTTTGATGTATATTATCACGGTCTATGTACCATCTCTTCCCACCAATTTGTACGCCACAATATGCGGCTAAACATGTTAGAACTTCTGTATCTGTAATATCTTGCATGCAATGTATCATGTACACCATGTTTAAACAAATTAAATTTTACTTACTTACTACTTACTTACTTACTTACTTACTTACTAAATTACAAGATATTAACCCCAATATACGTCGAGTGACATGGAATTATCAAGAGTCCGGTCACGGAAAAGGGGCCCCAGATGGTATAGGAGCGGTTGTTAAACGCACTGCTGATAATTTTGTCAAATATGGTGGAGATGTTGGTACTTATGAAGACTTTTGGGCTTTGGTTACCAAAAATATACCAAACGTATACTTTGATATGATAACTGAGCGCGATATTGAAGATAAAATAATTCCGCCAAATATCTCAGGTTTTAAAGGCACAATACAAGTTCATCAAGTAATTTGGACTGCTGATAATAAAAAAACTGTAACTTTGCGCAGTCTAAGTTGTTTTGAATGTCAAGATTACTTTATCCCTTGCCAACATAATAAGCATTTAGGCTTTCTTAGTTCAGATTTCTACGGTGAAACAGAAACTAGTCAATCTCTTGATCAGTGTAGTGAAAACGAAGTTACTTGTATCAATGACAACCAATCCCTATGTAGCATAGATACATCTACAATTTTAAATAATTTAGATGAATCAGATGTTTTCAAAAATTTAAAATCTTTAGAGGGTCCTATTGATTTACAGCTCTCACCTCTTAATATAGCTACATCTTCAACTGTAACAAGATTACCTACAATTAAGATTTTATCGGATGTTCGTATAAGTTGGGAAAACCGCAAATTTTATAAGATGCCAAAGAAAAAACTTGCCTCCAAAAAACTAGTAGAAGTATTTATTCCTAAACACCAACGAGAATTCGAGACTTTCAGTCAATCAAACGTACCAGAAGAACAAGAGTTAGACAGCAATCATTATGAAAAATCAGATGACAGTGACGAATTAAACATTTTTTAGGATTTACAATGTTTGTGATTTTATATTTCTATTTTCCTACTACTTTTTATTAAAGAGAAATCTCAATAATCTTGGTGGTACGTTGTATTTGTTTTCTATAAAAGAATCGGTTATTTTTTATTTATTTTTATTGTTTAGATTATTTTATAATAACAATATTTAATTATTTTTCTTATTGTATATGATTGCGGTTTTGACTCAAATACCAAAAGATTGATTACCTGTTATAGTTTTGTAACGCCTATTGTAGAGCAGGTTATTCTGTATAATTGTTAGCTTTTAGAAGTCCTATTTTTTACGTTATTTCTGTCTGTGACCAAAAATTCTAGCTTCTCATAATACTATTAGTAAATAGTAGAATTATATTCAATATTGATCGTTAAACAGGTCAGTCCAATGTTTTAAATTTGTTTGGCTACTGTTTGAGAGTCTATAGCCATTAATTACCTACCTAATTAAGAACTGTGATTATGCTTCCTTCCAGAAAGTGTTTTTTTGAGACTGAACTGAATTAAAAGTCTGATTAGAAATAAAAGATATGTAGATTTCTGTAAATAATTGTTTTATTTTTCTTTATAAAATTACCGTCTATACGGTTAATTCCTTTCCTAGCCCATTTATTACCTTCCCGATTTATATCATTACCATCTCACCCTAGTTAATTACAATCCATACAGTTTTCATCACCATCCTGTTGTTGATTTTCAGCTAGCCATATCTCCGTAAGTAAATAATATAAAAAAGTGCCTTCCACTTTTTATGAATGTGACGACGATTTTTAACTCGAATTAAAAAAAATATATGTTATGTTAATTAAAATAAATCTAACTTAGTTAATTGATTCAGGCGTGACTTTGCGGAAATCCATTATAAAATACAATAGACGCTGATATATTTAGTAACCTATTCCGCTTGACTATTCTTCAAGAGTCATAAAAACCCTGTAAGAAATCGACACGTGTTTCACCTCTCAACGAGGCATCTTCAGGATGACGATTGACCAATTGCAAACCAGAACGCGACGTGTTACCACACCGAGCGCTGGACGCAGAGTGAATCAAATCGCCCGACACCCCCACTTATATAGGATTGCTGCTCGGCGCTGATTGGCTAGGACCGTTATCAGTGCGATAAGCGCGATAAGGGGCGAACAATCGCAACAAAGGCGACCTTGGAATACTGGTATTTAATTCGTTCAACAGTGTAACGGTCGCTGTATTATTTTTGACAATTTCTAAACTCTCTAATATATAAATAAATTAGCAGCTTATCGTAGTTTCACTCATAGATTGATGTCAGTACCACTATCCCAAGATAATTATAACAGAGAACTAACCATTATTTATCATATAGCTGAGAGCAACGGTTACAGTAGGAAAATGGTTAATGATTTGATACAAACGAAACGCCGTAACATAGTTCGTTCTCTTTTGTATCCACTGCCTCCAGAAAAATCACATCAATATATAGGTAGTTTGACGTACTTAGGGTCAATTAGTGATAGGGTTTCAAAAACTTTGTTTAGAAATGAAATAAGGGTAGCATTTAAAACAGATAATTCTTTAAGACGGATTTGTAACGGAAAAGATCGTTTAGAAAACCATAAAAAATCAGGTGTTTACAAATTACATTGTGATGATTGTAATGGTGTTTATATAGGTCAGACTGGTCGTAATTTTCAAACAAGATATAAGGAACATATTGCAGCTTATAGGAATAGTTATCCAGAAAGATCTCATTTTGCTCAACATTTAATAGATTCAGGTCATTCATTAAATAATAATAACACATTCAAAATTTTACACACTTGTGATAAAGGATTTAAAATGTCAGTATTAGAGAGTTTAGAAATTGTTAAAAATAATACAGCGACCGTTACACTGTTGAACGAATTAAATACCAGTATTCCAAGGTCGCCTTTGTTGCGATTGTTCGCCCCTTATCGCGCTTATCGCCCTGATAACGGTCCTAGCCAATCAGCGCCGAGCAGCAATCCTATATAAGTGGGGGTGTCGGGCGATTTGATTCACTCTGCGTCCAGCGCTCGGTGTGGTAACACGTCGCGTTCTGGTTTGCAATTGGTCAATCGTCATCCTGAAGATGCCTCGTTGAGAGGTGAAACACGTGTCGATTTCTTACAGGATTTTTATGACTCTTGAAGAATAGTCAAGCGGAATAGGTTACTAAATATATCAGCGTCTATTGTATTTTAAACCTAACTTTTTTTTTTAATTCCGCGGATCGTCGTAATTTGCACGAAACGACGGAATCACCCACCCACTTCATCGTTGCAAAGCTGGATATTCCCTTAAATATACCAGGGAAGAAACAGTAATCTCACATCTTATTTATATGGACGACATAAAACTATACGCCAAGTCTGAAAAAGAGATGAAAAAAATAATAGATACCACGACAGAATTCAGTAAAGACATAAATATGCAATTCGGATTAGATAAATGTAGTACAGTTCATATAATAAGAGGCAAAATAAAACCGGGTGACTATCCTGTTACCCAAGTAACACATTCGCGTCTAAAAACGGACTATTAGACATCTAATAGAATTTAATTTTATTGTCTGCCTTAAGAGTAAAATATCTCCGAAGTTATATTCAAGAACGCTTATAGACACAGTTTAGTAAAAGTGGGCACAACCTTATAACCTCTCATAAGAATGAGTTAAGAAAACATGAATAGATAGAGATAAGAGTTGTAAATTTTCAATTTGTCTGTAGAGATTTTTCTAGTGTCTCACTAAACGTTTTATAGACCACACATTTTACTAGTAGATAGCTTAAAGATAAAGTTGAGACCTTTAAAGAAGTTTTTACTCGTCAAGTTTTTAAACCAAAATTAACTCAAGACTAACATTTTTAAGTAACATTTGATTTGTAACAGACAACGACACATAATGGCGCAGAACTTACAAGAGTTATTTAAACTTATTATTGTATTGCATCATGGCGTAACAAATTTCTTTTTTCATATTATATTACTTGTGTTGTGTAGCTAGTTATTAAAACAAGCAAAACTATATGCGATTGAAATTCTATCGTCGAATATTATGTAAAACTCTCTTAAAATAAAAGCGCCCGCTGTAAATGTAAGATTTAATATTTTTTTTACCAAATATGAATAATAATTATTATAAGATTTTTTTTAAAATTGCATTTTAATTGTTAAAATACTCATTTTATTCAAATTATAGTAATTTTAACAATATTAAATGTTTAATTAGACATAATTGAATGATAAAAACAGAAAAATAAACATTAAAATATGTAACGAAAATCATTCGAAGCAAAAATAGGCAATAAAAATGGCGTCAAGATAAAATTTACTAGAAAAACGAATTTAATAGAACAAATACTCTAGAGAATTTTCTGTAGTATGGCTCCAGCTCTATGACAAGAATAATTTCACTTGCTACATACTAAACTAGCTAGTAAAAGAATAAACAGATTTATGAGTGGTTTAAGATTACCTAGTAACTGTCATCTCTGTATTCCTTTTTTATCTTCTCACAGTATTTCTAGACGTTCATCAGTGAACATGTAATTTGATGTGTTGTGAACGGTGGACCATTTTATGCAGTAACAGAGCAATCTAATTAATCAATTCAAGAGGGTAAGTAAAAGATATTCTTTCTGTTTTATATAATGACAGTGTGAAAAATAGTAGATTTAATAGTAGGTAGGTATATATAGATATACGCCGGCGGCCGGCGGCGCGGCGCGGCGGTGCCAAAGACGCAAAGTTTTAACATAAGGCTGGTATACAAAAGTGGATGGATCCCTCCGTAGCTGCGTATGCGTATTTAATTTGTGCACAAAGTAATTTGACCGAGTAATAGATGAGTAACGCATGTTTTGACATGTTCGGTTGTACGAGTATTATGCGTCCACGCGACCGCCCGGTTGAAGTTTCGACGTGTTGTGTTTGTTTATGTACCTACTAATCGTGTCACTATTCACTCGTATCGGTGCATTAGGAGTGAACGGACCGCCCACTCGTCGTCGGTCGTAGTAAATAGTGTCGTATTGATACCTAACTAGTTAACAAAGGCGCTCGAGCTCGCATTGCTGCATGACCTCAGGTACCTACCTATATAATCAAAATGTTATACAACGAATCTTAGTAGGTACCTATATTGAACCGCACCTTGTGTAGAATTTTGTATACTTAGTAGATGTATGGTTACGAATAGGTACCTAATTAAAACTACTAAACTTTTTAAAGGTATTTTTATAACTACGAAATTTTAATCATTAGTAAATACCATTAGGTATTAGCTGTTAATATTTATTGTATCATATTTCGTAAAAACTACCTTCAGAAAGTACCTATTTGAATAGGTATGCATGTACTCTACAAACTTCTACTTAAGGTGCGCTACCGTATGCTGCTGCCCGGTAGTAGTGCTGCCATTTAAAAACAAGAACTCGGATAGTTGTTTGATAGAACGAACGATAGGTATTAAAGAATAGGTAAGTAGAAATACAACATTAGTTTTAGTTTATGCGAAACACGTGTCTAGTACCTATTTTTATAAAATGTACAAAATTTCAGAACTGTATCATGAAAAAGTTATAAGCTTAAAAAAAGTTATGTTACCAGGGGGCCAAGTCTACTAATTTACAAACGTGTCAGTGGTCTCACAATGATCAGTTTTTGACAGATTTTGTATGGCATATCTGTCAAAAACTGATCATTGTGAGACCACTGACACGTTTGTAAATTAGTAGACTTGGCCCCCTGGTTGTCTGTACAAAAACATACTACCCACGCGGCGCGCGGTGGCCCCACGCAGCTCGCCTGCAGACCGTCGTATTGCGCTCATTGATAATAATTTGGCAGTTGGTACCTAATCGTATAGCGATTGTATTGTAATTAACATTTCCCATCACACTTGCAGGCTTTGGACTGTTGTAATGGCCATGTGTAGGTAGATATTTATTATGTAAGTACTTTATTAGTAAATGCAGCCGTAAGAGTGATAAAATGTATTCAATTCGATTTTTTGCACCTTATGCCAACCACTTAAAGTTCAAAGTGGATGAAAACCATCGCATTACTTAACCACAGCAGCCAGTCGGAGGCAATATTACCATAGGTACACGATCAACAGAAAAACACCACTGTAACCCACGGCGGCCGTGCGCTCGCGATCGCGTTAAGGGGGATGGGCTAGGGTAGCCCGCGAAATTCAAATTTTCTTACGTTTTTTGCAATTTGCAGGTCAGTATCAAGTTGTATATTGATCTAAATATTATTTGCAACCGTAACAACTAAGCGGGCCACCCTAGCGCATCAACCTTAAGTACTCCTGCACGGGAGAATGACACGCGCGCGTTATTCTGTAGCATACGGGCGACTGAAGGGGATGTTTAACCCCCGCCCCGCTGTGCGCCCGCGCCATGTGCTGGTATGACCTGCCGTAACCTGTGTTGTGCGCATATGATTGCGGATAGGTAGTTAGTGTCGCTCGGTGTCCAACTTGTAACCTTTTTTAAATAAATTTGGGATAAAATATAACATGGTGTAAAAATGATTGGAATCGATTCAGTTACTTATTCTAAACAAACTATATTCTGGTTTCGCATATACTAAAAATAATGTTGTATAGATAAACCATTTCGTAAATAACGAAACTAACTTAACCTAAAATGTATTTATATAAGTACATGGTAACTATCTACTTAATTCCTAAATTATTGTTCACAGGCTACTACAATTGATTAAAAATGCCTTTCAAAATTGTTCAGACTCAAGAAAGTAATCGAAGTGTATTGACAGTTGTTCCAAGTAATTAGGAAAAAGACGGAGTACTGTTTTGGCCTAGAAAAATGAATGAAACAAAATTGATCCACAATGAATACTCTATACCAGGACCTGATTGGAAAACAATGCGCTGTAGAACTAAGAGGGTAATGCATTCTCAAGGTGAAGCAAATGCTGAATTAGAACGTATGGAACAGATTTCAGACACAGAAAATGAGTACGACAGTCCAGCGCCGACTCCAAGACCAAGAAACATAAGGGGCACTCATGTTTTAGCTGCAGTGGACTTGAATGATCAAATAGCTGCTTTGAATAATAATTATGTAAGTACCTATACCTAAAATACTTTTTTTTTCCTTTAATATACCTACCTAATACCGATAGATACCTACCTACTGACATTTAGGTGTGACCCTTTTCTTTTTATATTTACAAGTTTTTATTTTAATGAATAGATACAGTAGCTTAACTTGTATTTTTATGAATTTACGATATAGTTAATTCTTTGATAAGGTGTCACAATATACGTAGGTAGTAGTAGTAAGTACTTATACTTTTGTAGGTATTTTGAGTGCAGATATATGTAGTAGCAGTTTTGTGATAGATGTTTTTATTTGAACTTTTGCTCGAAATATTTGATTGTTCCTACATAACTAATTACATAAAAACCACTACTATTACCTTTCCGTATAAACAGCAGCTGAGCTTATTTGGTACAACTACTTTTTTATTTGAATTACCTACATACTTACATAGATACATGAAGATCATAAAACATTTGTTTTTGTTACAGCTTGAACGGAGAAATGAATCATCATCAAAGCTATCTTCAGCTAGTTCCTACCCATCTTCAGCTTTCAAGACTTCTGTTCAAAGCATGATAATCAATAATGACTCTGTCCAACTAACTCGCACCCAATCACCCACTGGAACGACCTCATGTTTAATGTCTATAGCTGAATCCCAGTGCAGGCCTAGAATATCCTCTGCTGTTACGCATGTTGCAAATTATATTTCACCAGCTTCTTCCGGTTCTTTAGATAGTGTTAATCTAGCCACTTTTGACCCTCAAGTCGGTACAAATACTAATGAACCAATATTAATCACTGTGCCAAGTCAGCTAGCCTACCCTGCGGGTACCGCAGCTTCTTCTAATAACACAAATGCTTTACTATCCAACCAGCAAAATAATATTTTCATCCCTAACGAAATACTGATTAAAATATTCGAAGAACAAAAGGCAGTTAAACGACAACTTGCTGAACTTCAAGCAACAGTTGACACGTTATTAGCCCATGTGGTAAACTTATCATCAGAAACTATACCATCAAATGATACTGTTTCTAATGTAAGTCCTGTCATTAAACCTGTGAATAGCCGCCAAGAGCTTGAAGATCTTGAAGAACTTTTGAAAATCGAACAGAAATTTTCGGCAATAGTGTCTGCTATGATTTTTATTTGTGGTACATCGGGAAAATCAAACGGACTGGATAGTTGCTACAAATTAATTGATTACTTTTTTACTAGGGATCTGTTTCTGTTGTGTTCATGGACTGGAACTTCTCGCAAAAATGATAAGATACCTCTGAAATATTTTTATAACACTAGAAAATGTTTTTTGAGTTTGGTAAGGAAAGCAGACAAAGATTTTGCAGAGCAAGACTGCGATAAATTTTTTAAAACTATAAATAAGAACGCAAAGCAGAGAATAAATCCAAAAATAATGTCAGCTACAAAACATAGGGCCAAAAAAATTACTCCTGCACCCTCCCTTCATAATACAGTACCAGGATCTTCGCAAGAAAATAATAACGTAGAAAGAGAACAAGCAGTAAACGAAGAACAACAAGAGAACCTTAATGAAGAAAGAGAACAAGCAGCAAACGTAGGAGAACATGAAAATCGAGGCGAAGACCAAGCAGGTGAAGAGAGAGAGCAGCTTTAAAAGTGTTGGTGTAGAACATATCTGTGTCCACAACGAAGAATAGGCAGTTACTATTTAAAAAAAACGAATTACCTTACCACTGGATTTACTCGTAAATAATGTTTGTTTTCTTTTATTATTTTTATTTTTGATAATGTTTTAGAAGATTAAAAAATCCATGAGTGATGCTTTTAACTAAGTACTTACATGTATAAGTAAAGTCATCTTGCCATCTTAGAAAGGCGATAACTACATTTGAACATGTCATGATTAAAGTGACTGAACATGTTTATTTTTTATGTACCTACTCTTCGAAATAGTTATGGCCTTTCTTCACTTCTGTGTACTTAAAGCATTAAATAATAATAATTTGTAAGCGTTTTGTTTCAATTATTGAATTTAAACTTTTATCTTAGTATGTTGTTACTTATTTGTAAGTAATTTGATTATTATTAAGCTAAATTGGTTCTAAAATAGTTCAAATCAATAATATGTTTGATATTTTAATTTAATTACCTACCTCTCGATGTTCAGGAAACGATTCCTGTAAACATATCTGTACAAAATCACGCACAGTAAGCGTGTACTTAGCTACTTTTTTTCAAGATTATTTCTTGTAGGTAAAATAAAACAAAAAAAAACATTAACACTACTTTATTTTTGATAAAAAATAATATTATTTAATTGTATGAATCAAAGGAATGAAAACTGATTTGTTTAAGTCATAGCTAATAGATACTAATTTACATTTAATTTCGTTGATACTGTAAAGTAAGGAGTTATCTACATACTGTAAGTCACTCAAGAAAATATTCAAATGTGTCGACAAGATCGGTCTTTCAAAAAAAAAAGTTTTCGTTTTTAGAGCTGTTCCAAACAAGTAATAGTTATTATTGTGAGCAACTACACATCTTAATTTCACTATATCGTTATTTTCAGTGAAAAACCAACAATCTGAGGCATTATTGATTAAAGAAAAATTTTGCAAATCAATACCATCATGAAACAAAATAATTGTTTTGTTAATTACCTCTAAGTTTAATAAAGAATAATCAAAGTTTTCGTATGTTTTTAGTTTTTTTCTGAGTCTTGGAGTATTTAAAGAGGTTTCGTGAGAATTAATTTCCATACAGGTTTTTTCAATTATCCTTTTTGCAGCCTGTTGTAATGGTTTATGTCCTGTTCTTAGCAGTCTCTTGATATGATGTAGAGTATTTTCAAAAGGATATGCATTAAAAGAAGATAAAACACCAAATCTTCTTACTTCCTCTACAACATGGCACAAATTGTGCACATTGCTTGTCATATGTGCTTCTCCATAAATGTCTCTGTAGTATTCAATGTAAGTATCAAATAAATCTTGAGCTATACTTAATAAATGTCCGTACGATTCTGAAGAACAAATAGTTACAGCACAAAACAGGACAAGAAAGTGATCGTATGCATCAGGCTGCAAATGTTTTTGTAATACTATTATACCGAGGTAATATAAGAAAGTTCTAAATTCTGAAGCTTTCCAAAAAGCAACAGTGTCAAGGCCTCTTACAGCTCGGTGTATTTCTGTAGGCAACTTGCATTGCTGCAACCAATATGTTATGCTCATAATGTCAGCAGCCCGCCATTTAGTTTTGTAACCACTGAAAGAACCGTCCCGCCAGCCTAATAAACATCTCTTCATAATGCCAAGATCAATGAGATGTAGCGAATCCGAAACAGGAAAATCTAAGACCATATCTATTGGTAATTTTAATAAGGCGCTATCGCTTTTGTGATGCGATCCGTATTCTTTTTTCCTAAATCCGTCATCGGTTCTTTGGGGACAATTGTGTCTGGGAAAAATATTACAGTGCGACACGTACGAATATTCACCAATCGTTGTGCATTTTGGACACCCGTTTTGACTGTTGAAGTTTGCAATACCTGAAATAAAAATAATCTTAAATAAAACCGTTTCAAAGATCACATTAGTGGACCATGATCGTATTTTATTTACTTAAAGGTAGTCCAGTTATTTATTTAAATTCGCCCTTTTCTACAAGAATAACAATAGAGTAGACAGTTTAAGGAAAGTGGCAAATAATAATCAAATCAGAATTTTTTTATACTAGGTACATGTATCTACTTATGATGATGTATGATTTCATGAGTTGGATCCATTCCTATAAGTAGATACTTGCAACAATTTAGCTAAATAAAATGTTATGTTAATGCATACATAAAAAAACTTACCTTTTATTAATGCTCGGGCGGGAGAATCGCAAATGAAGGCTCTGATTTTTATAGATAGCTGAAAATTGTTAATTTCAATGGGCTCTTTAATTATTTCTAAAGCCTCAGTAACAAAAGACATTAAAAATTCATTAACGTCTGAGGGTTTGCCGACTCCGCAATATATACCAACCACCAATACAGGGATTGATGGCATTTCAATAATTTTTATCAAAATGGGCCAGAATTCAGAATTCACTCGTTAAGATGTGTGTCAACCTTAATTCATTTATTAAGTCCGTACCCGAAGCAGATATATTTAATGACCGAAAGGCGAAGTTTAAATCAAGAATCCTGGCATTCCTACACACCAATGAAACGCAACAATAGTTTTCATTTCTTTGTATCAAATTAATATCCCATTTTCTTTCCTCGATTGTACACCTAGACCTAAGTTAGCAACTAAGCGGTAATCTGGCGTCTTTGTTGTCAATGTTGTGTTTACCTGTAATTGGCATATATATTAGAATATTACCGTATGATTTAGTTTATGTATGTGTATGTATGTGCTGTGGTGAACCTTAATAAATAAATAAATAAATTCAACTTTCGAGCTTTTATACGTAGGTAGTCCATCAATGTTAACATCGATCGTCACTATTTTGTTCTCTGTCAAATTTTGAAAATATCTTGTGAGATTATTCTTCAGCCCGTGATGCCAGTATTCGCCAGTACCGATTTTTTTTATTTCAATCGTTCTTGGAGTCTGCAGCAATGTTCTTGGATCCTTTGGTAGGGTATCCGGTTGAAAATTATTTATTATTTGAAATAATTCCTTCAAGGCTGTGTGAGTTATAGCATGTGTTGCTGACCACTGGCGCAGCTCCCTTTTGAGGCAATTAGATCGACTTTCGTCGTCGTCATTTATATTGCTTTCATCATCATCAGAATCGGACTGCTCACTTACATAATTTTGTGATGTTGTAGGGGACACTGCAAATTTCGTTGTATCTTCTGTCGAAGAACAATTTCCCGCGTTTTGGAGAAAGTCACTACATTCTGAATCTGAATGATTTTGTAACTCTTCTTCATTTTTCGTCCTTTTTAAATATTTGCCGATTTTTCGACGAAAGCCACCAGACCTTTTAATTTTTTTTACTGTCTCCATTGGATAAAATCATCCAATTCAAATATTTAATACGAATTGCACTTAATTAAGCTTTTTTAGGAAAAAACACACTAAAAATACGTTTTCACTATCAGTTTTATAGACAAACTGAAAAATATCTATTAAAGTATTTTATTTAGACTTAAGTCTCTTTATAGACAAAGATAAGAGTACCAATAGCTAAAACAGAATGTTTTATCTCATCTTATCTATAAAATTACTTCAAGTAAGGTACCTTTAGGCTATATTAACTATTTGTAGAGCATTTTATCTTAAAACATTCAATATACATATAGACGTTCTTAAAATAAGTGTGCTATAGAAAAAATGCTCTAAAAATAATCGAGCTTGAGAAAAAAAACTCTATAAGAATACATTTTCTTTATTGAAACCATCTTTAGAAAGCCCCGATCTAAAGATTAACCATGAATAGACTGTCAATAGACAGATTTGTTTTAAACCTCCAAGACTGTGTTACTTGGGTAGTAATACAGACACAATAACAGCTATGGAACCAACAGATTTATATAAATATTTAGGGTACAAGCAACTCAAAGGCATTGATCATACAGCAATAAAACACACCTTAAACATGTACTTACGTATGTAAAACTCAACTCTCCGGAAAACATTTAATAAAGGCATTGAACACCTATGCGATCCCTATATTAACATACTCGTTTGGAGTGATTAAATGGTCAAAAACTGATATTCAGCAAATAGAGAGAACAATACGCACCACACTCACTAAACACAATAACCTACACCCTAAATCTGCAATAGAAAGACTGACCATCAAACGGCAATATGGAGGGAGAGGCCTTATAGACGTCCATCATCTTTGGCAGAAACAGATAACCAGACTAAGAACATTCTTTCACTCTAAATCACACACAAGCAAAATTCATAAAGCCATAATTATGAACGATATCCCCACTTAACCTACACGAACAGATAGACACACAAGACACTAGCAATGACGATCCACATAAGCAAAAGTTAGAAGACTGAAAAAAAAAGTGTTGCATGGACGTCACCCTCATGATCTAGAACAATCTCATTTAGATATAATAGCGTCAAATAAATAGCTTAAAATCGGTAACTTATTTCCGGAAACCGAGGGTTCTATTATTGCAATACAGGATCAAATCATAAATACTAAAAACTACAGAAAATTCATTATAAAAGACCCCACAATAACAAATTATAAATGTCACAGCCAACCAGAGACCATACAACACATAACAGGGGCATGCACAACACTCACACAAACAGACTATACACACAGACACAATCAGATAGCAAACGTCATCCATCAAAAACTAGCACTCAAATATAAACTCATACAAGATACAAACACTCCCTATTACAAGTACATACTACAAACAGTTCTAGAAAATACCACACACAAACTCTACTACGATCGCGCCATACTAACCGACAGAACCGTTCACTATAATAAACCAGATATAACCCTTCAAGATAAAGTTAATAAAGTCACATACTTCATAGATATTGCAGTCCCTAATACACATAATTTACAAAAAACAATAGGAGAAATATTAGTAAATATGCTGAATTGAAAGAAGAAGTGACCAGAATTTGGAGGCAGGAAAAAGTCTACGTAGTACCCATTGTTATCTCCACTACGGGTGTTATACCCAATCACCTCCACCACAGCCATAACTAATAGACCTAAAAGACTCAGTTTACATAACACTACAACAAGCCGCAATTTTAAACACATGCAGAATAGTTGGAAAGTTCATGCAAATTGAGGAAAATGAAATCACTCCTCATAACATTAATAATTCGTAAAAAAGAAAACATCGTCACCACACACACACACGCTACATTAACTTGGCTTGGCCCGTTAATGTAGCTTAAGCGCTCTGAACTCTAGGTCTGTGCTGATAAAGTTTACTTTCGTGTTTAATGCTGACTCAAAAAAACACTGCACTGCTGTACATATCCTCGATTTTGTTGATGTCTAAGCACATTAGTCGCCCGCAGTAAAAATCGAATAAAATCATAGTCTCGAACGTGATTTAATTTTTGTGCAACATTTACTTTAGCCCACTTACAAATTCTGCTGACGGATACTAATAATTATATGTTTAACTAGGTTATTAAGTGCAAGAAACTATTTTACGCAAACTAAATAAAAAATTACGTATTTAAGACTTTTTAGTGTTCTTTTTATTTTTAAGGTAAATAGTATCTATGTAAACTAGGTATATAAGAATAAATTAGATAATTAAATTTTGTCATTATTTCAAGACTTCTAATGTTAAATATTGTTAAGAATTTGATGTCCTTATAAGTACCAAAAATCAAAATCAAAATCAAAAGTCATTTATTCAAACTAGGCTGAGAATCAGCACTTTTCGAACGTCAAAATTACATAAGACAGTCCCCCCAAAACGCCCACCCTTCACCACTTCCTAGTGCTTTAGCTGGGAAGAAGAAGTGGCGCAACAAACTCCCCAGCAGCACAGCTGTCTGTTCAGTTAGAAAAATTTGATTCTATACAAAAGTTTGCAAAATCATTTACATTATTACGCAACATAAAACATAAATCTAATTAGCCATATGTCAGCTAGCAGACGCCAATAAACCAACCAAAAAAAAAAAAAAAAAAAGAATAATATAAAAAAAAAACGAGAACTATATGTACCTACTCAAGCAGAAATAAGTAGTTAATATAAACATAAACATAAATTAACTAAATAAAAGCCTCTAGGCACAAAGGGCGTGCCCGCTTACATATAGCTATTTATAGCTGCAACTGGAAGTTATAAATGATAAACTAGGACCATCGAAGTAAATAAATAAAAATGAATTACTAATAACATTAACAAAACCGAGATCAGCAAGACGACCAGTCACCACAAGCAGCACCCGTTCACGAGCATAACGCAAAGATCAGCCATTACCCCCCTCGCCATATTTGAGGGAAGGAGACAACCCGACCTCCGACGCTACCGCAAGCAGTGACATCTAAGGGAGCATGACGAACCTGCTGCCGGTTGCTCAGGCAAAAATAATAATTATCCATTGTCGAGGTCGCTAGCTAACCACATATTGCAATACAACTCATATAGAAAACATTGTAATGAGTCATCAATAAATTAAATTAAAATCAATATTAAAATAAAATTGACTATAAGTACAGTCCAAATAAAAATAATAATACCATAACGTGTGAACTCATGCCGCCTGTGATACAGGTTTATCCTAGTACAGGCATCTAACATTATGATACCTTTGTAAATTATTTCTAAGATTTTATGTTAATACTTTACCAATTTTATACTTAATAAAAAATATATAATATGTCGTGGCGTGAGACGATGGTGTCAACTCACACCTCGTCCAGTTTCTTATCAGCGTGAGACGAAGGCGTCAGTCACACCTCGGCTAACTCTCAAGATCACTGTGGTCTTCGTTAGCGCGCAGAACTTGTTGATATTAAATAATGAATTATTGTTTCCGATAAGAAAGGCGACGACGTAAACCTTATTACGTCGAACGTGGCCGTGGGTCGGCTTGGTATTCCCGTGAGAACGTTTTAAGACGATAGAGTTTAGCATCAGAGGAGCCTGGATCAGGCAGTCAGTTCCATTCAGACCACGAGACTGAGCGCGACCCGCGGACTCGTTGCGCCCTTCTAATTAATTTAGACTTTTCTAGTTAGAGTGCTTATACGCGTTTTCTTTGGCCACGAAGTAGACAGATAGTTACATAATGAACAATTTAATTAATAATTGCCCTTCTGACGATGATTGTGAGCCCGATAACCGTCTCGCCCGCTCGGACATCAGAAGTGGTATAAGAGTGGGTTAAGAAATCTTCTGATAGTGAAAACAGTGCGAATAGACAATAACTGTTCGAATAACAGAGTTTTACCATGATTGCGTTGATAGCTACTCGCGCGTCAAACAACTGGCCCGAGTCACTGGCTGATTCAACTTGGGTTCGATTCCCGTCAGACAGACTTGCACGATGCGTAATCATGATGAGGGTCTTTGATATCATTAATGCTGCCCGACTGACAAAGAAGTGAAACAGAGTGTTTGAGTGAGAACGAGTAAAGGTGTTACATCCGGTGAGTCGTTACCATTTTATAAGCTAACCATGAATGAGTTTCTCAGGTTAAACATTTATTTAATGGTTTCGTGAAATGTTATTTTGCATTTTGAAATCATGATAAGTACTTTGTTGTTTAGATGATGTTTTATTGTGATGTCACATCACATGTTGTTCGGTTTTATCGAATTAATTGATGTCGATTGAGAGAGGCGGAAACGACAGGTATTCACATAGAATGATTCACTTTTATGTTTGCGCGGTTCAATATGTTTGAATTATCCAAGTTGAAAGTCATTTTAACCACGGAGTCGGTAAAATGTAAACAGAACTGATGGACAGAAATTGAGAATCTCATTTATGTAAGAACCACTCAGTTATTACTATAGTATCGCGAGACGATGGTGTCAACTCACACCTCGTCCAGTTTCTTATCAGCGTGAGACGAAGGAGTCAGTCACACCTCGGCTAACTCTCAAGATCACTGTGGTCTTCGTTAGCGCGCAGAGCTTGTTGATATTAAATAATGAATTATTGTTTCCGATAAGAAAGGCGACGACGTAAACCTTATTACGTCGAACGTGGCCGGGGGTCGGCTTGGTATTCCCGTGAGAACGTTTTAAGACGATAAGAGTTTAGCATCAGAGGAGCCTGGATCAGGCAGTCAGTTCCATTCAGACCACGAGACTGAGCGCGACCCGCGAACTCGTTGCGCCCTTCTAATTAATTTAGACTTTTCTAGTTAGAGTGCTTATACGCGTTTCCTTTGGCCACTAAGTAGACAGATAGTTACATAATGAACAATTTAATTAATAATTGCCCTTCTGACGATGATTGTGAGCCTGATAACCATCTCAGCCGCTCCGACATATATATATATATATATAATATAATATATAATATTATAATTATAATTATAATAATATATTAATGTTCACGCGTCTATGATGTGACTCTCATGCGCACTACAGCTGGCAGGCGAACGCGGAGAAGGCAAACCCGAGGGAGCGGGGGGCAGGAGCGCGCCGCGCGGCCATCCGCCCGGGCGACGAACACTCCATCGACAGCGCGTTGTACTAGCTAGTCGCTTTGATAGATATAACTACTTAATATATCGTTTTCTGTTGTACTACATTTATAAAATTAAAATAAAACTTCAGTTGTTGTCGCAATAAGAAATAATCATTGAAGAGTACCTGTTTAAGTTCCTGACCTCACACACAAGAGACACATCACAAACATATGGACCTACGAGCCGAATCGCTGCAAGAAGACCACATTCGAGATCAGCGCAATTCAGAGGCCAGTAACTCCGTTCCTGTAACCCATCCCTTAATAACGAATAGTGCTAATACTTGTTAATGTAAAAATTACAGTGACCGTTACGCGTGACACGGTGATCTGCGTTTACCCACTTCTTGTCGGAAAATCAACGGCCGTTTTCAAATTGTAAGTACTATCCTTTGTCTTCATAACCACCGAAATGACGAAAAAACGGCAATCCCTTACAGTTGAGTCTGATGAGATAACAGGTAACGTAGTCAAAGATTTAGTAAAGAAGCGAGGTATAGTTAAAAGGAAATTATCTTTATTTGTAAAGTATATTAATTCTTTAGAAAACAGTGTCATAAGTAATGCTCAGAAAACAGAATTACAAGTTCGTATGCAAAGGGCAGAAACCTTATTATTAAGTTTTTCGGAAATTCAAGATGAAATAGATCTTAACGTGTCGGATAGTCAATCAGCTGTAGAATTAGAGGAAAGGGAGTCTTTTGAAAATCGCTATTATTCCACTGTGGCTAATGCCAAATGCTTGCTAGATCAAAATGATTCTTCTAACGCTATATCACAGGAAACAGCTTCCAAATCTTCCATTTCCATCAAACTACCCACTATTAAGCTACCCTCCTTTGATGGCTCATATGATCAGTGGTTGGAGTTTAAAGACACATATGTATCGCTTATTCATAATTCAAAAGACATAGATGAAATACAAAAAAATCACTATTAACGTTCTGCCCTCACTGGTAATGCCTTACAAGTCATTAAATCATTAGAGTTTTCCGCTGAGAATTATTGTATTGCCTGGGATTTGCTTGAGAATCGCTATAATAATAATCGTTTGTTGCTGCATAACCACGTTAAAGCTTTATTTGCTATACAGCCAATGAACAAAGAGTCTTCAGCTCAAATTAGGAAATTAAGTGACAGCATTTTGAGAAATCTTCGACCGCTCAAAATATTAGGTGAACCCACTGATTCATGGGATTCCATAGTCATCTTCTTTATAGGATCTAAGTTAGATGCTTCTACAGAATGAGAATGGGGAAATTATAAAGGAAATTTAAATAACGAGTTACAGGGTAAGTTTGTGAAACCAACATTAGTTGATTTCGTTAAATTCCTTAAAAATCGAGCAGACATGCTTGAGATGATTAAAATTTCTAACAATAAAACAGTTGACAACAACTCTAAAAAACCGCTGTCGAATCAAGTCAATAATAGCACCCATAGTTATGTTGCTACGCAATCAAATAAGAGCCATAATAATAAGGCATCTAGAAACTCAAAGCGTTCTCGCGTTTGTAACATGTGTCATGCTAGCCATGCGCTTTATTCATGTACCAAGTTCATAAATTTATCGGTAGATAATAAGTCTAAATTTATCGATGAAAAGAAGCTTTGTAGGAATTGTTTGCGGGCCGGGCATGCTGAAATGAACTGTTGGTTTGGACCGTGCAAACAATGTAATTCAAAGCATAATTCATTACTTCATTGTGACACTAAAGTATCCAATGAATCATTAAAAGCAACGTCGCGAGATGAGCCTGTTGCAGGCAATTCGCAGACCGCGTTGTTACATTCAGTGGCTAACGCGACTAACAAACAAGACAATAATTGCTGTCACTCATTAATATTGCAGCCTGTCTTGTTGTCGACAGCCTTAGTTGAGATGACGTTTGACGTTTGACGTTTTGACGTTTCAACTGGTGGGATCGTAGTCAGATTTTTTAAATAAATAAAATAAAATAAACTCGTTATAGTGTCTGGAAAGTTTTTAATAAAGAGTTCAGCAACTTATTATAACATATACAGTGTAGTGAGGTCTTGTGATTGCTCCTAAGGTGCCTAATTACTGCATAATCCAATTTTAGAAATCACCAAACCAAAACATAAATACCCTCAATTTTATATGAAATAAGTTTGCGAAAATTAACAGCTGTTCAAAGTAAACAAATAATAGTAATTGTGTGTCACACTAGAAGTTCTGCTGAATTCATTCTTGCAATAAGAATGGCGGTGAAGTGCGGTGAATGCGAAAAATTCGCGTCAGCGGTTGACATAGCTAGGTGCTCAAAGTGCAGCATCTCGTATCACCGAGTGTGTGTCGCCCTCCCTACGAAAGGCTCCATAGTCTCTGCCTGGCACTGCCCTGACTGCAGGAAAAATGTCCGAAGGGACAATAAGGCCGAAACTCCGGTGCGAGGTTGTGTGGCGGACGTACAGAGTGAGGAGTCGACGCCTTCGACGGCGCAACTGTCAGCTGCCGCATCGCCGACGCTTTTGTCTCCTGTTGCACCGGTGACGCCCCAGTCAATCGCTGCACCGTCGTTGCCTGTGATCAGGGAGTTCCCGTCGGACGTAGGCTCCGCATTGAGATTGGTGGTGGAGGAGATTCGCAGCTTACGCTCTGAAGTCTCAGAGCTTCGGAAAGATGTCGCGGAGCTGAAGGCATCTACCGACTCGTGTCACACGCGCATGGATGGGATTGAGTCCAGACTGGAGGCGCTGGAAAAGCGTCACGATGCCGGATGCGATCCGACATCAAACTTAAATGCAGTGGAGAGTGTGGTTCTACAGCTCAAGAGGGACCTCAATGACAGGGATCAGGAGCTGATGGCAAACGATCTGGTGATAGGGAACGTACCTGAGTCGCAAGCTGAAAACCAAGCACACCTGTTCCAGCTAATTGCCACAAAGCTGGGAGTTACTTTGGAGGACCGTGACATCGTGAGTGCGGAGCGAGTCGGCGGCAGACATATTAATGCGACAAGCCCACGAGTCTCAACAGAGCCCCGCCCTCCCGCTATCATGGTGCGCCTCGCTCGACGTGACCAGCGTGACGCCGTGTTGAACGGAGCTCGCGTGCGACCTGTCGCCACAACGGAGAATCTCAGACTCTCCGGGAGACCCGTACGCTTCTTTGTGAATGAACGGCTGACCAGATCAAATCAGCAGTTGTTTCGTCAAACAAGGGCAGCTGCGGGGATTCATGGATGGCGGTTCGTATGGACGAAGCGCGGTCACATCATGGTCCGACAAAAGCCTGGAGAAACCACTCACAGGATTGCATCTGAGGAAGACATTAAGCAACTTATTGGACCACTTATAAATTTTTGTTTGTTGCTTCACATTATTTTGTATCCGTTCATAGTTTTACTAACTGTAATCGTTTAGTATACATGGTTTCTGTGTGTCGTATCTGTCGTGATCTGGGTAGCTGCGAATATCAAAGTGAGTACTGCTGTCAAATGAGGAACATAGTTATATTATCTACACATATTATTATTTACACACAAACAACAACAATATTTACAAACAATACATATATTTTATTATTTACAATTCATAATTTACTACCAGAACTAAAACTTATGTACAATTATAATTATTTACACAAAACAAATAAATAAAAATACTTAATAAATATTATATTAATGAAATATTATCCTTGCTATATACATACACGACTTCCTTAGCTGAAAATGAGGTGTTCAGATGCATTTTCGAACAAAACGTAGCCGACAAGTTACCAGAGATGTCCTTGGAATCCTTCTTGACCTACATAAAATTAAGCCACAAATCGGGGAAGAGAGATGCTACGGCCTGTAACTACGTTGTTGAAGTTTCAGCCGATATACGGAAAGCCCTAATCCCTCAATAAAAGCTTTTTATAAATTGGACGTCCTGTCCTATCAGGGACTTTACATTGGTAACAAGGTGTTATAAATGCCAACAATATGGCCATGCAGCAAAAACTTGCCGAGAGATCGTATCTACGTGTGGTCACTGCGGTGACGCGGGCCATTCGTTGTCCGAATGCGCGAAGAAAGCCGACATTCCAATATGTGCAACTTGCTCACGCTTTAAAAAGCCTAGTGATCACAAAACAGGAGACGCTGAATGCCCTGCTAGGAAAATAGCAGAATACAGATATATTAACTCCATCGATTATGAGGGCACCTAGTGCGTCATACTCAAGGCCTGACTTCCGTAACTCTTGTTGCTGACTCAACATATATCCCTGGCGACTGCGCTGTCCTACTTACTTGTGATTTGTCGCTGTCTAAGAATATTAGCCGACCTCTTCAACATCGAATGTAGCCATGAAGGTGATTTATGCAATATTTGTTTTAACCTAGTTAATAATACTGCAGACGTAATTGTAATCGTGTAACTAAGTGCAAACAACTATTTACCTTAATTAATAGTGTTCAAGTAAATGATAACATAATAAATTAACTAGCTATCTCATTATTCCTAAAAACTTATGATTATTCTAAATACTGTTAAGAAATCAGTTGTCCTAATAAAAATCATAAGAACTAATGCCACCTGTGATACAGGGTTATCCTAGTACAGGCATCATACTTTGTAATACCTACATTATTTCTAAGCTTTATACTGTATTTTACCAATTTTTATTTTTTGAATTTTATTATTATTATATTAATTTATTATTATTATTATATACATTTATATAACCATTATTATTTACATGCCATGACTAAGTCAAAATTACTAAAGTTTGGTTTATTTAATGCGGGCTCTCTGGCAACTAATCAGGACGAGTTTCTAATTGCAATGTCTCAACACTCAGTGGATTTAATGGCAATCAACGAAACGTGGCTGCGACCTGGGGAGGAGGGGCGCGCGCCTAAGGTTCCGGGGTATAGGTTGAAGCACGTGCCGCGCCCTACGGCTATACGCGGGGGACGGGGCGGAGGAGTAGCTTTTTACATTAAAACGGGAGTACGGGCGCGTGTACGGCCACACTCAGATCAATCTGATGTAGAACAGATGTGGCTGAACCTAACTGTCAATGGTAGGAAGTTGTTGATTGGCACTGCATACAGGCCACCCTGGTTTGAATTGTCAAAATTTCTGGATGGCATAAATTACAGTATTAGCGCATTGGCACCTTACGATCATTTGGTATTACTGGGGGATTTCAATGTAAATTTATTGGATACAAACAATACAAAAACTAAAGATATGACGGAATTCCTAAATTATACCAATCTAAATCAAGTAGTGCAGTCACCAACTCATTTTGTAGGGGATAGTAGTACTCTCATAGACGTTATTTGTACCGATGTGGGGGTTCGTAATGTACTGGTCAGTCATGTCAGCGAACTTGGTCATCATTCGTTTATTGTATGTGATACTCTCATAAAGAAGGTGAAAAGTAAGCCTAGGCTAGTTGTGTATCGGCCTCTAAGGGATATATTGGTGGATTAATAAATAAATAAATAAATATTTTTTTTATTACCACAAAGTTCAAGTACATTGCACTGTATACTTACTGGGGCTGTCTCAACTCATGTATTACTTACTGAGGCTGTCTCAACTCATGTATAGCATGTAACTTTTGAGACTGAATAAACATATTTAATATTTAATTTAATACAGATTAAAGATCTTAATTTATCAATAGGTAAGTAAGTACAATAGGTTCAACCCTGTCCCCTAAACTAGGCTAGGCCTGTATCTTAGGGGGCAGAATCCGGCTATAGTGTATGCTTAAGTGATTCTATTCTATGATTCTATTTTGGCAGACGTGCCAGTGGACTGTGTCAAGTGGGTGCATTTTTTTATGTTGTGGTAAGCTTTAAAAATGTGAGAGTGAGAAAGTGAAGAGTGAGTTGTATAGTATAAGAGTAAATGTTTGATGAATGTGTGAGGAAGTGGATTGGGTGTTTTGTGAAAGTGTTGTATGTAGTGAATGAAGTGGGTGCGCGAGTGATGAGCGCGTGTGCGAAAAATAGGTGGATTACACATAAGAGGTGTTTATTAGGTGATGTAGGTTAAAAGAGATTCCGTTCCATCATAGTTCTGTTTTAGCAGTCATTCAATTACTGTTAGTTTTAGTTTAAACCTAGGGAGGCCAAGAATATTTAACTTTTTATGGGCTTTGGTATAAATGTGGGTACTTATTACGTAAAATTGGTGCCTTGCAAACTTCGTTTTATGTTGAATGCTGGGAATTATATGTTTACGTTTTTTGGAATCAGGGAGAGCCAAACTGCCATGTATCCTAAGAATTGACCGAAGCACAAACAGCTGTCTTACAGTTAAAACCTTACAGTCTGCATAAAGTTGCGCTGTTGGATATCTGCGTGGTTTCTTTGTCATAACTTTAAGGACTGCTCTTTGCGCTCTCTCAGCCCTCAGGAGACTTGTCTTTTTGGCTCCACCCCACACATTAATACAGTACCCTAGCACCGATTGGCACAGCGCAAAATACACCATTTTAAGAACATCATGGTCAGCTGCCCCTTGAGTGATTTAAAGATAGGGATAAGACGCAATGTTCGGGTGGTAAGTGTGTCTAGGTGTTTGTCCCATCTTAGTCCGTTGTCTATATGGATGCCGAGGTATTTTACGCTGTCATCTCTTCTTAATTTTAGACAGGAGCAATTTGTTGAAGGACTTATACATGAGTGTGCCGTTAAGGTGAAAGTACTTGGTGGCCTCATATTGCAGCGGATGGCGAAAGGCACATATGAAGTTTTGGCCAGATTTAATATCAGTAGGTTAGAGTTAAACCAGTGCATGATTCTACTTAGGGCAGACTCAGCGTTGCTTTTAACGGCGTCCCAAGATGGACCGTGAGCGATAATTGCGGTGTCATCTGCATAGGTGTATATGCTGCAGTTTGGGAGCGTCATATTGCAGAGATCGTTTATGTAAATTTGAAACAATGTCGGCCCCAGTATGCTACCTCGTGGAACGCCGTAGGTCACTAGTTCTTCGTTACTCAAATGATGTTCAATTTGGACTTGTTGACTACGGTTTTTAAGGTAATCTATGAAGATTTCCAGAGCCTTGCCACGAACACCCAAGGATTCCAACTTGGAGATAAGTTTGGGCATAGAAACCGTGTCAAATGCTTTAGAAAGATCTAAGAAAATTCCCAGGCACTTCGTCTTTTCATCGAGTTTTTTAGCAACCAATTGCGTAAGAATTAGTACCGCGTCTTCAGTTGATATCCCTGAACGAAAACCGTATTGGTTGTCAGCTATAAGACGAAATTTGTCTAGGAAGTTTCTAAGTTGTTTATTGAGAATCTTCTCAAAAATTTTAGAAAGTGAAGTGAGTACCGATATGGGTCTGTAATTGTTAACACAGTTTCTGTCCCCTCCCTTGAAAATTGGGTGCAGAATAGCTTTTTTAAGAGCATTCGGGAAAACTCCTGACTGAATGCAGAGGTTAAAGATGTAGGCTATATGTGGAACCAGGATATGACGATGCGTTTTAAGCAATGATGACGTGATACCGTCCCAACCTACAGCGCAGTCACTGCGTAGCTGAAGTATGGTTGCTTCCACGTCCCTTTCGTCTATTTCTGTGATAACAAGCGAATTACAGGGCTGGCTATTTGTTAAAGTTTTAGGGGAACGACTGCTGAAGGTATGTGTGGTTTGATTTTGAAGTATCTTAGAGGCCAAGTTTTTACCTACATTGGTGAAAAAAGTGCAAACATTATTAATGGAGGAAGTCAGAGTGTCACATAATTTCAACAATATGTCTGAACTAGTTCGTATTGGGCGAGTGTTGGTGATTTCTTTGATTGTTTTCCAGAGTGACTTAAGGTTGTTTTTACTTTTTTGTAGAGTTTTTTTGTACTTTTTTGTAGTTTGAGATTAAAGTTATTGCTAGGTTTGTTGTTGCTAGTTTCGTTGAGGGTTCCTATCAGACCCGCTAACAAATCAGGGACGGCGCTCTTTAGTGTATGTGATGATAAAGTGATGATCTTATGTACGTTTTTAATGGATGTTATTTGTGAAATAGTGCTAGTGGAGAATTGAGAGTTACTGAGTTTGGATTTGTATGTGTGTGAGATTTGCTGTTGTTGGTGTATACATTCACTAATTAGACTTGAAAACAAATTGGAAGTAATGAAATAAATAATAATAAGGAGCTTAATAACTAGTCACATACTGGTGGTGGGTAGAGTCTGAAGACATTTATCTGAACGAATTAAAATATGTTTATCTCCCTGTACCTTCCGCAGGAAGATATTTCCATTAGCAATCCAGCAGTATTTATAGTCGTACTTTTTGGCAAACTCCCGAGATAGATAAAACAGTTTTTTGGTGTTGGCAGGTAATTGTTCGGTGATGTAAATAGGCTGACATTTTCCCGGAATACCAATAAATGCTGTGTTTAACTTATTCTCTTTCTGTTTATCTTTGTTGTAAGATTGGACAGCTGATAATAGTGACTGTTTGGATTGAACTGAGGTAAATTCCGCAATAATTGGGCGAGGTGTTGCAGAATTGATCGATTTCCCAGGTAAACGGTAGATGTCGAGAAACTCGGGTTCAGCTAGGTCAACTCCAACTCGTTTGCCTATGTTACAAACGGTTGTAATGAGACTTACGTTGTTCTCATCATTTTCTGCTGGAATGTTTCAAATTTCGATACCCGAAGAGCGTGACATGAGTTGCATGTCGTGAATTTTTCTCTCTAAATTTTCTATATACACCAGTTGTTCCTGCCGTTCCCTTCGTAGGACCTCAACTTCTCTTTTTATTTCCTCGAAATTGTTGTTCATGAATGTTAACGATTTCATGATCTCTTCGTTTGACTGTCGAATCTCTATGTTGGATGCTTGAATTTTGCTGTTTTGAGCTTTAATATCAGCAGTATCGGAGACGAGTTTAGATATTAAACTCGTTTGTTCCGATATGGTCTTGGTTAAATTTGAGGCACTAGTGTCACGTTCCTTCTGCCAAGCATCAAGTTTGTCTTCTAGCTCTTGCGAGCTCAAGGCTGCACCGCTCCGATGTGTCTTTTCTTGTCGAGCGCGTTTATTTCTGGTTGTGTTGACATGAGCGCTTTCCTCGACTGCCGATTTAATATCAGGTTCGGATTGAGTCTGTGTAAGGGTCAGTATTTTTGTTGCATTTTTTGGCTTATCCGGTGGAGAGCGTTGTACGCCAGCCATTTTTATTTTATTTTATCGACAAGTTATTATTCAATAGTACTGTATCAAGTAGTAGAAATAGTTCTCTGAAATGGCCGGGGTGGCGCCACTAGTCGTCTGCTCTCACAGAGCGACTCAGGCGCACCGCGTTCGTAGCTGGAACGCTGCGCCAAACGCTTTGTCGGTAGGTTGGTAGCACCGGGACAGTTGCGCACTCACCGGATTTACGCCTTTATGCAGTCCGCACAACCACGAAGATTCCTTGCACTCTTGGATTTGGCACTATGATACGGCACTTTTAGATAAATTTGCTAGTTAGTTTATTGTCCGAATTAAACTTGCTGGTGGTTTGAAAACAATTATTGTGAGATTAAGCCACACTAGGTTTGCGTTTTGTTGAAAACTAAGTGCGTTGACTACCGATGAATAATTCTACGAATATTAAATGAAGCACGTCTACCTCTCACGTGTTGCGTTCCAGGATTTTGAAATACATCAGAAATACATCATACAGGATTATTTTGCAGTTGATCTGAAACTCATGTCATGGTTTGAAATTGGTTCACTGCCTGATGTAAATAGCATGATTGAACATTTTAATGCCATTATTATCCAACTATACGACTTACAAGCCCCCATAAAAAGTAAGATATTTAGGGACCGACCCACGCCGTGGATAACGGATAATATTAAATTGATGTTTAAGCTGCGAGACGAGGCAAAAATTAATTATAATAAGGATAAGACAGACACTACAAAGAATTATTATTTAGATAAAAAAAAACAGTCTGTTACAGCACTAATGCAGGAAAGGAAGGTGCACTTTCACAGGCACATTAATAATCAGATAAACCACCCCCAAAAACTTTGGAAAAATCTGAAATCAGATGTTTTCGCAGAACATAGTGAAAGTACGCTTCCCGGGCAATTTAATGACCCAGACGAGATAAACAAGGCATTTCTCAATATACCAGGGCAGTGCATATTTCCCACATCACAGATATCATATTTTGACGCGAATAGGTTTGGTGAATCTCAATTTGTAATACGAAATGTTAATGAGGAGGAAATTTTGAAAATTATTAAGAGCTTGGGGACAAATGCTAAGGGGATTGATGGAGTCAGTCTGGATATGATTATGCTAACATTACCGACCACCCTTCATGCTATTACTACAATTATAAATAAGTCGATAGATACCCACACTTTCCCTGACTTGTGGAAGTGCGCTATTGTGCGACCTTTACCCAAAATCGGCAACCCTACTACTTATAAAGATCTACGTCCTGTTAGCATTTTGCCTTGTTTATTGAAAGTTTTAGAGAGGGTGGTTTATAATCAGATGCTGGAATATTTAGAGGCAAACAATATGCTACCCGACCATCAGTCTGGTTTTAGGAAGGGACGTGGGACCACCACAGCCCTTTCTGACGTGGTGGGGAATATCCTGGAGGCGCGGGACAGGGGGGAGGGAACAATCCTTGCACTCCTGGATTTTTCACGGGCCTTCGATGCAATAAACACCACTCTGTTACTTTCCAAGTTGGCCTATTATGGTTAGTAGGGTATTATTGGGCATTCTATACCACTTTCCTCCAGTACTGTCGGACAGTGGTATAGAATGCCCAATAATGAACGATCGACTCGACTCTCTAGTGTATGACTGTACTGTCCTCCAGTAGCTCGGTGAGTTTCTCGCCTTCGCTACGGACAGCGGTATAGAATGCCTATTTACGAACGATCGACTCTAGTGTATTACTGTACTCGACCAATGATCATTCGAGTGCGCCATCACTATCCTCCAGTAGCTTGGCGAGTGCGCCATTGCTGCGCATAGTAGTGATAGTAGTAATTTATGATTGAACAACAACGAGTTTGTTTATAAGATTTTATTTAGCAGGTAAAATATTGCGATTTGACGATCTAAATACACGTCTTTCTAGTTATGTATTCAGTTTATTGGTCATAAAACATTGGTTTTTCTGGGAACAATATATCAGCCGAAAGCACGAAGTCTTGTAGTTTTCGCCACTGAGGAGAATCTGTATCGGTCTGGAACTTGAGTCGAATGAGCGCCTTCTTCCACAGCTCCAGGGAGTTGGTGTGGTGCGCGTCGTCAGCCTTGTACACCTTGCAGTCGATGTAGTACTCTCCGTCGATGCTCGCTGCTCGCCGCTCGCAGCCGTTGGTCACTCGGTTCATGAAGAATGATGACAGACATGTAATGTTCGATGAACCTTCTTTGAGCTCGGTGTCAGTTCCGTGGTTGTTACTGATACCGAATATATCATTACCAACATTGTTTTTTTTACTGAAACAACAATGAAAACTACTGTTAGTTCATCACACACTTTTATGATTTAATAATCGTTTAGATTCGTATTGCAAACAAAAAATCCTACACAACATGAGAGACGCGTAAATAAAAATATATCAGATAAGTCTATAGAAACTGTTAGCAGACTTATTACAGACATTATTCACTGATTATAAACTAAAACACGGCTTGCAAGTTATGAAAAGTAAAACACTTTTTTAACACTAAATAATTCAATATTTTGTATAGATACCTCGGATGAGTTAAATTCGTTGAAGACGTACGCGACTTGCGTTTTCCATTGCTGTCTGCAGACGGTTTGCGGCTGGATTTAGTTTTCTGTTGAGTGATCGCAGCTTGTCGAAAGTATTCACACTCAGAGTCCGACCTGAAATAAAGACAAGAAACAAAAAATTAGTTAAACATATTACAATACAAATACGACTCTGAACCATGAAACGGTTGGAATGTTTTTACTTACATTTTTCCAACTATCCACAATCGGTTTGATGGGTTGGTGAGGGCAGGCGCAGGGACTGACGGCAGCAGCAGATGGCTATCAACACTAATATTGACAGTAACTCGTGGTGTACAGTAAGACTGATCGCGGAGCACTACTTGAAGATTACTTCCACACTTGTAGACTGCAATTACTAGGTATCGAGTACTCCGAAAACATGTAGCTTATAAGTCACAAATGAGCAATAATCCACTATATTAAATAATACTGCAACCGATCGGTTACTGATGCATGAAACAACTTTTTCCATGCACGTATTATACCCATTCAAAAAATAAAGACTAAGGATTATTCAGGTAGCATCGAATGTCGATGCAGCGAAACGGCTTAGGGCTGACAAAATTATAACGCGTAAATAACAATCAACGCAAATAATTAGCTTTCAAGTAATTAATAAAAAATAAAATTACATTGCATTGCTGTATACGAGTAATAGGTAATTAGCTATTTTACATATCTTATTCAATATCTAAGTTTTACTTGTAATTGCTTGAATGTTTTGCTTGAGTAAAGCATAGGAAATAAGTTATTAGTTTGACTTGGTTTAAAGATGGGATGTAAACAAGAGTTTTATCATTTATTGAAGAGTTACGTGACCTATTTCCGAAGTTCTTCATCAGATCTTCTACAAATTGAAATGGGACCACACCGAGAAAATACTCGTACAAAAAAAAGAATACTACATGTTTTTGATTTTAAGCCACAATTTAGTGTGTAAAAGATACTTGCCTATACGTACATAAATGTGAATGCGTGTCAACCTTACCTAAAATAGCTGATTGTTGCGAGTGTGACTTAGCTGACAGGAAAAAATAATTCGGTTGGGTACACGTGTAATATTTTATGCAATAACAAACATTAAGCGCAGGTCACATCGCCAGCTGCGAGCGAGCGAGGCAGGCGAGCAGCGTTCCACCTCTTTTCATACTTCGTTTCACACCCCGAACTATGAACCGAAATATGAAAAGAGCTTATACGCTGCTCGCCCGGCTTGCCCGCTCGCTCGCTAGCTGGCGATATGACCTGCGCTTTATGACGAAATATTTTATTGTTTGATTGAAAGAACGTTGACTACTTGTATAAACATCCTGTAACGATTTCGACTTTAATTATTATTTGCATTTGTATTATTTAAAAGTTGAAAACTGACAAAGCTTATAACATTATATCGAAGCTACGGAGCGACGGAGTATAAAATCGTTTTGAGAGTACCTATGTGATTACATAATTATTTTGCAGGTAAATAATAAATCATTCTTTTTGTTTAAAATATTGTTAATTTTACACTATAAGTACTTACTTACCTTTTTTAATTTTTCAGAAATATTTAAATGAACATTTGGATTACTTCATGATGAAGAAGTGATCATCAAACGAGAGAACGTATGTCATTACATAATTATTGTGCAGGTAATTAAAAACCATTATTTTTGTTTAAAATATTGTTAATTTTTCACTATAAGTACTTACCTACCTATTTAATTTTTCAGATATGTTTTGATGAACATTTGGATTAGTTCATGAAGAAGTGATCATGAAACTAAAGAACGTGAGCAAAATTGACCTGTATTAGATAATTCTGCTATGCTACTGACCTCGATTGTTTATGTATACTAGGTAAGATCGTGAATGTTACTTATAAGTATTAATCTATTTATGTTGAATTTAGTGACTATATTGTATGTGAATTAATTTCGAAAAGTAACAATACCTAATATGCCTCACTGTTCGGTTTGCAAAGTATTTATAGGTAATCGTCGATGGTCTGGTCATTTACGTAGCAATGTTCATAAAAACAAAAGCACGACTCCTATTTATGATAACGTTGTAATGATTAATTCTTCGTTTAAAACACGAATCGTAAGATACAAGATCATTGCAACTAGCGAACAAATAAATAATTTCCCTGAGGTGTTTCTCCATAATATAAGTGAACAAGTTAAAAATCTAATAGATCGTTCACTACAGAAACATACAGCTGTCAAAATTAACTTCGAATTTTTTTCTTTATTTCTTATGTATAAAAATGATCAACAGGAAATGAAATCATTCGCTACGAAAAACATTATCATTAATTTTAATTACGATTTTGATTTAACTTATAAATCAACAGTTGATTCACTGTTAAAAAAAGTTGAAGAATTTCAGGAGAGAGATAGTGGTTGGACATTTTTGCGCAATTCGCATTTAGAAATAAATATCAACCTCTCGGCGGATCTAAATTTATAACATTGCCAAAGTTTATAAAAAATAAAAGAGCTTGTTTGAACATTCGAAACAAAGATGAGTATTGCTTTTTATGGTGTGTTGTGGCGGCCCTGTACCCCACAACCCGACATCCCGATAGAGTTTCGTCTTATCCATACTTCCAGGATGTTATAAATATCGATGATTTGTCATTTCCAATCACATTTTCGGACATAGCTGTCTTTGAGAAAAATAATCCATTACTGAATATATTCGTGTATGGTTTAAAAAATGATAAGACAATCATTGGACCTTTGTATACATCAACGAATAATAAATCTAAGAGTATCCATCTATTGCTTTTAGAAAATAACAGTAATTCTCATTACTGTCTAATCAAAGATTTGTCTCGTCTAGTCAAAAATCAGATGACCAAACACCATGGTAAACTATACGTCTGCGAAACATGCTTATTGTTTTTTCCAAAGCACAGCCAAATTAAATCACACCTGTGTGGGGGAATTGTCACCGTTTTACCAGAACAGGGATCATTTCTAAAATTTAAAAATTATGATAGAAAACAAAACATTCCTTTCGTGATATATGCTGATTTCGAAACATTACTCGAACCGATTTCCGGCGATGAATTCAACACCGCCAACACGTCATACTCACAACGCCACGTTCCGAGCGCGTTCGCCTATAATGTAGTATCATCATTTAATGATAGGGTTAACGGATATAGAAGTTATCGCGGAAAAGATTGTGTTTCAAAATTTGTACATTTTCTGACTGAAGATGTTAAAGCAATACATAGAATTCTGTCCAAAAACAAGCCTATGATATATACGATTTTAAACACTCTGATAAGTGCTACATTTGCGAAAATTTACTGTTGACCGATAGAGTAAGGGATCACTGTCATATTACAGGTCGATACCGAGGCGCAGCACATCGACACTGTAATCTGCAACATAAAGTACCAAAATTCGTTCCAATATTTTTTCATAATTCGTCTGGCTACGATTGTCATTTATTTATAAAAAAGTTAGGCGAAATTCTAGGGCAAATTTAAATAATACCCAAGAACAAGGAAAAATATATAGCATTTACAAAGTATATTCCTACTGCTGATAACGAGTATATACAAGATAGTTAATTGATTCAGGCGTGACTTTGCGGAAATCCATTATAAAATACAATAGACGCTGATATATTTAGTAACCTATTCCGCTTGACTATTCTTCAAGAGACATAAAAACCCTGTAAGAAATCGACACGTGTTTCACCTCTCAACGAGGCATCTTCAGGATGACGATTGACCAATTGCAAACCAGAACGCGACGTGTTACCACACCGAGCGCTGGACGCAGAGTGAATCAAATCGCCCGACACCCCCACTTATATAGGATTGCTGCTCGGCGCTGATTGGCTAGGACCGTTATCAGTGCGATAAGCGCGATAAGGGGCGAACAATCGCAACAAAGGCGACCTTGGAATACTGGTATTTAATTCGTTCAACAGTGTAACGGTCGCTGTATTATTTTTAACAATTTCTAAACTCTCTAATACTGACATTTTAAATCCTTTATCACAAGTGTGTAAAATTTTGAATGTGTTATTATTATTTAATGAATGACCTGAATCTATTAAATGTTGAGCAAAATGAGATCTTTCTGGACAACTATGCCTATAAGCTGCAATATGTTCCTTATATCTTGTTTGGAAATTACGACCAGTCTGACCTATGTAAATACCATTACAATCATCGCAATGTAATTTGTAAACACCTGATTTTTTATGGTTTTCTAAACGATCTTTTCCGTTACAAATCCGTCGTAAAGAATTATCTGTTTTAAATGCTACCCTTATTTCATTTCTACACAAAGTTTTTGAAACCCTATCACTAATCGACCCTAAGTACGTCAAACTACCTATATATTGATGTGGTTTTTCTGGAGGCAGTGGATACAAAAGAGAACGAACTATGTTACGGCGTTTCGTTTGTATCAAATCATTAACCATTTTCCTACTGTAACCGTTGCTCTCAGCTATATGATAAATAATGGTTAGTTCTCTGTTATAATTATCTTGGGATAGTGGTACTGACATCAATCTATGAGTGAAACTACGATAAGCTGCTAATTTATGCTGAATTGGATGACAAGATGACGCAGGAATCGTGACGTCTGTATAAGTTGGTTTTCTATATATCTGAAAATCGTGTTTGTTGTTAATTCTTGTGATAGTTAAATCTAAAAAGTTAAGGGATCCGTCAACTTCTAATTCTAATTTAAACTTGATTTTAGGATGGAATCTATTGATTTAATTAACAAAAACATCTATTTGACGCAATGTACCGGTCCAACACATAATTATGTCGTCAACATAACGGTAATAATATAAAATTTGTGGCTGTCCAATAATGTATTTATTTTCAAAGTGGTCCATAAAAATATCTGCCATAAGGGGACTGAGTGGAGAACCCATTGCTAAACCTTCTTTTTGCTTGTAATATTGATTATTAAACCTAAAATAATTCTGTTCCATACAAATCTTGGTCAAAGATAACAATTCACAAACCTCACCAGGATGGACCCGCTGTTTCTCAAAAAGATCTTCAAGTATCTGTAAACACTCCTCATAAGGAACGTTTGTAAATAGACTTTCGACATCCAATGATAATAACTTAGCACCGGTTGGCAAATTGATATCTCTAACCCTCTCTATTAACTGTAAACTATTTTTTAGACTAAACTTAGGTTTAAAATTTGATCTGGACTTTAATAAATAGTTCAAATGTTTTGACAAATTATATGCTGGAGCACCGATATAAGAAACCACTGGCCGAATTGGGATATTATCCTTATGAATTTTAGGCAAACCGTATAGCATTGGAGACCTAGGGTTCATAGGAACAATATATTTCAAAGGTTTTGGATCGATGTAAGACGAGCTTTTGGTGATATTTTTTACCTGTGAAGTAAAAACTTTAGTGGGGTCTGATCCTAGTTGTTCGAAATCGCTTCCCTGTATTACGTCAATTACCTTTTGGATATAACTGTTCCTGTCTAAGATAACTACTGTATTTCCTTTATCGGCCTTAGAAACAACTATACTGTTTTGATCTATTTTGGTTTTCAAAGATCTATAAATTCGATCAAAACAGTATAGTTGTTTCTAAGGCCGATAAAGGAAATACAGTAGTTATCTTAGACAGGAACAGTTATATCCAAAAGGTAAATGAAGTAATACAGGGAAGCGATTTCGAACAACTAGGATCAGACCCCACTAAAGTTTTTACTTCACAGGTAAAAAATATCACCAAAAGCTCGTCTTACATCGATCCAAAACCTTTGAAATATATTGTTCCTATGAACCCTAGGTCTCCAATGCTATACGGTTTGCCTAAAATTCATAAGGATAATATCCCAATTCGGCCAGTGGTTTCTTATATCGGTGCTCCAGCATATAATTTGTCAAAACATTTGAACTATTTATTAAAGTCCAGATCAAATTTTAAACCTAAGTTTAGTCTAAAAAATAGTTTACAGTTAATAGAGAGGGTTAGAGATATCAATTTGCCAACCGGTGCTAAGTTATTATCATTGGATGTCGACAGTCTATTTACAAACGTTCCTTATGAGAAGTGTTTACAGATACTTGAAGATCTTTTTGAGAAACAGCGGGTCCATCCTGGTGAGGTTTGTGAATTGTTATCTTTGACCAAGATTTGTATGGAACAGAATTATTTTAGGTTTAATAATCAATATTACAAGCAAAAAGAAGGTTTAGCAATGGGTTCTCCACTCAGTCCCCTTATGGCAGATATTTTTATGGACCACTTTGAAAATAAATACATTATTGGACAGCCACAAATTTTATATTATTACCGTTATGTTGACGACATAATTATGTGTTGGACCGGTACATTGCGTCAAATAGATGTTTTTGTTAATTAAATCAATAGATTCCATCCTAAAATCAAGTTTAAATTAGAATTAGAAGTTGACGGATCCCTTAACTTTTTAGATTTAACTATCACAAGAATTAACAACAAACACGATTTTCAGATATATAGAAAACCAACTTATACAGACGTCACGATTCCTGCGTCATCTTGTCATCCAATTCAGCATAAATTAGCAGCTTATCGTAGTTTCACTCATAGATTGATGTCAGTACCACTATCCCAAGATAATTATAACAGAGAACTAACCATTATTTATCATATAGCTGAGAGCAACGGTTACAGTAGGAAAATGGTTAATGATTTGATACAAACGAAACGCCGTAACATAGTTCGTTCTCTTTTGTATCCACTGCCTCCATAAAAACCACATCAATATATAGGTAGTTTGACGTACTTAGGGTCGATTAGTGATAGGGTTTCAAAAACTTTGTGTAGAAATGAAATAAGGGTAGCATTTAAAACAGATAATTCTTTACGACGGATTTGTAACGGAAAAGATCGTTTAGAAAACCATAAAAAATCAGGTGTTTACAAATTACATTGCGATGATTGTAATGGTATTTACATAGGTCAGACTGGTCGTAATTTCCAAACAAGATATAAGGAACATATTGCAGCTTATAGGCATAGTTGTCCAGAAAGATCTCATTTTGCTCAACATTTAATAGATTCAGGTCATTCATTAAATAATAATAACACATTCAAAATTTTACACACTTGTGATAAAGGATTTAAAATGTCAGTATTAGAGAGTTTAGAAATTGTTAAAAATAATACAGCGACCGTTACACTGTTGAACGAATTAAATACCAGTATTCCAAGGTCGCCTTTGTTGCGATTGTTCGCCCCTTATCGCGCTTATCGCACTGATAACGGTCCTAGCCAATCAGCGCCGAGCAGCAATCCTATATAAGTGGGGGTGTCGGGCGATTTGATTCACTCTGCGTCCAGCGCTCGGTGTGGTAACACGTCGCGTTCTGGTTTGCAATTGGTCAATCGTCATCCTGAAGATGCCTCGTTGAGAGGTGAAACACGTGTCGATTTCTTACAGGGTTTTTATGACTCTTGAAGAATAGTCAAGCGGAATAGGTTACTAAATATATCAGCGTCTATTGTATTTTATTTTTTTGAGTATATACAAATAAGGTTTTTAGATTCTTTCAACTTTTTAGGAACGAGTTTAGACAAACTTGCTAAAACATTGCACGTAGAAAATTTTGTTAATCTTCGAACGCATTTTTCTAATGAAAGAAAATTTAGTTTGCTGATTCGTAAAGGTGTATATCCGTATGATTATATGACTGATTGGAAATGTTACGAACAAAAATCATTATTTATTTATTTATTTATATATACTTTATTGTACACCAGAAAATACATTGCGAAAATAAATAAATTTAACACTATAAAACATACAATGGGCGGCCTTATCGCTTTCTGTGAACTCTTCCAGGCAACCTTAGAATGGACAGTGATTGCGTGGACATAAAAAATGGGGTTGTCATTGGTGCAAAATAATAAGTAGGTACTTAAACTTACCAATAGATACAATATACTATAATAGATATATATATATATATATATATATATATATATATATGCTATATAATAGATACATAAATACATACATACTGACTTTAAAAGAATATATAAGTAAGCAACGAAAAATAAATGACGAGTACAGATTATTACAGATATGAGAACAAGATCACAACAACAAGTAATGCTCCTTCACAAGTCTCTTAAATACAGGTAACGATTGAGCGCGTTTTATTTGAACTGGCAATGCATTCCACAAACGAGCGGCCTGGACAGAGAAGGATTTGTCGAAGAAATTTGTGGAATGCATTGGCATTTTAAGCTTCAAGTTATCTGATGACCATTACCACCTAAGTATTGTTTTCATAAGTCTTTGACCAACGAAGATATTAGCGATGAAAATTATAATCATGCTCAGACTGTTTGGGCTGAATTCAACATCAACGACCTCGGCGAGTATACGGATCTATACTTAAAAACAGATGTGCTTTTGTTGACAGACATATTTCAAAATTTTCGAAAAACATGTAAACAATATTACAAACTCGATCCTGCGTTTTACATAACTGCACCTAGTTTATCTTTCGATGCAATGTTGCTAAAAACAGGTGTTCAGTTAGAACTCGTGTCGGACTTGGCTATCGTCAGAATGATTCAAAGCGGTATACGAGGGGGTTTGTGCATGTGTTCCCATCGATACGCAAAAGCGAATCACAAATACATGCCAGAATATAATGCATCACAGCCTTCGTGTTTTATAGTAATAATCTATATTTATCTAGATTGTAATAATCTATATGGCTTAAGCATGTGTCAGTATTTACCGTATTCTAGTTTTAGATTTCTCAGTGAAAATGAATTAGCTAATTTTCGTGTTGAAAATGTTGAGGATAACGCTGAGTGGGGCTTCATATTAGAAGTCGATCTTTTTTATCCTGATCATTTACACAATCACCATAAAGATTTACCATTTTGTCCTGAGAAATGTATACCCCCGGGCGGTAAAACAAATAAATTAATTGCAAATCTGTATAATAAGTATAAATATGTGATACAATTACGTCCATTTAAAAAAGTGTTTAGAACACGGTTTAATATTACGCAAAGTTCACAGAGCTACTTTCTGAGCTACTTTCAGACAGAGTCCATATTTAAAACAGTACATAGAATTAAACACTCAATTAAGACAGAAGGCAAAAAGTTCCTTCGAACAGAATTTTTTTAAGTTGTTAAATAACAGTGTTTTTGGCAAGACTTTAGAAAATACTGAAAATAGAGTAACCGTTCATTTAGTTAATCAATGGTGCGATCAATCGAATCGAACCAAGAAATTAATATCCGCCGAGAGACTTGTAGCCAACCCCTATTTCCACAGTGCTTCTATTCTATCTGAAGATTTAGTTGCAATACAAATGAAACCTGATCAAATTATTTTAGATAAGCCTATATATATTGGATTCACGGTATTAGAACTTTCTAAGTCACATATGTATAATTTTCATTACAATATTGTAAAGCCTTTTTATAAAGACCGAGTGCAGTTGTGTTATACAGATACTGATTCATTTATCTATAAAATATTCACTAATGATTTTTATCATGACTTGAAGTATAATTTTTTGCAGTATTTAGACACGAGTAACTATGACGTTGAAAATTATTTTAAGATACCAATAATGAACAAAAAAGTTCCAGGTCTGTTCAAAGATGAAATGAAAGGAAAATATGTATCTGATTTTGTTGGTTTGAGATCAAAACTTTGCTCTATTAAAACTCCCAATAAAATCATTAAAAAAGCAAAGGGAGTAAAATCATGCGTAGTAAGGGACTTGAACATAACAGATTATCAAAATATTTTATTTAATGGTGGAATTATCCGTAGAAAAAATGTTATGTTTAAATCGATAAAGCACGAAATATTTACTCGGAGCATCAACAAAATTGCCTTATCTAGCAATGACGATAAACGATCGATATCTGTAGATCGAATATCAACGCGAGCCTGGGGTCACTCTTCGATTTTAATGAATGAAGATATGTTTTTTTAGATTCAGAATGTATTATAATAAATATCTTAGTTTTATACTAATTATGTATACCTACCTACATCTACTTATGTTTAAAATAATCTTACTTTAGTTTTAGAAAATATATCTAATTAATGTATGGTAAATATAATTTTGTGTGTAAAAATATAAATAAAATGTGAATGATTATAACTAGCCAACTTGTTTATTTTAAGACATCCTCCTTTTTAAAGTCGGTTAAATAAAATGAAATCAAACCTAGACTCAAGTTTCATCAGACACCTGTATTACTGTGAACCACGTAAATCGTATTATGTACCTATGCAATAAGATTGATTTTCAAAGAGCTATCGTTCAAGTAATACGACCATAACGCTGTTTGTCAGCACATTAATATAATTATTTTACAACATATGACAGTTCAATACCCTTGGCATGGCGACACAAATGCTTAGTTAGCATTTTTATGGTTATCGCGTTCTAACTTGTTTATTGACGTACTCGTGATAGTTAAAATTATTATTTTTTGGTCATATACTGTATATTACTCACTTTGAGTACTTGTACAATTTTAGAGTGCATCGATTTTTTTATTTGATCTGAGGTGCATCGTAATCATGTCGGTAAGTAAAATATTTTTAACTCGTTTTTTTTATTTTTTAGTAACTAACGATTGTGTTCGCAGTAATCATTAACATCACACTACATTTATCAGAGGTTGCACTTACATTTCACCAGTGCCTATTGTCACTAATCTAATCAAGACTCCAGGCTGCTTTTGAGAAATTCCTCCATGGTAAACCAAAAGCGCTTCCGATCGCTATGCTTACGTGAGTGTTTTATATTATTTTTGTATTTTATTCCGGATTTCTGAATCCGATATTGTGTTCAGCCAGTATGCTCAGGATCCTTACGAGGGATTCTCTGAGATGCTTCGCAGCGAACCCGAGCACAGCAAACAAGTCTCGAAAGATAAAAAATCAAAACAACGATGCAGGGAAAAGTCGAAGAAGCAAAATACAACCAAATCCTTTCGTTATGAGTCGACTACAGCGAGGAGGTATTAAATTAATAAAAATTTCAGTCATAGATCTCTGTAATAACAATCCTCAAACCATAGACAGTGATAGTGACAGTGAGAACGTTATTATAAATGCTCAATATATTGTTAAAGATGCTATCGACAGTGTTATGGACGAAACTGAGTCTTTAGTTAAGAAAATATCAAAATCTTTAATAGATACTGATTTTTAATAACTGTTTGTGTAAATTAGTTGGTGACGTTAATATACTGTAGGTACTTAGTATTTATATTTTTATAAAGATGTTTTTTATTTATTTTTGTATTAGGTTGTATTATTTGGAAAAGTGTGGGGTAAATAACAAAATAAAAAGCATATTTACCATATCAAAAGACTTTTATTTAAAAACCTAAAAAACCTAAGTAGGTATATATTTTATGTCCATTCTAAATACTTCCTTAAACAAAGTACATTTTTAAGCGCACAATGCTTTAGGTGTTTATTACAATTAAAATTAGATTTTCCTTCACAGTATTTTTTATGTAAAGCAGAGAAATTAGGACATTGTTCTCTACCAAGGTCTGATACTTTACAATTCACACAAAGATCCTTTATCCACTTCACCTTCTCCAAACCATTTACAATGATTTCCTTATTTTCTAGATATGGAACGATTATACGTTGAAATTCTCTATAGTCAATGTATCCTTCGTTCCAATAAATACCTCTATTTTTTTCCAACCATTTAACCTGTCTCTTTTCGTCACTTGTTAAGTATTTAAACAAGTATCGTGGTTTTATTAAAAAAGTTTGCGTAAAACACCCCTAGCTTATTATATAAAATCATATTTAATAACTAGTTGTAAACACTACACACGCACATTTCATAACCTATTACATCACATTTCTCGTTTGACATTTCATTCTGTCACATTCACATTCCGTTCACCATAGACATCAAACGAGAAGTATATCATTATCTATGGCATAACATGACTAACAATTATTTACAAATATTACTTATTTACTATATTTACACTGCATATAATATCTATAAACTATTTAAACAAAACTAACAATTATATTTACACTCCTCATCTAAGAAAGTAAATGTATGTAACATATGAGGAAAACGGAACGTGCGTTGGACAGTGTAATGAGACGTAAATGATGAGCAGATTTTCGATTCTCAGAGGTCATCGACCTTAGTGCACGATCTTGTCTCAAGTCGAACGCACGCTCCTCTCTGACTCAAAATCTAGACTTCCTCAAAGCACTAGATCTCCTTTAGCTAGTTCTAAATCATTCGTGTTATATCTGTGTCGTTTGTACAACTTTACTTGTGTCTGTTTCTCGTGTTTGTACTTGTATGTATTAAAGAAGTGCCGAGGTAGGCAGTAATACAAGCCATATTAACTTGCGAATACTTTTATTGAGTTCTACCCCGTAACACTTCATTGGTGACCCCGAGAAGAACAGGAACCTGACGGAGACATCATGCCGACCGAAACAGGAGTGACAGCAGAGAAGCAGGACGTCTGCAGAGTCAGCGTGAAGCTGCCGCCATTCTGGCCAGAGGAGCCGGCACTTTGGTTCGCCCAAGTAGAAGGTCAGTTTACGATCGCCGGCATTACCGCCGACAGCACAAAATTTTATACCGTCGTGGGCCAGCTTGATCACCGATATATGGTGGAGGCTAGGGATATTATCGAGAACCCGCCGGCCCAGGACAAGTACGCAAAGCTGAAGGCCGAGCTTATACGTAGGCTCTCCGATTCGCGCGAAAAAAGGGTGCAGCAAATCCTCACCCACGAGGAGCTCGGCGACCGTAAACCCTCGCAATTTTTGCGCCACCTACAGACCCTGGCTGGGCCAAATATGCCCGAGGCGTTCCTGGCCACGTTGTGGGCAAGCAGACTGCCAACCAACATCCAGACAGTCATTGCGTCGCAGCCTAATCTCGCCCTCCAGTCGGTTGCAGACTTAGCCGACCGCGTGCACGAGATTGCTCCAGCGCCCGCGCCGGCGCTCACATCACCTCCCACCGTGGCAAGCACGAGTGCCTGCAGCGAGATCAGCGAGCTGAAACAGTGCATAGTAGAATTAACAAAACAGGTGGCGGCGCTTTCAACACGTGGTCAGGTACATCACCGCTCCCGATCATCTGATAGGTTTAGGCGCGGCAGCAGAGACTCGATCCCAGGCCGGCGCAGCCGCTCGCGCTCCAGGGACCCGTGGAACGACGAGCATTGCTACTACCATAACAAATTCGGTAGCAGAGCAAGACGGTGCGACTCGCCGTGTACGTTCGCGGGAAATGCCACCGGCAGCCGGAAGTAGCGGCAAATGGCTGCCCCAATAAACCACGCCACTTATTCGTAACGGATCGGGCCACTAAAACCACGGTTTTAGTGGACACAGGGTCCGATCTTTGCGTGTACCCACGTACAGCACTAAAACAGCGGCGCAGCAAGACGACCTACCAACTTTTCGCAGCCAACGGTACCGTCATACAGTTGGGTAGATACATACGGTTGGGTCGAGCTCCACCTGAACCTAGGGCTCCGCCGTGTGTATACTTGGAAGTTCGTGGTTGCGGATGTAACCAAGCCCATAATAGGTGCAGATTTACTGGCGCATTATAACTTGCTGATAGATCTAAAAAATTACCGCCTCATCGACGGGCTAACACAGCTGTCCTCCACGGCGTCATCAGCGGCCGGTTCCACAGCCGACATCGCCTCAGTCAAGTCCATTGGTGGCAACACGGAGTACCATGAGCTCCTTCGGCAGTACCCGGAGATCACGCAACCTGCGGGAAAACAAAGACAGGTTAGTCACACAACGGTACATCATATCCGTACCACCCCAGGGCCGCCTATTTTTAGTAGACCACGCCGCCTCGCACCAGACAAGCTCAAGATCGCTCAGAAGGAGTTCGAGGCGATGATAGCGAATGGCACAGCGTGACCGTCGGAGAGCTCATGGTCATCCCCTCTTCACCTCGCTCCCAAGAAGGACAACAGCTGGCGGCCATGTGGTGACTACAGGGCACTAAATGCCCGCACTGTCCCGAACAGATATCCCATCCCGCACATACAGGACTTCTTTCATCAGCTGGCTGGCAGCAGAATTTATAGTAAAATTGACCTTATAAAAGCGTACAATCAAATACCTCTCCAGTCAGCTGACATCCATAAGACAGCGATCACCACCCCTTTCGGGTTATATGAATTCCCGTTCATGACGTTCGGTCTCAGGAATGCAGCACAGACGTTCCAGCGATTCATGGACGAGGTACTCCGCGGGCTGTCGTTCTGCTACTGCTACTTAGATGACATTCTCCTGTTCTCAGAGACGGCAGCCCAGCACACCGAGCACCTGCATCAGCTCCTGAAGCGGCTTTCTGACTACGGCATCCTAATCAACTCCGCAAAGTGTGAGTTTGGCCGGTCCACCATTACCTTTCTAGGTCATGAGCTGTCCGCAGAAGGTGTCCGCCCCGTGCCGGAGAAGGTGCAGGCGATCCAGGAATACCCAGCTCCCAAGACGGTCAAGGAGATGCGACGCTTTCTGGGTATGTTTAATTTCTACCGCCGCTTTGTCCCAGAAGCCGCTCGCTTGCAGTCGCCGCTTAATGTAGTCCTCGGAGGGCCTAAAACAACAGGGAACCAACCAATCACAATGTCTCAAGAAATGATATTGGCTTTTAACGCTTGCAAACATGGTTTGTCCCAGGCTGCCTTGCTAGCACACCCAAACCCCAACGCTGAGCTTGCCTTGTTCACAGACGCGTCGGACACCTCGATAGGCGCAGTGCTGCAGCAGAAGGCCGGAAACAACTGGCAGCCAATCGCATTTTTCTCCAGGCGTTTGTCCACGTCGCAGAAGAAATACAGCCCGTATGACAGGGAGCTCTTAGCCATCTACGACGCAGTCAGATACTTCCGGCACATGGTTGAAGGTAGGCACTTCACCATCCACACCGATCACAAACCCCTGTCATACGCGTATGCACGCAGCCGGGAAAATTGCTCACCAAGGCAGTACCGCTACCTGGACTACATAGCCCAGTTCACCACGGACATCCAGTTTGTCGCAGGCAAGGACAATGTCGTGGCGGATGCGCTGTCACGACTGGAGGCAATAGCGTTGCCATCCATAGATTACGCGGCTCTTGCACATTCCCAGGAGAGCGATCCTGAGCTACAAGGCCTCCTGACGACCAACAGCACATCGCTAAAACTCCAAAGAGTAAGTTTACCGGGATCAGAAGTGGAGCTGCTGTGTGACGTCTCCACCAGTCACACCCGCCCTTACGTCACGGAACCCTTCAGAAGGCAGGTGTTCCAGAAGCTACATCAGCTGAGCCACCCGGGCAGGCAGGCTACGGTCAAATTGATTTCCACGCGCTTCGTTTGGCCTGGCCTGAAGAAGGACTGCAGGGCCTGGACCAGAGAGTGCGTGGAGTGCCAGAGAAACAAAGTCTCGCGGCACACATCCTCTCCCACCTCTCCATTCCCCGTTCCTTCCCAGCGTTTTTCCCATGTCCACATGGACATAGTAGGGCCACTAAACATTTCAGGTAGTTACAGATATTGCCTCACCGTCATCGACCGCTTTACTCGCTGGCCTGAGGCATATCCCATCGCCGACATCACGGCTGAGACATGCGCCCGCACCTTCATCGCTGGCTGGGTGTCTCGCTTTGGTTGCCCCCACCGCATCACTACCGACAGGGGCAAACAGTTCGAGAGCAAGCTTTTCCACTCCATCGCAGCGCTCCTTGGTAGCCAGCATCGGCCAACCACGGCGTACCACCCAGCCTGCAATGGCATGGTCGAGCGCCTGCACCGCCAGCTAAAGGCGGCAATCCGATGCCACACGGACACCAACTGGTCCGAGGCTCTTCCGCTGGTGCTACTGGGCATCCGCAGCGCCTGGAAGGAAGAAATCAAGGGGTCAGCAGCCGAACTAGTCTACGGGGAACCCTTAAGGCTTCCAGGGGAGTTCATGAGCCCATCACTCACCGGCACCGTAGACTACACCGACTTCGCGGTGAGACTTCGACATCAAATGGCCAAGCTGTCACCAGAACCGGCGAGTCGACACGGTGAAAAAGCCTTCTACGTACCCAGCAGTTTAGCGACAGCAACTCACGTCTTCCTGCGCCATGACGCCGTGCGCCGACCACTCGACCCACCTTACACCGGGCCGTTCAAGGTGCTACAAAGAGGCGAGAAGACGTTTAAAATTGAGGTTAAGGGGAAAGAAACCACGGTAACCATAGACAGGTTGAAGCCCGCTTACCTCAACAACGAACGCGACAGCACTCCCAACTCGACGGCAGCACCATCGGGCAACGCAAACCCGACGCCAAACGTTAGCGTCGAAAAAAAAACTCGTTCCGGACGAACGGTACAATTCCCGGACTACTATCGCCCGTAATTTACCAACCACGGTCTCAGGGGGGGAGTAATGTAGCGGTTAACACCCCTAGCTTATTATATAAAATCATATTTAATAACTAGTTGTAAACACTACACACGCACATTTCATAACCTATTACATCACATTTCTCGTTTGACATTTCATTCTGTCACATTCACATTCCGTTCACCATAGACATCAAACGAGAAGTATATCATTATCTATGGCATAACATGACTAACAATTATTTACAAATATTACTTATTTACTATATTTACACTGCATATAATATCTATAAACTATTTAAACAAAACTAACAATTATATTTACACTCCTCATCTAAGAAAGTAAATGTATGTAACATATGAGGAAAACGGAACGTGCGTTGGACAGTGTAATGAGACGTAAATGATGAGCAGATTTTCGATTCTCAGAGGTCATCGACCTTAGTGCACGATCTTGTCTCAAGTCGAACGCACGCTCCTCTCTGACTCAAAATCTAGACTTCCTCAAAGCACTAGATCTCCTTTAGCTAGTTCTAAATCATTCGTGTTATATCTGTGTCGTTTGTACAACTTTACTTGTGTCTGTTTCTCGTGTTTGTACTTGTATGTATTAAAGAAGTGCCGAGGTAGGCAGTAATACAAGCCATATTAACTTGCGAATACTTTTATTGAGTTCTACCCCGTAACACTTCAATCGCGACTAGCAAAAGCTAGTTCTTTTATTATAAAATTATTGTACAGGTCTTTAAATCCTTGAACATCTAATATTATGATAGTATTCGGATTCATGATATTTTTCTCACAGTATTACTCAGCGGCTTATACTCAATTATACAGTCGTTCAATATAAGACAGTATGCAGAAGTTTAATCTAGTATGTCCGAATCACTCTCAATTTCCACTCTTACATCCACAATAGGACCTGTCTTTGCATTATCAGCTTGTCTAAAGCAATCGATGACAAATAACGGTGCTAAATCTTTAAATTGTTTCTCTTTTAATAAGGGCTCCGGACGACGTCCGTAATAAGACTGTTGAAATCTGATGACTCGATTGCTCGTATAATAAAGCGATTCTGTTATTCGCGAAACTTACATTGAGGTTTTCATATGGGAAGTAAGTGGAATTTAGGTATACTCTGACATCACGAACATGGCAGTGATCAAACTGGGACATATCAGAACTTGAATTATTTTTTCTATTTGTTTGTAGACCTATAATTATGTATCTTGGTTTCTCTATTTGTGAGGAAGTTTTGATAGACCAGGTATGTTTTGTAGTTCTAGGTAAAGCTGGATATTCGTATAGATCCCAATTTCTGAATATCATATGGAGTGCTCGATCTTTTTCTAACAGTTTTAGCAAACTTAGTTTCTCTTTGTCGGACACTTTAACATGCGGTACTCGCCAGATGATTTTATTTATCTGAACGTCATCTACAAATTCACCGGTGTTAAGTTTGACAGCATTCAGGTTAGTTTTACTTCGTAGCAATATCAGTTCATGCCTACTATTTATAACGACTTTCTTGAAATCTTCTGCGAAACCGATGATGTTACAGAGTGGTATAGAAGCGGAAAAACTACCCCCATTAGTATTTTTTATACCATCGATATTCCAGCCCCATGCATTAGATATTTTTGATTCACTTTCATTCATTGATATTAACGATTTCATGGTCGTAGTTATGCCAGCATTTTTTATTCTATCAATTTCCACACCATTCAACTCGTATCTTATATCTTGGAACAGGTAAAGTAGAGCATTATTCGTAAAATGAACACTAGTGGCTTTCTCTTTCATATCCTTTTTGCTAACGATAACAGTTCCTTCCAAATACAAGGTGCTAGCTGACGGAAGTATGTACAAGTCCTGTTGGTTAATAGGTATGCGGATTTCATCGTTTCTATTGAAACTAGTTACGTAGGGTTTGTAAGAATGAAATTCGATTCCTTCAACTGTGTTGTCGTCACTCGGAGCGGATAAAACGTCTAAGATATTCATTTTAGTAAACCGATCGCTTTGAGGAATGCCTTGTTTTCTTTAGTTAATTTTATTTTCTTCTTAGGGCGAGCTCTTATTTGGTTGCAAGTTTGAGCGGAACTGGTATTTTTACTTTGTTGATGCACATATTTATTGTAGTCAATCATTTTTCTTCTGAGATGCAAATACAACTGCGAGAGCTGGAGGCGATTGGCGGCGGTGACCTCTCGCGTCCGGCTCTGGTCCAGGCCATGGTACGGAACGAGAGGGCATGGGAAGCAGTCACCTCCTTCTGCGAAGCAGTAATGCTCGCGAAGGAGGAGGCGGAACGCGTGTGGGAGAGGCAAAGTTTGCGCCCTCACGCCCCTAACCGCCGCCGCCGCTGGAGACGCCCTGGGCGTCGGGAATCCCAGGCGGATTCCCGGCCACCATAGGCGCGGGCTTGCGGACGGCGAGCAATGGGTAGCTCGCCGTCCAATCAGGATCAGGTAGATAGATAGATAGAATACTCTTTATTATGTACACCATAAAAATTACAGACATAAATTAGAAATTTTACATAGGGTGACACAATGGGCGGTCTTATCGCTAAAAGCGATCTTTTACAGACAACCTTTGGATGGATTAAAGTAAGAAGGAGAAACAATACTGCAGGTAGTCAGTGGTGTACCGTTTACATATACAATAAATACATACACACATAAAGCATTATCTTATCTATATAAATATATATAATATATACATAGTTTGATATATATATATATATATATATAACAATAAACATGTTTAAGGAGAGAGGAAGTGTTTTTTCACTAGAATTTTAAAAGTGGACAAAGATTGAGCACGCCTAATCGACACGGGCAAGGCATTCCATAACCGTACTGCTTGGACAGTAAAAGATTTGTCATAAAAACTGGTGGAATGCATCGGCATCTCTAGTCTCAAGTTTTTCGATGACCTCAGGTATCTATTATGTGTGTCATGAAGGAACTTGAAACGTTCTTTGAGATAAGAGGGGGTTGTAGGATTGAACAGAATACTGTAAAGCTGAAATAAGATATAGGCATTCCGGCGAAGACGTATGGGAAGCCACTTGAGTTTTGTACGAAAATCAGAAATGTGATCATATTTGCGCAAGCCAAATATAAATCTTTTGCAAAAGTTTTGAAGTCGCTCAAGTTTATCGAGTTGTGCCTCAGTGAGATCGAGATAACTGACATCAGCGTAGTCAAGGATAGGAAGTAAAAGGGATTGTGCAAGCGCAGTTTTTGTGGCAGTAGGAAGAAAGTTCCGCAATCGTCTCAGAGACTTACCGGATGCAAAAATTTTGCGACTTACTTCCTGTAGCTGGGGACCCCAAGAAAGGGTTTTGTCGATCCAAACTCCAAGGTTCTTAACCTTCTCGCTTACTGGAATAGCAGTGCCGTTAAATTGAACCTGAGGAAGCTGCGACCAGTTTATCTTGGGGATCATCCTCGAGCTGCCAACAACAATGACTTGAGTCTTTGCTGGATTAATCTGCAACCCATGTGCCTCACTCCAATCGCAAATAGTACCCAAATCCTTATTTATTATACGAATTGCATCGGCTAAATCGGAAAGGGAAGCTTGTGTGTATATTTGCAAATCATCTGCATAAAGGTGGTAGGAGGAAAGAAGTTTTTTGGAGATAGAATTTATAAAAATTGCGAAGAGTAAAGGAGATAAAACGCCACCCTGAGGTACACCGGCAGTAGTATAACACCACGAAGAACCTACGAAACCAGTCAATCGCCGTTGGAGATATGTTAAGCGAGTGAAGCATGCTAAGCAGGATATCAAAATCTACAGTGTTAAATGCGTTACTAAAATCTAGTAAGCAAAGAATCGTCAGATTTCCTCCTTCCATGCCCAACCGTATGTCATCGGTGACGTTAACTAAGGCGGTAGCTGTGCTGTGACCAGGACGAAAACCGGATTGGAAAGGATTCAGCAGGCTATTCTTATAAAGAAATGCACTAAGCTGATTGTGGACGAGGCGTTCTAGGACTTTGGAAAGGAAAGGCAAGATAGAGATAGGACGGTATTCGGAAAAGGAAGTGGGGTTAGATTTTTTGGGTAAAGGAGTAATTTTGGCCTCTTTCCACATCGATGGAAAAACACCATAGGTTATTGAGTAGTTTAGGATATAGCATAGGATAGGAAGGATTTCGTCGAGGACAGGGAGTATCATTTTCCGACTTACGCAATCACTACCAACTGCGTTTGATGTGATTGAAACTACGCTCTTCTTAACATCACAATCAGAGAATTGACTAAAAATAAACGGAGGATGGTCCGGAGTTGGAAGGTTAGAAAGATAGTTTACTGTAGCTGCCTTCATGGCCCCATTGCAGTGGGTCGAAGATGAGAAGTGTTGATTCAGTAGATCAATATCTAAGTTTGTAGGAATCGAATCTTGGCGCGATTTTCCAACTCCCAAGGATTTAAGAAATTTCCAGACTTTAGCTGGATCTCCGTTTTCAACAGAGGTGTGGATATGGCGGCGTTGGGCATCTCTACACACCTTATTGCAGCGATTGCGAGCATCCACAAGGATCTTTCGGTTCGACGGCGAGGGCCGACACTTAAATTTTGTTTTAGTTACTGCCTTCCTGTACATAATACCTCTTATATCGTCTGTAATCCATGGTGCCGGCAGATGCTTAATTTTTACAGCATGAATGGGAGCGTGAACATCATACAACTTCACAAGGTTGTCCGTCAGCAGGTTGACTTTATCGTCAATTGACTCAACACCGGCTAAAGAGGACCAGTCAATGCTGTTAGCATCTCTTCGGAGATCATCTGAATTCATGCCACCAAAGTTGCGCTGCAGGAGAATTTTAGGTTTTGCCTTAGGTGGGCGAATTTTGTAGGATAGATATATTAGATCATGGTAAGAAAACATATCAGCTGGGCATTGACCATGCTTGCTGACATGTTGAAGAGAAGAAACAATGAGAAGGTCCAGAAGTGAAGGATTACAGTTTGGAAAATGGTGTGTGGCACTTAAAGGGAGAATTGATAAATTCGACGACTGAGCTATTGATCGAAGAGAAGAAGAGCGGTAATCGATTTTCAATAAACAAGTATTGAAATCGCCCATGATGATTGTATGACTGTAAGAGGGTGTGAAAAAAATTTACACGGGACGAAGGGCTATAATATACACCTAGAAGGACTTTCACGTGATTCAGGTTTACTTCCAAAAAGAGATGCTCGCCCGCGTTCTGCGGTGGAGGTTGTGCAGACATATCGACAATTGAAAAAGGAATATGTGGACGAAGGTATATGGCAACACCGCCGCCGCCGCCACGCGCGCGATCATTTCTTATTAGTTGAAAACCCGGCAAGGAATAGGAAGTTGAAGGGAGACATGGCTTTAGCCAAGACTCTGAGACAAGGATTGCATGTACGTTCTTACAGTCTAGGTTAGCTAGCATGTCAGGATAATGTGCCGGAATACTTTGGGCATTTAAATGGACTACATTAAAATTTTTAGGTACATCAGAAAACTGAGATTCAAGCGTGTCAGCAAGGGACGGAAAACTCAGGCCCGGGTCGATGGCGCGTCGTGTTCCACGCGCGCCTCAAAGAGATGTCAGCACAATTGGCGGGGTCCGCTAGGACCGATGCCTGCCAGGGTTGCGGGTTAGTCCGAAAGGGATACCGGGACCTTGGCAACAGGCAACTGAAGGAACACGGGTGGGTTTTAGTCAGTAAAAGTCTGACACGCCCTTCCGCTCCACCCAGAGCGGGAGAAGTCATTGGATGATTTCCCACCCTCAAAAAAAAAAAAAAAAGGGCGAGCTCTTATTTGGTTGGAAGTTTGAGCGGAACCGATATTTTTGCTTTGTTGATGCACATATTTATTGTAGTCAATCATTTTTTCTTCTGAGATGCAAATACAGCTGCACTTCTTCACCGCGCAAATTTATTAAGCGGTTATTTATATCTAACAGCCTGATATTTATGCAGCTAATGTTGTTTTGGTTAATTGGAAAGTATATTGCGTTTTTCGGGATTTCTATAATCCTATATCCGGGAGGCACGTTGAGTGCAAATTCGTAGATAATGTGACTCGGTTCTTCGTTTGAGTATGAGCCGCTTACAATATCACATTCGATCCTGATCACTTGTAGGTAAAATGTTGACTGGAAACTGTGACACATGCCATTTATTTGCTTTCAAGATCTGCTTATTAAACCCTAACAAATTCCTGAAAGTGTCTTCTTTTTTAAAATTTATGTCTTTTGTACAATATACAGTAGTTTTTAAAGTATTATTATTGCACTGTAGTTTGATTGATGCATCTTTCATTTCAGATTTTAAATAATCACTAATATCTTGCAATTCATAGGTGCCGTCTGGTATTTCAATAACTTTGTCGGAACCATAATAGAACTTATTATTCGTTTTGTCAATGTTTGGAATAGAATTAAATGTTGAAAAATGCAATAAGGCACACTCATAGTGTCCATATAGTTGCAACGTGTTAGGATAGTAAGTAGATAAAGTTGACGAGTTTCCAGTTATCGATAATGTGAGTGACATCTTGCAAATGATTGAAATAAAAGAAAATCATAAGTTTTATACGTTTTTATTCCAAAAAGTCTGCAGATATTCGAAACATAAGTGTCCACAATTTTCTGTGTTGAATTTTTGATATCTTGTATAATTATAGAAAACGTTACAATTCTTAAAATATCGCATTAATTCTATTGGAGGTTTCAAATCTCCAAAGCTATCAAAATATTCACAATAATTGTATACTTTTACATAAGCTACCCAATGTGTTCCGTCGTTCTTAGAATCGTCCAAGTTAACGATACAACATTCAATTCGTTTTGAGGTCCTTGGTAACTGATCCTTCCTGTAGACTCCTCGAAAGTAAGGGATGTCGCGTGCATACCTTTGGATGTCTACATTAGTTAGAGCACGATTAGGTAGCTTCATTTTCAGTTTTTTGAAGATTTTATGAATAAACCTTTACCATTTTTATGTGACTTAATGTATAAACCCTGGCCTAACTTTAAAGACTCTATAGCCTTATTATGTCGTTGTGTTTCTCGCAAATTTTGCTGACCTGCTTTGTAATCTTTAACAGTTTTTGCAATACCAGCCGCACCACCAGCTAAAGTTCCTAAAGCTGATAAGCCCGCAAAAATTGGGATTAAAGGTAGAATACCTCCAGTCTTTGGTAAGGGTATTACTCGCGGTACTCGAATTTTCTGAATGTTTGGAAATATTTTTTTGGCTGCTGAGTAAGCAGCGTTAATTAAAGTTTTACTGACTTTTGGTTTCAGTTTCTTTATTTTTGCTCTTATTTTTGATACGAAACTTTTAAACGTTTTAACGCCGGAACCACATTTCAGTTTGGCTTTCATGACTTTGCTCACTAACCATGAACTAAGTTTTTCACCTTTCCCAGCATCGCTCGGTTTTAGTCTTTGTTTAGCCATATTTAGTAGTTGTAAATCAGCTTTGTGACGATTGGGTAAGTCTGTATGGTTTGCATATGCAATGTCGTGATGCATAGCTTCGTCTAGCTTATTTACACCTCGGTCACGTCGTAGTAAACGTTTCTCGAGTTTTGTTCCCGGACCGCAATAATTGTAACCTGGTAAATGAAGTTCGAACGGTAGATTATTAATTAACGTATTAACAAGTTCACCTCCTTGCATTGTCCAAAGTGAAATGAATGAAATAATGCAAAAGTAATTATTATATAATTATTTTAATCCACTATTGCAGTTTTATCGATCCAACTGTTTTCTTCATTGTTTAGACCCAACCATTTCACAAAAATGTTTGTTCTTTTTCTTTTTAATACCTTTTCTATCAAATAAATACCAGGTGTCACCCGGCTTCCTGCCGTGCTAAAGTAAATTTATTAGGTATATATAAATAGGGAAAGAACCAATTAAACCATTACCTTTTTTTACAAAGTTTATTGTAATTATATAACACAGGTTTACAAAAATTGTGGCAAGCCACTAAAACACTAGAACTTTCCCAACCTTTAACCTGGTATTAGCCTCTAACACACCCCGTCTCCGTAACAAGGTGTGTTAGGAGAAATACAAGCATGAGATTAAATATCAACAAGCTCAAGGTCGCTTGTGAGGATCCGTGAGATGAACGCTTAACAACTTCTAGCTCAATCGAATAATAAGTGACCTTAAATATGGTTGTGCTCATAAGAGGAATTATAACATTTGGGGCAAAGCACCCTGAGACACAACCTAACACATGAAATTTAGAACAACTGGTTTATAACCTAGTTTACTACACATAGGCCTAAATCACTTGGAAATGACCTTTAAAATGGTCACCTGGGTATCACTCACTCAGGGTCTACTACAAACTTGCAGGTGTTAACGGTCCCTCTGTTCACGACGGACTCTCAGTTGCCGTCAGTTGACGGAATCAAGTCCCTTGGCATGGAACCACAGAGAAAACTCGGGGTTCCCACGTACATGCGGCCTACGGGATCCGTAAGGAAAACGATGACGCTAATCGTTACCTGGAGCGGCGACACTTTCCTGGACGAGCTACCGGATGGTAAGGCCTTCCAATATACGGGGATGGCCACACTGCCAGCACTCGTAGGATCTAACCTCTAAACTGCCAAAGCCCGGGTCAACCAGCACACTGCCCGCCACTAGTCGGGACTAACTGCTATTTCACCAGACCACGGGACGGCACCAGGGCGTCACGTCCTTCACGTTCGCATCAGTTCAGGCTAGCATAAAAAGCCAGACAGGTTCGGCTACTGAAACAACATCTCTGATATATTTCCAATAAGATTATTGGCCGAACACAGTCTAATCATCACAGAACTGGTGCCTCTCGAATAACATACCTGTTAAAACTCCATCATTGCGTAGCGTCACCAGGATCGGGAAGGAACACCCTTCTCGTCACACACGCAGGACCAAAGACCTGACTCCTCCTTATCGACCTTCGAGAAAGTTCTAACGACAGACTAAAAACCGAATTCTTTGACAGTGACAATCCACTTCCGAAATTCTATCATAAGAATTAAATTTAATTTATTGGACATTGCATGACTATAAAATTTGGGTGATTACATCTGAATGTTAATAAATTTTAATTCCTTAATTAACATCTAATTAATTATCCAAACCCAAAAACAACGATCCGTCTCCAGTATTGAGAAACTCTGGAGCTACCTAGCTCCACCGCTAGATGTCGCCTAAGATGTCAATTTGCAACGTCACACAGGATAGTAAGATTTTTGAAGTTCTTGATCGTAAAAGGTTCCCAATATGGCTTGCTTTCGCTGATCTTCTATATGATATGTTACTGGTATGGTATCATTAATCTTTTTTAAAGTAAATATTTCAGTTGACCAATTAGGTGTATAACCTTTCTCAAAATTGTGTTTATATTTACTGATACGAACAAAGTCACCTACTTTGAACTTAGGTTTTCTATGAACGGTTACATGATTTAAGGCTTTTTTAATATTTTCTTTTATAACTGACTCACTAGATTTGTTTACTTCGATTGGTTTACATTTAATAGTACGATGTTTTGTATTGTTATATATCTTCAGCGTAACTTCTGACGGTATACCTAACCACTTATAGTTTCCATTCAAACTAAAATATTTGTATAATTTATTTTTAAGAGTTTTAATCAGTCGCTCTACGATCGAGGCTTTTTTGGTAGAAAACGAAGAGTAATGGTTAATATTGTATGTCTTCATAAGTGTTTGAAATGAGTTGTTATAAAATTCTGTTCCCATATCAGTCTGTAAATTATCAGGTTTGCGATTGCTGTTAATCAGAATTCGTTTAAATGCATGAGTAACATCAAGTTTATTTTTTGATTTTAACGGCTCCGTCCAAGCGTACTTTGAGAAGCAGTCAATCACCACTAAAATGTAATTGTGAGCTTTATTATATTTTCTCAGGTTTTGCATGTCCATCAGATCAGCTTGCCACAAGTCATCGACCCTCTTTAAAATTACAGGACGTCTAGGGAAATTTCTTCGTGCTGCTTTATGTATTTCGTTAACAATTTGCTGTTTTGCCATTACGGAGTTTTTTGAAGTAATTTATCTACCTCTGCTTTAGTATAAAACTTATCTGGCAAATGAGGTGAAACCTCAGATATCCTTGCTTTTAAAGTAGCCTGAACTATACCTTTTGCGTCTTTTATGATTTGAGAGCGCAATGAACCAATCATATTATTACATTCTTTTATCATATTAGCATTCAATCGATCAACATAATCTTTGTTCACAGCATCGTCTGCTTCTACTGGAGATCTAATTCCTCTAAGTCTTGATGTTTTTAAATCAAAATCTCCGTTTTCTGATTTTAACAATGCATTCTCATTAAACTCAAATAACTCTGATAAACGCATTCTTTTGTGAATGTAGTGTCCGAATTTGTCTACGTTCATGTTTAAGGTGTATTGTATCGAGAAGCTGATAGTAAAATAAACACATTTTAAAATATTTATTTATTTATAACTTTACTTTCACGTAATTCTTCAATGATAGATATAATTTCATTATCTAATCCTGTGTTACCAGCATTTTGAGATGCAATTAATAATTTTAACCTATCCACCAGTTCATTGGGATCGTCCCAATATACAAGATCTACGTTTTTCTTCCACATTTTTGTTAAGGGTAGTCCTTTTCTCTTCGATTGATGGTCCTGAATTGTATTTTGTAGTTTGAATAGAGGCTTAATAATTTGCAAATATTTCTGCCCTTTATTACTTTTTATTGGTTTACCAGGCTCATAGTCACGTCGATGTGCGTTTGTATCAAGTAGCATCGACTTATAATGTATCATATCACTCTCTGTAACCAAGCTTAAATCGACGTACTTTTTCAACAGCAACTGTTTTAAACCAGGCGTATTTCGGTATTTGCGTCCAGCCGCAATGATATAATTATCACTGATCGTTATACGAGCAGAACCTAACATCAGTTTCCCATCCTCTACTCTGACTCCAAACGGAATATCTATCAGTGCTTCTGAGGATACTGACCAGGATGACGTATCACAACCTTGATTGTTTTCAACTAATGATTTATATGAAGAGTCACTTTCGATATCAGATTCATATTCGTTCGCATTGTCGTTGTTATCATTGTTTCCTTTACTAATAGGGACTTCTTTTTGCAAAGTTTTATTGATGGAACTTGGGATTCTTCATTTTTTGTATTACGCAGGAGAGAAGTCTGCTTATTGACATTAGCAATTAGGTTGAGTGGTTCTGTTACCGGCTTGAAAACTGATTCCAGTACTTGCTGATTGTTAATCTCAACATCTCTCATCTTTCGCACTTTCTTCTTAATAGCTTCTGCAGCATCAAGTATTTGCCTTTTCAGTGATTTTTCCAAAAAACAGTTCGTGATTGATTAAGCGTTGTCTGAATAATAATAATATCGCGAGGGTAACTGTCTTTAATATTAGTTTTTAATCAAAAACAACAAAGGTGTCAAATTTGTTTCTGTAACATCCGTTATTTTTGGAGCAATCTTTATTAATTACTACATAATTGAAGGGTTCACTCCAAATTTTCGAACACATTTCACGAAATTCAATCAACGTCATATCAGTGTTGACATGTTCTTCATAAATATGTCGTAAATTAATTTCATCTTGTTTAAAAAGTATGATTAAGTTCGCATTGTCTCTTACTAGCTGCTTAGGGATTTTACTATATGTTTGGTTTAGATAAAAACAATCAATGCATTTGTGTCTTCCCATTGCAAAATAATCACGCATGTTATTTTGATTCTCACAAGCAACATCATCAAAAATAATCACGGAGTTGGGTTTTGCGTCCTGAACGCTTAGTACTTCTTGATTTCCATGATATTTCTGGAGGGAAATACCGGGCACCCGTTGCAAAACTCTTTCTAAAAAAATGTACTTGGTTGGTGCAGAGTTTTTGAATAAACATAAACGTTTTCAAATCTTAAACCATTTTCGTGTTTAAGAAGACCAATTAGTAAATTGGTTTTTCCACAATTGGACGGACCGCAAATGATACATCGTACTGAATTAGGTAATAATTCTCCATGACGAAAACTAGTCTTACAAAAATCATCGCAGACTGTATTTACATGCAGCGATTGCGGTTGTTTTACAAATTTCATGATTACTGTCGGAAATGAAGCGATTGAAAATGAGTGAATGTATAAAGTACGTTAACATTTATAAACTTACCGCAACCTCTTTCGCGTTACGGGTCATTGATCGAGTTGATTGTTCATTACTGTGCATTCTGTACCACCCTTCAGAGCGATAGCGAATAGCGCATTCTATACCACTGTCCGTAGCGAAGGCGAACTCACCGAGCTACTGGAGGACAGGGATGGCGCACTCGCATGATCATTGGTGGTAAAGTAATTCACTAGAGAGTCGAGTCGATCATTCATTATTGGGCATTCTATACCACTGTCCGACAGTACTGGAGGACAGTGGTATAGAATGCCCAATAATACCCTACTATGGTTTTTCAACAGAAACAATACAGTGGTTCGCTAGCTACTTGCAAAATAGGTCACAGCTCGTGGAAATCCAGAAGGAGGATGGATCTAAGATGTCATCCCCCCCTCGTTGGGTACCACGTGGTGTACCCCAGGGATCAATTTTGGGGCCCCTTTTGTATATCCTTTATAGTGCAGACATAATTAAGTCATTCCAGCATTGCAGGTATCACATGTATGCGGATGATATCCAATTATACATAACTTTTAAACCAGCAGATACATTAGAGGCAGTAGAAAAAATCAATGGCGATCTTGAAAGAGTTGTGACATGGTCAGATAACAACTCACTGGTATTAAACCCGCTTAAATCTAAGTTTATGGTTTTAGGAAGTAGGAAAATCATCAGCGCAATACAGTCAGCCAAGCCAGAAGTTGTCATCAGGGGGGAAAATATTGATAGGGTAGAGATAGCATGCAACCTTGGGTTAACAATGGATCCTGAACTTCGTTTTGAGAAACACATAAGTAACGCTATGAGGAATTGTTTTTATAGATTGAAACTACTATACTCCATTAGAGACTACCTGAGTGTTGAGCTACGTAAACAATTAGTGGATCGTCTTATTTAGCAAACCACATGATTGAAGAACTAGAACTAGTGACAATAGCTGCTATTATCAGTCTTACCTTGAGGGTCATGGCCTACGGGCAATGGAGATGGTTTTCCAGCAGTGTGAGTGGCCTGTCTGACTCATCCCAGCTTAGGCCCGGTCTTGTGTCGCTGACACAGAAATGGTAGGTACTCCTCTGTCATCTGGGGCGTGTTTGCTGTCTTTCTGAAGCTACATTATCTGGGTGGGACAATGGGTAGGCATAAGTCGATAGTGTTGGAAGAATTACATTAAATGTTATTTTAATGAAAGGCTTGGTTACTGTTTTGAACTTGTTTGGTAAACATTTCAAATACTTAAACTATTGTAATACTTACCATTAGGAGCGATTTCGTTATTTCGTTTTGCATTTCATAAGTACCTATGTCGGTGGATCTTACACCTTCCATCAAGGTCCTTCGTACATTGAAAGATCGACGACCCATACGGCCCACTAAAATAATGAAAGAATATATAATGACATTCTCATAATAACATTATCAAATTAATTGAACTAATTTATGGCTCGGATTGAAAAAGCAAGGTTGTCGTTTGCCAACGCCATGGCTTTGCAAATGGCCGCCATGCCATCGCAATTCCCATGGTGCATAGACATGGTGATAGCAATAATAATTACCACACTATTCGCGCATTACTCGATAGTGGGAGTCAGCAATGTTTTATTGCTGAGCCTTTATGCAAAAAGTTACATACTAAAATGTTACAGTCCACTGTTCAAGTTACAGGCGTAGGACATTGTGTTACACAGTCCACGACATCATGTGAAATTCAATTGACGGCCAAAACTAGCGATTACAATAAACGCTTAAAATGTTTAGTTTTGCCTCATATTACTGCACAGTTACCCTCATTTAACGTAAATATTAAGTTTAACATTCCGAATAATGTAACGTTAGCTGATCCAAAATTTTATTCGCCTCATGAAATTCAGCTTCTAATCGGTGCAGATTTATTCTGGAAATTATTAAGCGAAAGGTTAATTAGATTACCTGCAGGACCTTGTCTCCAGAACACAAAGCTGGGGTGGATTATATCCGGTCCAATACAAACAAAGAATTTGCACATTAATCAGATTCAGTGTAATTTTACACAAACGCTTGATACACAACTTAAAAGATTTTGGGAGTAAGAAGAAGTTACAACCCCTACTACTAATAATTATTCCAAAGAAGAACGAGCATGCAAAAATTTATTTTCTAGTACCACGTTACGCGATGATAAAGGTCGGTTTTCCGTGCGCATTCCGCTAAACGAGTCAGCTGACTCATTAGGGGATACATTCAATTTAGCCGAGAACCGGTTCCGATCACTCGAACGTAAGCTAGCACGAGTTAAGTGTGACGACCCTAACACAATTTGCTTTGTCAGCAAATCCACCTCCACTCAAAGTAGCAAATAAGTAGTTCATAAGAATATTGTAAACTTAGCAATAATTAATTATAATAAATACGTCTCACGACTAGAATAAATCATTACTATCTTAAGTACTGTAACGCTGTTCATCTAAATAAAGTTTTTTTAAACTAATCAAGTGTCGATCACTTAATTGGCGCAGCCGGTAGGATCTCTGTAGTCAGTTCGCGACGTATACAACTCTACAAGCAAAGCTGGACGCCTGTTTCTACAGTTTAACAGAAATCGCCGAACAAACAAATCTATTAAGTACCGGGCACAACGGCTGGCGCAGTATCTGATAGTAGTCACAAGGAGGAGATGGGAGTAACTACAGGACTGTGAGTAAAACTTTTTCACTATCCCTTCTGTTTTCCTTTATCATTTTTCTCTTTGTTTTAATTGTATGTGTTGTGTTATTGGGGGTTGAGAAATATCGCGATAATATTATTTTATTTTATTACGATAAAACTTGCGTAATCAGATTAACTTTAGTTAAGTATTTAGGGCATTTTCCCTTTTTTCTTTTCTCTCTTTCTCTGTGTTTTGTTCTTTCAAAATGGATCAAATCGTGCAGGTTCCGCCAACCATGGCAAAAATTATTCCAGAGTTTAGTGGCGATTCTAGACAACTCCCACTTTTTATAAAGAAATGTGAATATATTATAAATACATTTCAAGGGGGAGAAATCCAAAACGAATACCTATTCAATGTTCTTACTAGTAGATTAACTGGGGAAGCCGCGAACCTAGTAGGGGAACGGGAAAATATTCGTACTTGGTTGGAGTTAAAAACATTACTGGCCCAACATTTTGGTGACCCTAGAATTGAAGATTGTCTAGTATTGGAATTAGAGTCAATGAAAATAAAACCCAATGAAAGTTATTTAGACTTCTGTCATAGGATTCAAAACTTGCGTAGTATCTTGATTGCAAAAATAATAGAAACTGTAGACGATGCGAATTTACGTCAAGCCAAACAGCATATCTATACGAATTCGTCATTGAATGTTTTCCTGCATAATTTACCTCCTTATTTAGTTAGATTAGTACAGTCTGTGGTCAACATTATCTAACCCCCTTGAATAATAGCGAATTTGAACCTTAATGCGAATTGGAATACTCCTTCGAGCATTTCGATAAATCATGTTGTTAAGCTATTTTAATTATTATCTTGTTGTCGTTAAGGTTGAAACGCTAATGAGTATTAAATAAAACACGATTACTAAAAAAAACCAAGATGAGGGTGGATTAACAAAAAATTATAGCGCGTCAGTATCACTACAGTTAGCCGTCTACGCTTAATAGCTAATTCCGTGATACATTTTAATAGCTGCTTGTGATTGTGCGATAATGAACTTAATGGTATATACTATATGGTTCAAATTCTATAGAATATTACGTCTAGCATCACAACTAAGATCTAATTTGAAGACACATAAAAAGAGTTGAATTGGTCTCATGGTCATTAATGCAGATTGATTTGCTGTTAAACTTCGTTGTCTGGGTTCGAAACCAGCAAGCAAGCTTATAGATTACTTTTTGTTTACAATGTTTTGTTTTTTATTATATTTTTTTTACTTTTCTTTAAATATTATAGGTGTGTTTGTTTAAATGGGCAGTTTGTATAGGAATGAAACAAAATAATTGCAGATAGTGAATTTTTTTTATTATTTCATTAAAATATACAAGGAAATAAAGTAAGTAAATGCTCACAGTTCAAAATTATTAATTATACATTTTATTGTATCACATTCAAACCTAACCCGATAAACATTTTTTAAAGAGCATGGTAATGCTTTGAAGTTTGTTATTTAACGAGAAGATGGATTAATTTGTGAAATGTTTTACAGTTTTTTAGTAGGTATGTAGTGAATAAACATGTTATTTAAATAGAAAAATGGATTTCCAGATATAACAATAACATCACCACAGATTCTGTAACATTTGAATGGTTTAGCATCAATTAAATTGAGCATTTACTTACTTAATGTGTTAAAAAATACATAACTAGATAAGTTAGTAGCGGAGTGGCGCACCATCTCCTTCTATTACTTGCTGTAAGCGGCTACGCATACCGCACACCATGTTCCAACACAAATCTTTTCCTCTCATGTGCTCCCATGTCGAAGACACGATCTCAGCCAAATTGTCTCTAGTTCGCACTTCGGATGTGTCCCAATTTAAAACCATTTGACCCCATAGGTTCTCTATGGGATTCAAATCGGGGCTTTTAGATGGCCAGTTAATAACTGTTACACCTTCTTGAGCAGTTAACCAATTCTGGACAATGCCTGCACGGTGGATGGAGCAATTATCTTGCACGAAGTATATTTCTGTGTTCGGATAGGCAATTCGCACAGTCGGCAGCATGACTTCACGTAGAATCTCCAAATACTGACTACTATTGAATCGACCACCAACTTCTACCAATTCATCAGGTCCCATAGACGACATCCAGCCCCAGTAGCCCAGGGTTATTCTACCGCTGGTTCTACAAGGTAGTAAGCATTTCTCATTGTAGCGTTCTCCTTTTTTCCGCCATAAGATTTTACGTCCATCTTTGTCAGATTTAAAAGACTTTTCATCAGTGAAAATCACGACATTTTCTTCCCAATTGAAATTTAAATATTTCTGGGCAAAACGGACTCTTTCTTGACGATGAGCAGGTGTCAGTGCAATTTTCTGTGCCGGTTTATAGTTTCTTATCCCAGCAGCATGTAAATGCCTTCTCACTGTTTTCACTGAAATATCGTGTTTAATTGCAGTTAAGCGAATAGGCATAAATGGACTTTCAACATGGCTTGCAACAATAGTCTGGTGGCGTTCGGATTCGGGACCATACATCATGGGTTTTGCTCCCGGACGATTTCGCTGAATATTTCCAGTGTTTCCATAACGTCTTAGCCATAACCTGACCGTATTTCTCTAAAACAAACAAACAAAAACTCTTGTTAACATTTTTGGAAGCGTGCAGGTAGCTTGTAAGGAGTGGGTGTAATGGAAATATAGCCAGATACACGAACAATACGTTGTAAGAAATACTTATCACTCGTCTACAAAAAATCTGTTTGTATTTAGACAATTTTAAAACTAAAATAAAATATTAACACTTACCGCTACATTAAGTCTACGACCAATCTCTTTGATTCCAATATTCTGCTCATGTAAAAATATAATTTTATATTTAGTATAATCACTAAGTTGCGACATGACGCTTTGGTTATTCACAACAAATTCTTTAAAAATATTTAATTTAATGTTACTTTTCACGATTTACATCAAACGTTTTACAAATGTTTGTGCGTAGTCACTGCTATTAGGCGTAGACTGACCTGTGTCACATCAATTTAATATCGATCTACCCCGTAATTATACGTTTTGTGGACTTAAACATTTTTTATTTACCCACTTGTTTACAAGATAAGTTTGTTAGGCGAAAATCATATTGGCCGTTCTATATTAATACAAGAAATATTATAGAAATCATAAATTAAAACAATTTAAAAAACAAATCGTTATTGGTGGACGGTGATTTCGAACCCGCACACTGTTCGTCACCAATCCAGCGTCCCACCACGAAGCCACGACACCCTGTTAAAAATTTGCGAAATTAACGATTAGGTAGTAGCCGTGTAAGCACTAAACAATACTTCTTAATAAGCCTTTCAACCTTAACGACAACAAGATAATTATTAAAATGGCTTAACAAGATGATTTATTTAAATGGGGCGGGACTTAAGCAATTCGATCCGAGCGTCGTACATACCGGAGGGTCAGACAATGTTGGGCAGGGACTGTACGACTGAGGAATGTGACGATATTAGAAGATGCCTTGAAAGTAGTGCTAGAAGAACAAAACTTTCAGACGGTTTATGAATCTAAAAATAATAGAAATAAAAATAACTCAAAACCGCTAGGAAAATTCTTCAACAATAACGACAATATTCAGCGTTCGCCCAATCTACAAAAACAATTCAGTACACCGGCACAAAGTAGGTCAGATGCGGCAAATAATAATTCAAGTCAATCTAGAATTTTTTTTAGAAATCAAAGTAATGCTCAAAATCAGCTGCCACAACAAAGTAAGTTAACGCCGTGGCAGAATCAGCAGGTCGCGTCACGATCGTCATCGGTGCATAATGCAACACCGGCAAATTCGGGTTCAAACACCGACGTTACCATGCGAACTGCAAACTCTAGACGCGTGAATTACACGAATAATGACTCATTTACGACGTATGATAATAATGAACAAAATACTTGTGATTACGAACCACAACCAAGCACATCATATGAGCCTGAACAAATTGAGAATTTTCACCTGAGAGCCTTATACAGAGGGAAAAGATAATTTTAAATTGTACTAATTATCGTTCTTTGCCTTACATTGTAGTTCCAGAGCTAGGTAATGCAGTTTTTATGTTAGACTCTGATAGCTCTAGATCGTTTATAGGTCGGCGTGTCGCTTACCATTATTTTAAAAATAGTATTTACAAGGAACCTTTTGAAGCAGTCAGTACTCATGGTGTTAGTATGCATACAGAAGTTGTTTTAACTCTCTTACCCAAAATATTTAAAAGTTCTGAAGGTCATAAGTTTTACGTTTACGATGTTGATAATCACTATGACGGTTTACTAGGCAGTAATTTATTAAAACAATTAGATGCAAAAATTGATTACGAAACACTAACTTTATGCACGAGGAATACTGACATACCTTTTGTTTATTCTTCAGCGCTAAAAGATACTTACATTTTACCGCCACGTAGCGAGTTAAGGGTTAAAATTCCTGTAAACTTAAATAATGGCGAGGCTATTTTAGATTTTAAAGAATTGTCAAAAGGGATTCGAATGCCCTGCGCGTTAGTCAACTGTGTAAATGGTTATGCATATACGGTCATTCAGAACTGCAAGGACGTAGAAATGACCCTCAATGTCACTAGTCCATTTCAGGTAGAACCTTACAATCACTGCGAGATCTTAGTTAATCATTTAAACGACACAGACAGTATTGATAAGCTATTATCAAATAACTTAAATAAATTAAAGTTACAACATATGAATGAAGAAGAAAGAACGATGATTAAAAATATTTGTGAGGAGTATAAGGAGATTTTTTATTGCGAAGACATACCGTTGTCTTTCAGTAACGAAGTAAAACATAAAATTAGAATGGTAAACGAAGATCCCATTAATGTAAAAGCCTATAGGTTGCCGCCCGCTCAAACAGACGAGATTAGGCGTCAAGTGGATAAAATGCTTAAGGACGAAGTAATCCGGGAATCAAATTCTCCTTGGAGTGCACCGGTCCACCTTGTTCCAAAGAAGTTAGATGCCTCCGGACAACAAAAGTGGAGGATGGTAGTAGATTATCGACGTTTGAATGAGATAACTGTGGACGATAAGTACCCTTTGCCAAACATCAATGATCTTTTTGATAAGTTAGGAAAGAGTATGTACTTTTCCACCTTAGATCTTGCGTCTGGCTATCATCAATTACAAATCCAGGAGGAAGACAGACAAAAAGCGGCGTTTTCAACACCATTCGGCTTATACGAATTTAACAGAATGCCGTTCGGTTTGAAAACAGCACCTGCTACGTTTCAACGTGCAATGGATAACGTCCTTCGAGGGTTACAAGGCTTGCATTGTCTTGTCTATCTGGATGACGTCATCATATTCTCTACCAGTTTGCAAGAACACATAGAGAAATTACGAGTTATTTTCGAGCGTTTTCGAAAAACTAACCTAAAAATCCAACTCGATAAATTCGAGTTTTTAAGAAAGAAGTAATGTATTTGGGACATACAATAACAAAGGATGGTCTTAAGCCTAACAATGACAAAATAGAGGCTATTCTGAAATATCCTTTACCTAAAACAGTGACAGAGATTAAGAGTTTCTTAGGTTTGATAGGTTATTATCGGAAGTTTATCAAAGATTTTTCTAAAATAACCACACCTCTTACAGCGTGTCTGAAGAAGGGAAAAAAGATTGCGATAAATGACGAATATCAATGGTAGTGAATGTAGATGAAAAAGAAGCGAGATTACAGCAGCATTTGAAAGATGTGACGGAAGAAATCGTAAAACTTAGCGTCAAAGAACCGGAAATAGAGACGATAGAATTATCTGATTCCGAAAGTGACGTCGCCACAGCATATTCAATATCTAATAGGGAACATGAAGGTATTCCTATCCTTAATGAGGCAATAGATACCAAAGCTAGGAAAAATTCATGTTTTCACCTGGCACAGGGACGATATCTGTGTAAAAGATATTTTTAACGACAAACAAAACATTTTGGAAGTCCATCTACCTACTAGTAACAGCGAAAACTTAGTAAAAAATTTTCTTAAAGAGTTTATAGATTACAAAAAAAAGTATTTTATCTACTTTGAGGATCATTGTCATAGAAAAACTTTTGTTAATGTAGCTACGTCACTTTACAAAAAGGGAACTCAAAACTTTGTTGAATGCACGGAAAGAGTTGTGAACTTTACAGATGAAAGTGATCAAAAGGATTTAGTTACCAAATATCATCAAATCAAATCAAATCAAATCAAATCGTTTATTTGTGATACATGGGTTACATGCAGGTGTTCATTACATAATTAAAATACTAATAATGTTCATTCCATGATCAGCCACTTGGGCATACAAATGATTAAATAAAATAATTAAATTAAGAGTCTAAAATTCTAATTCCATTTCAGATTAAATACAAATATTATTATCACTATTATTAGTCAAGCATGACAGACACAAGACAATCACAAAAATAAATTATCGTCAAGCGGACACGTAACATTTAAAAAGTTCTAGTCGATAAAAAATCATCCACAGAGTAATAACACTTTTCCATAAGAAATTGGAAGAATTTATTTTTAAAGACATTAATATTGCTACATTCTTTTATGTCATTAGGAATTTTATTGTAGATCTTCGTGGCCATAGCAAAGACACTTTTCCCAAAGAGGGTAGTTCTATATTGACTAGTAAGGTTATTATACAAATAACTTCTATTTCGCGATCTGAGCTCTAATGTAAATAGTGATGGATGATGTCTAATAAACAAGGCCATTTCAAGGATATATAAAGATGGCAAGGTAAGTATTTTTAGTTTTTTAAAATATTCCTTCCTCTATCATCAAGGAAAGACTTGTCATAAAGGTATTAGAGAGACTCTAATGAAGTTAAAAAGATCATATTGGTGGAGCAATATGAAAGAAACAGTGACAGCCATTATCAATGCATGTGAAGAATGTAAAAAAATGAAGTATGACAGGAAACCTCTAAAACCATTTATACAATTAACTCAGACTACAGACAGTCCATTCCAGGAAGTTTTTATAGATCTATTATATGTATATAGAGAAAAACCAATATTTAACTATAGTAGACTCATTTAGTAAGTTAGGTCAAGCAATACAGATTCCCAATAAAAGCACACCCGAAGTAGTGAGAGCTCTAATAAAATACTTCAGTATGTATGGAATACCTAGAAAAATTAGTAGTGATGCAGGTACCGAGTTTAACAACGAATTTTTAAAGGAAATGTTAAGTTTATATAAAATTGAGCAACACATAGGGACACCTAACAACCCTAATTCAATGGCAACAGTGGAAAGATTTCATTCCACAATTATCGAAATATATAGGTTAGCAAAGTATGAACAATCTAGTTTAGATGCAGCATCCGTTATGACGTATGCGATCATGGGTTATAACAATACTATTCATAGCGCAACGAACTTTACGCCTTGCGAAATAGTTTTTGGACATACGGACTCCGGAAATGCTTTTGATATTGAGAGGGACAAGACTTTAATGCAAAAGATATTACAGGATCATCGCAAATGATTGAAAACCCTTTATGAGCATTTAAGTAGTCAAATGATTGGACATAAGAGCTTAGTTAGAGACAAAAAAGGAGGTGAGGACCAGCCAAAATTAGTGGAGGGTGACACGGTTTTCATGAAAAACACTAGGACTAGGAAAGCAAAAGAACTACTGCGATACGAAAAGGCAATTATCACTGGAAAGCCCGAGCGTAATATCCGTACCAGGCGTGAATAACTTAACAAATCGAAAATGCACATTTTTCAGGGCAGCCATTTTTAAGTTCAATTTTTATCTGTAAATTCTGATTTTATGTTATTAAATATTTTTTTATCTGAATGTAAATCATTTGCTTTGAGTTTTTATATAACATAAGATTATTTAATGAATTTACCGTATTTATAATAAAAAAATGACATATCAAGTTGTTCACCAATGAGTTATCAAGTTGTTCACCGAAGTACTTACTTTAAGTACGTGTGTAAACAAATCAAAAGTAATAAGTATAGTCTCTGCCTACCTCTTATGGGACTGAAATCGTGATATAATGTATGTAGGTATGTATAGGTAATAAAAACAAACAATTGCAAAATAATTATTTTTATTTAGAAAAAAAAGTTAAAATATAGAATTAGTCGAATTCTTCTCCGTTTCCTCCAGCATCAGGGTCTTCGGAGTCTAAATCAGGATCGATGTTGGATACGTCACCATCAGTTTTAATGTTTTTATAAAATTCGTGAAAAATGGGATCTATCAGTGGCAATAAATCCATCAAATCCTTCTTTTTTTCTTTACTTATTGGTAACGTCTCTTTTGAAACAACTTCTAATTGTATAGTGTCTAAATTGAATTTACCTCGTTTTCTGTAATTAATGACTCTAAAAGAGCTTTCATTGTCAAGATTTGTCTTAAAACGTATTTCTCCTATAGGCTTCTTATACTGCAGCCATTTCACAGGTTGCCATAAAAATTTTACACCACAAGCATCCTTTTTTTTATTGTAAAAGGACCTTTCTTCGAACTCAATTCTGCAAAATTGAGAAAATTTTCTAGTTTCATGGGAACTATTCCAAATGCGTTATTAACCTTTCAAGATCTTATTAATTGCATCCAGTCGTTAAGATGGTTTATTTTAAGCTGCGTTTTCTTTTTAGTTCTTTCAATTACGGCATGATCTGAGTCACATTCCATGTGGCTATGTCCGCTAATCAAAAACTTATGATTGATTATCTCCAAGGTTGGATGTACAGTAAGCGGCCAGAATTGCAATCCCACGCTAAGGATTAGTATTGCTTCAAACACCCACAGGCTGTACCTACGTCTGTGTGCGGTACCTGCAACGGTGTGTGTGATGTGTTCACAAACTGGCGTCGAACGAAACAAAAAACATACCGTCGCTTTCACACCCAAGAGTACGTAATTATGTGTGACCTTGGTAAGTTCATAACATTGCTAAAATTCACTGTAATTTATTAAGTTCTAATAGCTGATAGCGTAACGTATGGGATTGTGAGACATATAGGTCTGGGTTCCAATCTCGAGATGATATTTTATTTTTCTTTCCAACAATAATCTTCTCTGTTCTTTTATTATTATACTATATCAATATAATAATTATTATATTATTATTCTAGTTTAATAAAACGAAAATAATAATTTAAGAATTACTTTATTGTTATTGAATTATGGGGTTAAGAATAAAAATGTTCAATAAGTGATTACAATTTTTTATTCTATATAATTACAAGAAGTTTAAATAAATTAACTTCTAGTTAAAACAGTTCATTTTCTCCTATAGAACAATATATTGAAGTAAAGTAGCTAATCAGTGAACTATGACAATCAGGCTAAAATATTGTATCTTAGTAATATAATAATATTGTGCTTTAATTACTCTGTGTGTGGGTAACATGCAAAAAATTTACAAAATCTACCCACGTAAATATAAAAAGTGCGGACTCGTTGTCACAATACAAATTACTCAGTAATACTACTTTTATTCTACTGCGAGTGAGTTCGTTCTATCTCAAACCTCAAAGTTAACAAAGGACTTATTGAGGTTATAGCTTAAGTATTCATTTTCATAACGAAAAGAAGATTGAAACTAAACCTTAAAATAGTCCATATTATGAATATGACACAATATAATTTTTATATTACTAAAATCAATTTGTAATTTATTTATAACATAATAATACTTTGTATAACACCATTATTATTAAGAAAAGTAAGAAATAAAAATGTTTACTTATGCTCGGTTCCTATAAACAAAAACGAATCGTTTTGCTTACCAATGGCAGCATTTTTTATTGCCAAACTGGGCAAATAAATAAATTCGTAAACTAATTTTACCTGTGGTATCTACTTCCATATGGGAGGGTCCACTATGCAAAGCTATGAGATTTTTGCTTAATTATTGGTAAAGATACAAGAGTTTTAATTTTAACCAATAACGGTCCGTTAATTATAGGAATTGGCCATTAGTAAGTAAACGTTGACGCATGGATCCTACAATATTGAATCATCCTACTAATATTATAAATGTGAAAGTTTGTGTGTTTGGATGTTTTTTTGCTCAATCACACAAAAACGGCTGAATGGATTTAGTTGAAATTTGGCAAACAGATAGTTTATTACCTAGATTAACACATAGGATACTTTTTTTATCCCGATATTCCCACGGGATTGAGACTTACGCGGGTGAAACCGCAGGGTGCAGCTACTATATAATATTTGTATAAATCTTGTGTTTATATTTTTGTTTTGAGCTGGTTTTCGGTGATTCAAATCTTCAGCGTGGAGTGCACGGTTCACGGTTCGTAACGACGTGTCGAATAAGTCGGCAAAACGTCTTGTCGGTATGAAACCAGTTGTTTCATACTCGCTGACCATGTCTCGTTGCGCCTCTTTACAGGGGTGGGATCTTCTACTTCACTTTCGACTGGCAGGGCTATTCTTCTTCATATTTTGTGACCCACCGACTCACAGTATTTCCCTAAAACAAAAAGGAGTACTGTTAGGCTACAAAACAAAATACTAATATTACCTACTATCTACAAACATAATTATAATTATTGAAATTAGATATTGCACTTTAAATTACTTATTTATTAAAATGTTATTTTATTATTCAATAATCTAAGTAAATAAATTTACTTTGATACTATTTATTTTTTCCTGTATTTAGATTAGACCATAAGGTAAATATTAAACAGTTAAAAAAATAACTACAAAGATCAGCAGCTATACCTACTTTAATTAGATAAATGTTTGATAAAATAATTAAATCATAATACTCACACTCAGTTCGGTTTCGTCAGATTGTGATATAGGTATAAATGTATTATTAAGTCCACTTTTACGCAGCGCAATAATATTCGCTTTCATTCCAATATTTAAATTTGGTTGCATTTTTCAAAATGAACCACAACACAGCTAATAGATTTAACACACGTCACTATCCCTCAATGACAATAAAAACCAACCAACAACGTTATACTTAGTGGCGGTGAATCAGGTGAATGAGTCGTAAGTTTACTGCATTCGTCTAACTTATAATTATTTATGTGGGTATAATCATAAAATTTTACGAGTTTAGTGAACAAGACCAACTTAACAAGGAATTATAGTCAATAGCGTGATAATTCGAGTAATTTTTAAAACATAAAAAAAACTATCACTGCGCGTCAGATTCGAACCCGCGGCTTGTAATGCATGAAACCGACATACGATAACCGCTAAGCTATTATGCCATATACTCTAGTGGTTGAATTTATGAAATACAATCATTTGCAAACGAATGAGAGTGTGAGTGTCTATAGTATAGAAATGACTTATTATAAGAAGGTCGTAAGTTAAACCGAAGCGTCAATCTATTCGTCTGTACGATTGGGATTCCACTTCTGACCGCTGCTGTACATGCAATAAATACATGAACATCATTGCAACAGCGTTATTTTTATTCTGGCCACCACACGTGTCAGAATAAAATGTGACCTCTGTAACTTCAGGTGGCAAATTTTGTAAAAAATGCCACAAACACGAAGCAATTTGATTTGCTCCTCGAGCACCGATGGTTTCGTCCCACATGTAACAAGTAGCTTTATCATCTCTTAAGTTATGAATCGTAAGATTGTAGGACCATAGTTGTCTCTTATAAAAAGCGACAGACGTTTTCAGGAATGGCGTAGGTAAGCATTGCTGAAGATCAAATGCATAAGCTCGAAAATTTGAATTGCGCTTTGCTTCATCTTTGTCCTTTCTTTTTTCTGCATAAGCGTTTTCGGCTTGTGATTGATGCTCACTCAACTCCACTATAAAGTTGGTCTTTTCCTCTCCTTCTGTTAACGCTATCTTTGTATTCAAAAGATCGCATGTGTGGCAAGTATCTTTAGCCGGTTTTTTGAATGATAAGTTTAAATCGTGAAAACACTGGGAATACAATTTAAGTGAAATAGGATTTGGGCAACTTTCTCTATATAAACGATACATAGCAGCTATAGAAAGGTCCGATTATAAATATTTTTTATTTGTTCTATTTCTGTAATAATGACTTTCGTAGTTTGGGAATGATAAGATGTGATCTTTGGCAGATTTTAAATCATCAACAGTCCTTTTATTTTTAGATGGCTGATGTCCTCTTGTATCAGCTGGAATGATTCCAGTTGCGGAGTGTTTTTTTTTATCCATTACAATGTTAATGAAACCTTTAGTTTCCCCAAAAGTTTTGCAAAAACAATCTTTACAAATTGGCCTGTTTTCATTATTTATTGTTAATGTATATTTGCAGTAGCAATCTCTATTAATTGTTCGGCTGTCGGTTTTCTGTGTTTTCTTTGGTAATATGGTAATATGGCTGGCAATATACGCTGCCCTCCTATCTCTGCTTCCTAGAGTCCAATATTCATCAAAGCACAGCTTTCTTTCTAATTCAGAAAACCGCTCAATACATTTCAGTCTACAAAAACTTAGTTCTCGTATTTGCCTCGCAGCAATTTCTTTACCTTTTTCTGTAACGTAGCTTTGACCAGAATTTCTTAGTCTTTTACATTCTTTTCTCTTTTTTCTTGATCTACCTTTCCTTTTTTTAGTATGAATTTGATCTTCTGAGACATCAGGTAGCAATTTGCATATAGTCTCATCATTAGTAACTGCTATTCTATCTATGGGAGAACGTAGATTATTGATACAAGAATTGTTATTTACTGGACTACTGGTATGAAATCTATCAATCTCGAAACCACTGCTAAAAATAGATAAACTTTCATCTTGGCCTTGGGATGGTAAAGTCACGTGAACTTGGGCTGAAGTTATTATTGGAATACCTAGTTCTTCTATCTCACTATCTGTATTAGACTCATTGCACTTTTTCGGTAATTCATAGTCCGGATCAGCGACACTGTCATCGGAAAGATATAGATCGTCATCGAGGTTTACATTGCCGATTCGGTGAGTGCTTACATCTTTATTCAGATTTTTTTCAGAAACGCAGTTAAAATAGAACCTTTCGCAATCTTCAGCTATCTCTTTTAATGATGTTCCTAAAATAAAAAAATATTATTAGTACCCATTCATTTGGTACCCGCAACTATTTAAATAACAACTATTTAGATACCATAAAAGCTAGGTTTTCCATGCGCAAATTGGCTATGTCAGACGGACAGACGAACAGACACACGAGTGATCTTATAAGGGATCTTATAAGGGACTTAATTGTTTTTCGTACGGAAGCCTAAAAATGAGAAGCTAATAAGTTGTTGTTAAGTAGGCGCAAGCGCGACTGCTGAGCAAGAGGTCCTGGGTTCGATTCCCTGGTCGGACAAAGTGTTATTGGGTTTATCCATCAGGAATTTCTCAGTAGCAGTCACGGAGTCTGGATTTGCGCCCGGTTGATGGCAATAGGCTCGCCCGCTATTACATGGGACTTAAGCATAACTGACGAAATGTGGGTGTACTGCAAGGTACACCTCTGCCTATCCCTATGTAACTTACCTTCAGGTATATTGTCTTCGTAAACTGTACACTCATTAGTATACTCATTACAATCAGAACTTTTTGTTTCCAATGGTTGTAAATTCTCTTTACATGAATCTTCTGAAACGGTAAATAATTAAGTATAAGTAATTGATAAATACATTACCAAAATGCATCAAGATCCGATTCCGCAAAGTTGAAAACGCTACACACAAAGTAAAGCCTCATCTTACCTTCAGTTATATTTTCTGCGTAGTCCGGACACTTACTCGTACACTCATTTAAATCTGCACTTTTATCTTCTAAACTTTCACTAGAATCTTTTAATGACTTTTCACGTAATTCTTCTAAAAAACGGTATCTTCTTGCCGCCATTATTATTACTTTACAACCACACAATTGTTATTTGTTTTGAATTATTCACCACACGCCAAAACAAATCAAACTAGGTCAAGGACACTGGAACAAGTGACACGGAAGACTCGCGAGTCCCTACTTAAAAAATGGCGTGATTTAAAGATAAACCGCCAAAACTGCAGCCATCTCTATTTAACATATCACTTTGTCTCATCGCACGCGCAACGGATAGAAATGTAATAGATGATACATTTATTTGTCACAAAATACACTCGCAATCTCGATGCGGTAATAACTGGACAACTTGATTTATGCTATTAAAAACGTTAAGTAGGTTGTTAGAATAAATGTACATCTCGTGTTGTTAGTTACTTTTCTTTAATAGTTGGCAGTATTAAAATGACATGTTGAGTTGTGTAAATAATTATAATTTGTATGTTTTAATATCTCAAGACGTCACATTGTACCCTTTAGTAAGAGAGTTATTTAAAAATTCACATGTTTGCTATGTGCGGTAAAACAGACCCATCGACTTAGTCATTTATTCACCCTATGAATAAAATAAGCCTAATGCCTATTATGCATTAAAAAAATATATATGTAGGTCGACATATCAACCTATTCACGCCTGGTACGGATATAGTACCAGTTAAGCTGAAAAATAGAAATACTAAAGTAGCACTAAGGAATGTCAAACGCCCTCCACAGATGGTGCTTGATACTGCTCGTCCTAGCGGATCAAGGGACGACCCTGAACAACCAGAGGATCGACCAGAATCCGGGAATAGTTCCGATTCGGATTGGAACAGCTCTGAAGAGGACTAACCATTGGGATATTATTAAAACCATGGACTTAAATTCACTAACGGTCCAGTTAGAAAATAATATAGAAGAGTATAATAAGTTAAAAATCATAAGTCAAAGTAATAGCGAGATACGTAGGGAACTTTTAGGGTTGACAGCACAAATAGAATCTTTTATCGAATTGACAAAAAATAGATTAAAACAGATTCTACCCTCTAGCAGAACTAAAAGAGGAATTTTAAACCCATTGGGATCCCTTATTAAGCTAATAACAGGAAACTTAGATAACGAAGATGCTAGGAAATATAATTTAGAGATTAGTAATTTAGGAAACAGGAAACATTCAGTCGAACGAAAAGTGTCGTTAATGCAGAAGGCTTTTGTTAAATTACTCAATGTTTCTGATGACATTAATTTTAATACTAGACATTTAAATTACAAAATAAGACAATTTCAAACACTTATTCAAAACCAAACCAAGTACTCTAACCTTTTAACCGTAATGAATAGTATGAATCAAGTTTTAAATAATTGTCTTACTATTTATTCCATTATCTACGAATTAGAAACTGCTATTGCTTTTAGTAAAATGCACATATTACATCCATCCATAGTAAATTCCACAGAATTATTTAATATTCTTAATGTCATAAGAAAACATCATAACTTAATTTATCCATTAACATTAGATAACTTAGTAAAATTAGAGGGAAATATAGAAATTAAGGGATATATAGACAATAGTAAAATTATATTTGTATTAGAAGTTCCATTAATAGTTAAAAACACAAACAATTATTATAAAGTTATTTCTATTCCAATCTATAACCAGATTACCCAAAAACCTAATATCATCATACCCCAATATCCTTATCTAATAGTGAACAAGTCGAAATACAGATCCGTAGCCAATGGCTGTAAAGAAATAGAAGATCTGACATATCTCTGTTCTGATGACAACCTGGTACAATACGCGGAGGAAACATGTATCCAACAGCTCATGTTATCACAACATAACTTCAGTAATTGCAAACAACACCAAGTGCAGATAGAAGTAACCAAGGTGCAGCCCATATCCAGCATCCACTGGTTGATATACACGGAAAAGGAAATTGTTACAACGGAGCACTGTGAAGATGAGACCCGCAGACATAATCTTCGAGGCACATACATATTAGTGCCCAGTCAGCATTGTACCTTACAGATTGCTGATATCTCGATCACAACACCCACGAATACCAGCTTAGTCTCCTTCAGACTGCCACCAGTACAGATGCCCGAGTTACGCAGAGATGTCACTTCGTCAGCCAAGCAGATGGACCTTAGAGGAGTTGATCTAGGCGACATCAAGGAACTGCTGAACCAGGCCAAATATAGTGATAGTGTCAGTGGTGTTGAAACCATTATAATCAGTGACAAAATCAGTGTATGGACCATAAGTATTTACGCCATTATAATTGTATTCGTCACAGGGTTTTTGTTTCAAAAAAGAAAGTTGTTTACTAAAAGATTTAGACGAAATTCTCTAAAGACTACAGAGTTGCCTTTAGATAATTTCTCTCCTAAGGAGGGAGGAGTTAAGTGTGACGACACTATTTGCTTTGTCAGCAAATCCGCCTCCACTCAAAGTAGCAAATAAGTAGTTCATAAGAATATTGTAAACTTAGCAATAATTAATTATAAATACGTCTCACGACTAGAATAAATCATTACTATCTTAAGTACTGTAACGCTGTTCATCTAAATAAAGTTTTTTTAAACTAATCAAGTGTCGATCACTTAATTCACGCGCGCCTGAGTACAAAAAAATGTATTGTGATTTTTTGCAAGAATAATTAGACCTGGGGCATATGAGTCGCATTAATTCATACTCTTCTCCTGCTTACTTTTTACCGCATCACGGTGTCTTCAGGGAAAACAGTACCACTACATAATTAAGAGTAGTTTTTGACGCAAGCGCAAAATCGACCAGTGGTAAATCTTTAAATGATATTAAATTATCAGGTCCTGTCTTGCAAAATGACATATTTGCAATATTGTTACGAGTTAGGCAACATAGATACATAGCTTGTGCCGATGTCGAAAAGATGTTCAGGCAGGTGTTAATACAGCCTGACCAACGTAATTTGCAGTATATCTTGTGGAGAGAAAATACCTTAGATCCGATCGGTATATATCAGCTAAACACGGTGACATACGGTACTGCGTCCGCGCCGTACCTCAGCATGCGATGCATTAGGCAGCTCGCTGAAGAATGTAATGATGACGTCATCTCGCAAGTAATTAGGGAAGATATATACGTAGATGACTTGATTACGGGTCATGATAACAAAAACACATTAAGAAACATCTGTGACAGTGTTTTTAAAGTCCTAGGTACGGGATGTTTTACGTTACGTAAATGGGTATTTAATTACGACTCTTCAAACAAGATTGAAGCAAATAGTTCATTAAAAGAACTGTCTTTAGGAGAAAACTGTCAAAATAAAACTTTAGGGTTAGGTTGGTTTAGCACGAGCGATGAACTGTATTTTACAACAAAACTTGAAAATCAACAAGATACAGTCATAACCAAGAGAAGTATTTTATCGATCGTCTCGGAAATTTACGACCCATTAGGCCTGCTAGCACCGACAATCATTATTGCAAAGGTTATATTACAAAAACTATGGTTATGTAACATAGACTGGGACGATCCTATTCCGCAAAACATTGAATTAAATTGGAACCATTTCATTTATAAATTACATTGTTTACACACTATACGGGTCCCTCGGCACGTCATAGGCAATATACGCGACGATGACAAACAAGTTAAACTTCATATTTTTTGCGACGCTTCGCAAAGCGCTTACGGCGCCTGCGCATATATGCGCGCATACATAGATAATGATTCCCTCGACGCGTTATCAGTCCGTCTATTGTGTGCGAAAGGCAAGGATTGGCTCGTGGCCGTCCACTAGAGCATCCGATCGCGAGTAGTTGCGTGACGTAGTTCGTCGCGCCTGAGTTCGGGTAAACAACGTACGTCACAGCGCGTGATCGGGTGATCGGTAGGAACTTTCCGTGCGGACCTAAAAACTTTTCCACCAGTGTTTTTCCCTGTGAGTGCGCCGATCGCCGCCGGGTACCGGTGCGGTCACAGGGGGGAGCCTACCGTGCAGCTCGGCGTGTATACGCCGCAGCGGTCGCGAAGGCCACGCCCCGGAGAGATGCCGAGTCTCGGCACGCGCGGCTCTTTAGGCCGCGATGCCGGGACCTCAGGAGTTGGTAGTCGTCCAGTGTTGGGCCGGAAATCCCCCCACCGTCACTTAGTACTTTTTATGCGTTGGGTGTACAGCTACATATAGCCGGTGAGGATATTGACATATACGCGTGCTACAAGCGGCCCGCAGCGAAACTGGACCTGACAGAGTTGCGGGCGCTATTGTCACGATCTACACACGCCACCCTCCTCGCCGGGGATTTCAATTTGCAAACACCCAGCGTGGAACTCAAACATCCCAAACACTGAGGGGAGACGCCTCTTCGCTGACGCGGAAGACTGTGGCTACACGGTGTCCGGCCCGGAGACGCCAACACACTACCCGGACTGCACGCAGAACATGCCAGACGTGCTGGACGTAGTAGTCCACCAAGCACTATACCGCCAGACCATTACACAACAAGTGTTAGACGACGAGTTACAGTCGGACCATCATCCTGTACTCGTCGTACTACCGGGTATGCCGACCTGACTGATGCCTCTAGCGCCACGCCGATTACTGGATTCGGACGTGTTCTAGAAGGAAGTGGAGACCACCACGCCGACTCGGCCTATCACCGACTCCGCGGACGTGGACCAAATGGCGGTCGACGTCACTGTCTGTATACAGAGCGCCCTTGAAGCGGCGACTGTAACTCAACCACAGGGGAGAGGGCCATTGCCGCCCCTGCCGGCACGCATTACAGCGCTGATTGAAAGAAAGAGGAGACTTCGCAGACAGTGGCAACAACTACGATGCCCTACGCTCAAGACGCAGCTAAACCGTCTCGCGGAAAAGGTGAAGGCCGAGCTCCAGGCACACACCACCACGGGCTGGGAGGAACGAATCGATGCCGCCGCGGACAGCTGTCGGTTCATAAACTCTGCCGCCAACTAAGAAATACCCCAGCCCTGGTACGTCCGCTACTTAACAGCGACGGGGCGTTACGATACGTAGCGGAGGACAGGGCGGAGGTCTTTGCAGAACATCTCGAGCGTCAGTTCCACCCGAACCCGACCGACGATAGGGAGCACGTCGCAGCAGTCGAGAAGCACATTGAAGACTACTTCGCGTCCCCGATAGCTCCCGACGAAGACCCAGTATTTTTCTCGCCTGGCGCCGTAAAGCGCGCCATCCAGAGGACGAAGCCCAAAAAGGCCCCCGGTGCTGACGGTATCACCAACGCAGCGCTGCGCCACCTGCCCTTCCGTATAGTTGCGGCGCTGACGCGCCTGATACGGCGATACTGCACACCGGGTCCTTTCCCACCTCGTGAGAAAAAAATACAACTGAACATACGAAAAACATACTGAAGCCGGAGAGCTATCGGTCTATAACACTGTTACCGACGGTCTCTAAGGTGTTTGAAGCACTCCTGCTGCGACACTTACAACCCCATATCTCGCCACGACCGGAGCAGTTTGGTTTCCGGGCAGAGCACAGCACGACGCTCCAATTGTCGAGGGTACTGCACATTCTCGCAGCTGCGATGAATAAGAAGGAACATTCGGTTGCAGTATTCCTCGACATGGAAAAGGCCTTCGACCGCGTATGGCACGACGGTGTTATTTACAAGCTGGCCACCTCCGACGCGCCCCGTCGTGTTGTTAAAGTGGTCTCCACATTCCTTGCAGGACGAACCTTCAGGGTGGTGGTCGAGGGGGCGCTATCTAGCGCCCGCCTGGTACTGGCAGGCGTGCCCCAAGGCAGCTGTATATCGCCGGCGTGTTACTCACGTTATACCGACGATATCCCCACCACTACAGACGCGAAGGTCGCGTTGTATGCAGACGACGCCGCGTACATTACCACTTCGCTCAATGCGAAGCACGCGGCAGTTAAAATGCAACGCGCTCTCGATTTGCTTCCCGAGTGGCTGTCTAAGTGGCGGCTATCGTTAAATGTGGGTAAGACGCAGGCACTGGTCGCCGGTGCCGCGATTCTCCCCCCACCCTTGAAGCTACAGGGAGTCGATGTCGGTTGGTCGCCCCAGGTCAAATACCTGGGTGTAACGATAGACCGCCGGCTCTCCATGAAGACACATGTCCGCCAGGTCACCGCAAAAGGTAGGGTAGCCCGCAACTTACTCAAGCCGGTGCTAAACTCTAGAATCCCGTTGCGAATTAAGCTGGGCGTGTACAAACTGTACGTACGCCCTGTATTAACATACGCCACCCCCGCTTGGTTCGCCCTCGCGAGCGAGTCGAGCAAAACGTTACTCCGCGCGCAGCAAAGTCTTGCGCTGCGGTCATCGTGGACGCCCCTCGCTAAATGAGGAATGAAGTCATCCAACGGGATCTCAAGATAGAGAGCCTGGATGAGTTCGTGTGGCGTCTGGCGAAGGGTATGTTCGCGCGTGCCGACGCATCTGAATAGCCCCACGTCAAACAGATTGCGCCCTGGCATACGCGCCCCCCCGACGCGAGACAACCCCTACCCCGCGACCTGATAGCGAACGAAGAGAAGCTCTAATAAGTCGAACTCGAGTGAGCTGCACTCAGGTTACACGCGGCTCACTCGTCTAACTAAAGAGACTCCACAAATATACACACACATTTGTTGTGTGACGTGTACTAGGTTAATATAGGCGCGTCACGCAACTAAAAACAGACAGCCATTACTCCACACACGCATCTATCAACAGTACGATGACGCGGCGCGGGCGTGCCAGCGTCTAGTACAGACACTAGGCGGTGCTACACACAACACAAGCCGCTTACACACACACGACCGTCCTTTCCTCAAACTGTAAACGGCTAGCTCTGTGAGCAGGGAGGGGGGGGACTACACCCCGTCCCGTGGGCGCGTCGAGCCGACATCCTCGATGCTGGTCACCATCTGCTAGGCCTCCCCTAGGTAACTAGGGTTTTCACCTGGTAGGGGCGGACCGCCGAGATGTCGTGAAGAAAGCGACGCCACTATGAGCGTCGCGACGCGCCTACGGAATAACATGTAGCATTTTCACACACGAGCGCGTTTTAATAAACGCGCTCTATTACCACCTGCCGCATAGGGCCGTAGAAGGAGGGGCCCGTATTAACGGGCCTCCGCTGGCGAGGGGCAAAGCCCCGACCCCGCTCGCCACTTCCACGCCCGACTTCCAATCGAAAGGCAAGGTCGCTCCCATAAAACCGGTTAGTATTCCGAGCCTTGAGCTATGCGGTGCATTATTAGGCGCAAGATTATATAACAGAATAATTAAGGCGCTTAAAACTAACTTCAACAAAGTTTATTTATGGTCCGACTCAACAACAGTATTAGGTTGGCTGAACATAGCACCGAGTTCTTTAAAACCGTTTGTTCAGAATAGGGTCGTAGAAATAAATGAGCTCACCGAAAAATGTTCATGGTTACAAATAAATGGTAAACAAAATCCTGCAGACTTAGTTTCGCGCGGTGTTCCTATAGATGCGCTTCAAACATCCGATTTAGGGTGCGTTTCCACTGAAGCGGAGTCGAGCGGAGCTGAGCTGAGACGTGCAGGAATCTTCCAATCACAAAGGAGACGAGAGACGCGATATGGATTTCAACCATTGTGATTGGTCAATTCCTGCAGGTCTCCGCTCAGCTCCGCTCGTCTCCGCTTCAGTGGAAACGCACCCTTATGGTGGCACGGCCCGAGCTGTTTACGTGAACCTAACACAAATTGGGAGAAAGGTCTCACGTCTGTCTGTCGCAATATTAATTTTAATGAATTGCCCGAACTTAAAATAAATACTGTTACAATGGAATGTCAAGTAAATACAGACTTAAAATTATTCGATAGATTTTCTTCTTTAAATCGTTTAAAACGCATAATAGCGTGTGTGTTGCGCTTTATTTAAAAAACGCGAATTAAATTAATATCAAAGCGAGCGCTCGGTGCGTTATCAGCTGTGGAGCTGAATAATTCAATAATTACTTTGTCTCGCTTGTCACAAAAGGAATCTTTCGCTGGTGAATATGAATGTTTAAAAAATAATTTACCAATAAAATGTAATCGTAGCTTGTCTGGTCTTAATTTATACTTAGATGAACACGGTCTTATGAGGGTCGGCGGCAGAATTAAAAATTCTCCTGACTTTTGTTTCGATAAGAAACATCCAATAGTGTTGTCTAGTAAACATAACTTCACATTACTTTTATTAAATACGAACACCACCGTTTATTGCACGCTGGGCCTCAGCTACTTTTATCCACTATACGAGAAAAGTGGTGGCCACTAGGTGGTAGGAATTTGGCTAGAAAGATAACCCGTGGATGTGTTGTCTGTACTCGAATAAAAGGCAAAACAATAAAGGCTCGGATGGGTAATTTACCATTAGAGAGATTACAGTCTGAATTTCCATTCTATCGTTGCGGTGTAGACTACGCCGGACCACTGCTCATACTTAGCCGTAAAAGGAGGGGAGCTAGATTAGAAAAAAATTATATTTGCCTGTTTGTATGTTTTTCAACAAAGGCAATTCATTTGGAATTAGTCACTAGTCTTACTACCGATGCGTATATACTCGCTTTAAAAAGGTTAATATCTAGACGAGGTAAACCTGCAGAGATATTCTCTGATAATAGGAAAACCTTCGTAGGAGCTGCAAGGGAATTTAGTTCGTTCTTAAGTAATAACTATAATTCTATTATCAATTATACAGCTAGCGAAGACATTAGGTTCTCATTCATTCCGCCGTACACGCCTCATTTCGGTGGTTTATGGAAGTCTTGCAAATACCATCTCCGTGGAGTTGTGGGTAATGCACAATACACATTTAACTTACGAAGAGTTCAGTACAGTCTTAGCATTAATCGAGTCTATTCTGAACTCACGTCCTATATCCCCATTGTCCTCTGATCCCACCGACTCACTCCCACTGACGCCGGCGCATTTTCTCATCGGTCGACCACCCACTGCAGCCGCCTCTGATGACGTCATCACTACGCCAACACTACGCTTGTCACGGTACGCAAGAGTGGAACAATTGATACAGCACTTCTGGCAGAGATGGACGAAGGAATATATTACTGAGCTTCAGACGAGAACTAAATGGAAAAATAAGGAACAAGACATCAAACCTAATACCCTTGTTCTCATAAAAGAGGACAACTTGCCACCACTCTAGTGGCGCCTCGGCAGAGTCACGAGCACCTTCACCGGAAACGATGGCATCTCCAGAGTCGCGGACATCAAAACAGCGACTGGACTGATCCGGCGGGCTTACACTAGGATATGCCCTTTACTACCCGACGATGACGTCGGAGGTTACTGAGCAACTTTGTGGCAACCCTGCACACCATTGGAAGCGGGTGCTTCCAAGGCGGAGGCCATGTTCACGCGTCTATGTCGTGACCCTCATGCGCACTACAGCTGGCAGGCGAACGCGGAGAAGGCAAACCCGAGGGAGCGGGGGGCAGGAGCGCGCCGCGCGGCCGTCCGCCCGGGCGACGAACACTCCATCGACAGTAGACAGACTAGTCGCTTTGATAGATATAACTACTTAATATATCGTTTTCTGTTGTACTACATTTATAAAATTAAAATTAAACTTCAGTTGTTGTCGCAATAAGAAATAATCATTGAAGAGTACCTGTTTAAGTTCCTGACCTCACACACAAGAGACACATCACAAACAATTAATATATAAAACAAACGCAAAGCAAATAAACGTATTTTCTTTCTTTTTCTTTTATTTTCTTTTACATATATATATTTAGCAATCAGAAGAGAAAAACAAATAAAAAAAAAACAATTTCAAACAACCTAAAACTAATTTATTCCAAAATAGACATAATTTTAACAATAATTCGATTAATCATCAAAATTCGAGCAATCACAAACAACCGTTAATATTCAAAACAAGAAGTACTCAAAATAAAACGAAAAACCACTATAAAAAAATTAGGAACGAACTTACTGCAAAGTAGCGTAGGTACCGACAACCTTACCGTTCGACGACTCGGCAACAAAAGGGCCTGCACTCGGTCGAGCGCTCGCTTTTATATGAATCGGTGGGGGTACCACCACTACCAACAATAAGTTCGCTTATATGGCCTCTCCTGATCATGCATCGTCCTCGGCTGCACCTGGGACTTCTTCTTCAGAAGCACTGGCAGGTACGGCGAGATTTTGACCGCCGTTTTCGTTTGATTCGGTCCCGTCCGTACTTGAAGCACCAGTAGGACCAGCAGAAGGACCTGAAGGCTCACCAACATCGTCAAGGTAATCGTCACTGCAATCTGTATGAGAAACAAGTGGTTAATTATACGTTGCGATATACAGCTCTGCCTATTCTGTCATTCATCACGCAAACAAGGCCCTCATACAAAGATACACTTTCACAACAAATCAAAGCACTTCGCTTTCAGACGTATGCATACATCTTTATACATCAAATCTCACTCATATTCATACTTGAACTTGTACAAGTTCACACGTTAAAAACGTGTCAACCAGGACTGCGCCTGCCAGGACAACACCTGATGCGTGTTCAGAGAACACGACTTCCGGGACAACACCCGATGCGCATACAGAGTACACGTCTTCCGGGACAACACCCGATGCGCATACAGAGTACACGTCTTCCGGGACAACACCCGATGCGCATACACAGTACACGTCTTCCAAAACTAGGCACTCCAGGACGCTAGCCTTGGGAGCACGCTGCATCATAACTGCACCAGCCACACGTTCCGAACAGTAAGGCATGCATCTGCCTCACATTTCCACGCACGCATACAGAATACACGAGCTACTAGAACATAAGCATAACATTTCGGTTGAAACTTACCTTCAAAATATGCAGCACAACTCTCAGGACACCATTCGCCTTTCCAGGGTACCATGTACTGAGCTGCGGCCTGAGTTGTCTTGCCTCTAGCTCCACTTAACAATTTCAGCTCGTAACGATCACTTGGTAACACTTTAGTTACGCGGTATGGACCCCTCATTCCAGAGTCGAGCTTCCCAGCGGACTGAGAATACTTTATTACGAACACCTGATCATTAACCTGGAAAATTCTTGGCGGGTGTCTTTGACGATTTACTCGGACGTCTTGGCTATCTTGATTTTTGTCAAGAGATTCTTTAGCGGAGCTCCTGCTGAGTTCCCTCATGGCTTCTCGATTTGGACTGGAGTTTTCGACGGCAACGTCACGGATCAGCGCACGAATCACAGGAGTGGTCGCGTTAGTACCGACTAACAGGTACAAAGCGGAGTACTGAGTGGTTTTTTGTTTTGTAATATTTAAAACTAATTGAATTTTACATAAACTATCAGACCAAGTGGAATTTTTATTACTACTCTCGACACGAATCATATTGAGGACAGTTCTTACATAACGCTCGACTTGCCCATTGGAGCGATGCATCTCGGGCGTTATGTAATGGATATCACAACCCATTTCAGTTATCCAACTGGTAAAAGTTGACGCCTCAAACATGCGACCACGGTCACAAACTATTTGTTTGGGCGTCCCAAATAAAGATAAAGCGCTATTGAAAACTCGTTTCAATTCGCTTGCATCTTGTCTATACATAGGATAGAGTAAACTAAATTTGGTAAAAGAATCGACCAAAACAAACACAAATTTATATCCGTTGGACTCGGGTAAAGGGCATTAGGCATCAACATGAACCGTACTGAAGGGAATGTCAGATTTTTCCCATGACGTAATAGGCTGAAGAGGAGCTCTTGGAACACGCTTCTTGGAAATGCAAATTAGACAATGAGACGTATACTTTCTAACAAACTGTTTCAGGCCAGGGAACCAGAAATGTTTTAAAATAAGGTCATAAGTTTTATCAGCCCCGATGTGCTCGTGCTCGTCGTGAAAAACGCGTAATAAACTGAGCCGGTGCCCTTTAGGGATATAACATAGTAAGCGCGACTCCTCGCCAATAGGTGAGTACCGACAATAGAGCACATCGTTCTGACACACGTAGCGACTAGAGTCCAAGAGACCATCCCTCAGTTTTTGTATGAGATCGACAGTCTCGGAATCAGCCGACTGGGCCATTTTTGCCCAATTCAATGGTCTATCAATGTTATTGACTTGCAACGCTGGCGGGTTCCTGCTTAGATAATCCGCGTGACCCATCATCACGCCCTTTCGATATTCAATCTCAAAATTGAAATCCTGCAGGTAAATCCACCAGCGTGCAACCCGTGGAAGAAGATCTTTTTTACGTTCGGTGGCCTTCAAAGCATTGCAATCGGTAACAATTTTGAAAGCTATCCCGATTAAATAATGACGGAAGTGTTGCAGTGCCTTGACGACCGCCAACGTTTCCAGTTCATACGAATGGTATTTTGCCTCTGCCCCCTGAGTGACTTTACTAAAATAGGCTACCACCCGTTTACCACTGTCCGCGTGTACTTGCATAAGTACAGCACCATATCCTGCACTACTGGCGTCAGTGTGCAGCTCTGTAGGAAGGCGTGGGTCAAAAATCGCAAGTATGGGCTCGCTAGTTAACCGTTTTATAAGATCTAGTCGGACTAGATCTTGATCTGGTCTCCATTCAAATTTTACGTCTTTCTTTGTGAGACGCGAGATACATGCGGTTTTTGTCGAGTAACCTTCGATATAACGCCGAAAGTAACCTGAAAGGCCTAAGAACTGGCGTACTTGTCGGACATTACTAGGGATAGGTGTGTTAACTAGTGCCTCGATTTTGTGCGGACTCGGCCTAACCTGACCGTGACTAATAACGCGACCCAGGTACTCTATGTTGGTGGTAAGAAAAAAACACTTGCGTACGTTAATTGAGAACCCGGCCTCCGTCAAAGTCTTCAAGACATCGCGTAACAAGGTGATGCCATCATCGATTGTCAAACTCAGGATCAGCACATCATCAATATCTACCAGTATCAGTTCTCGTTGGCTTTGCGGAGTTCTCGTTGGCTTTGCGAGCGAGCGGACGTGTCGCTTGTATTGTGCAACTGCGTACCGATTTTAACAAATACGTGCTAAGTACTGTGTGTGATTATATCGTGCGACTGTTGTGGATTGTTTGCCAACTGGTTCGATTGGGGATTAATAATGCCGAAAGTGCCACGAACTCCCACAAAATCTGGCGAAGTGGAGGAAGCATATTCATCTGACAGGTCGGATAAGGGCAAACATGCACCTGTATCGAACTGGGTCGCCACACGGCAGAGTAAGAAGAAATGCAATGAGGAATCGGACAGCGACTCTTCTATCTCTCAAGGCCCTAAACATAAAACAGCATGCTGTTCTCCTGATAGTTTGCATTCAACACTGAAAGCCGTTCAAAAGGAGGTCAAGGAAATGAATTCTCTTCTAAATTCCATCAAGGAGGAGCAAGACTCACGCTTGTTACTGCTACAAAAGGATGTGTCGGTTATTAAGTCAGAAATAGGTGAGCTGAAAAAATCTAACATCGACTTCGACAAAACACTGCAGTTTCTAAGCGCCAAGCATGATGAAATGGAGACATTCAAAAAAGAAACCATAGAAAATAACAAGGCAATGGAAAACAGATACAAGGACCTCATACAGCGAAGCATCAACCTAGATAAGTGCAACAAAGCTCTGGAAGAACGAATCGGATATCTCGAACAAAAGGAATTGGACAAAAATATTGAAATTATGAATCTAAAGCCGAAAGAAGGAGAAAATACCGTTGAACTGATTAAAAAATGTGCCGTTATCTTAAACTTGGATAAAACCGAAATTGAAAATGCATGGAGGGTAGGATCCGAAAAAAAAGATGTGCGGCCTATAGTTGTGACGGTCCGTACAAAAGCGGCTAGGGCGGAATGGCTTAAAAGTAGAAAATCACAACTCACTAATCATATGTTATTTAACAACAATGACACATCACGTATCTTCATAAATGAGCATATAACTCGACAGAACAGGCAATTATTTTGGGCTACAAAGACAAAGCTTAAAGAAACCTATAAGTACATATGGATCCAGGATGCCAAAATATTAATAAAGAAAAATGATAATGAAAAAAAGATATACCACATTCGCAATGAAGGTAACATCGAAACATACTCGTACGTACAAAAACATAAAATATAATACATTACATAATTATTATGTAACAATGTTATTTAATTAGCTAACATTATGGCGGTAAACTTCGATCAGCAATCACAACTACAGGATATTAATTATATCAAATTCACAGATATTAAGGAATGGTCTAAGTACGTATTATCAAGTGAAACTAAAATACAAATTATACACATTAACATTTGTTCTATTAGAAAACATTTTAATCAGTTAACGGTGCTTCTGCAAAGCGTTTTGAAGAAACTGGATGTATTGTGTCTCACAGAAATAAATATTAGGCAGGATGAAGTCTCCATGTACACAATAGATGGTTACAACATGTTTTCACAAACAAGAGAAAAAAAGCGGGGAGGGGGCATACTTGTTTATGTGAAAAACAGCCTTCATTACAGTCCGCTGCAATGCTATACTGCATCGACATTTGAGTTGGTACATGGTCACCTGGCTAAGAATGCTTATAATGCTTATCTATTGATAATCTACAGGCCGCCGCACACAAATAAACGCACTTTTACAAAAGAAGTAGAAAACATTATTCGCGCGTTACCGGTAAACACTGACATTCTATTAGTAGGCGATTGCAACATTAACTTGTTAGAGACTGAACTGGATTCTTCGGCAAACAAATACTTAAATACATTAGCTGATTTGGGACTTCACTGCGGCATTCAAGACATAACACGCGAGGCGGTTGTCGGACAGAGGCGAGTGGCGTCATGCATCGATCACGTCTTCATGCGTAATGTAAGTGGTGGGACGAGCGACGTTCACGCATATACACTCACTAGCCAGGTAGCCGACCACTATCTAACGGGAATCTCAGCTGTTATTGATAAAGAAATAGACTTAATATGTGTGAATAAAATGAGGTACGACAACAAAGCGGTAAGAGATAAACTTAATAGCATAGACTGGTCATCGCTGTTACTGATACAGGACCCGAACAAATTGTATGCAAACATGACCGCGATTTTTGGCGATATTTATAACAGTTCTAAAATAAAAAACTTGGTGTGTTCTAAACGAAAAACACAGTCGTGGGTTACGGATAACTTGCGCGTACTCTTAGACAATAAAGATATCCTATTTAAACAGTGGAAAAATGATCCCAAAAATAATAATAAAAGACTGCAGTACACCAGGTGCCGAAATAAAACTCAGAAGCTTATAAATATAGCCAAAAATAAAAGTAGGCGGGAAACGATTGCAAGTTGTAAGGGAGATATGAGAAAAATATGGAATAATATAAATGACTGGCTTGGTAGGTCTAAAATGGGAGTAGATTCTGTAATAGAAAAACATTTATTAAAAAATGAATCATTACAAACTATTTGTAACAAATTCTGTGAAACGTTTACGAATGAAGTCGATTTGATCAAACATAAGTGTCAACATAGTTTTTTAGACAGAAACAGCTATGTTGACGTTTGTAATGTAAGTTTCCGATTTAAAAAAGTGCTACCCAAAGATGTAAAAACTGTTATAGAGAAACTAGACTGCAACAAGTCGCCGGGGTCAGATGGTATTAGAATTAAGGATCTAAAACAAATAAACGAACAAATTAGTCCAGTGATAGCTTATTTTATTAATATTAGTGTTAAAAACTCTCAATATCCGGATGAACTCAAAAAGTCCATTGTCAGGCCAATATATAAACAGGGATCTCATCAAGATTATGGAAATTATAGACCTATAGCAATTCTAAATTCGGTAAATAAAATAGTCGAAAAAATTATAGCTAAACAACTAACTAGTTTTTTGGAAAATAATAGTATTTTAAACGATGTCCAACACGGTTTTAGAGTCAATAGAAGCACTGCAACTGCGCTAGAGAAATTCACAGACGAAGTCAATAATCGTCTTGATGAAAAAAAGATAGTTATGGTTATATTTATAGACTTTAAAAAAGCTTTTGATACATTGGACCACGACGGCTTGTTGCAGGCTATGAATGAATGTGGCATAAGGGGCCCCATGAACGCATGGTTTAGCAAGTACCTAGAGAACAGATCACTCAGAGTCTGTGTCAGTGGGACAGAAAGTGTACGGGGCGACATTAAATTCGGAGTTCCGACCGGTTCAGTATATGGCCCATTAGGATACATAATGCACGTCAATTGCATGTCTAATGTATTGAAAAAATGTAAGGCATTTATGTACGCTGATGATACCTGCCTGGTTTTTAGTGATAATAATATCGATCTCATACAGCATGCAATGCAAAACGATTTTGACAATGTGGTTCAGTGGGCACATGATAATGGCATTATAATAAATATAAGTAAAACGAAGTGCATGCTTATTCACTCGCCGTACCATAAAAATAAAAATGGCTTATTACTAGTGCAAGTTAAAGGTCATTCGTACGAATGTCTGCATAGCAACAAGCAATTTTGTCAGTGTGTATATTTAGAAACAGTTACCTCTTATAAATACCTAGGACTTGTAATAGATAATACATTCTCATGGAATCTACATGTTAATAACGTTTGCAATAGGCTACGTTCAATTTTGGGTAAATTGAAAAATCTAAAATATGTTGTCAGCAGGAAAGTACTGTATGCCTTATATTACGCACTAGCTGACTCAATTATTGGTTATGGCTTGGGTGGATATGGTCTTGCGTTCCCCACACACTTAAATAAAATCAACATCTTACAGATAAGGTTACTAAAACTACTTATAGATAAAAATACAAAGAAAAAATTAAATAATAATTATGAAAAACTATTCTCAATTTGTAAAGTACTTCCGATCCATCTTAAAAGTAAGTTAAATATCTTGACTGAACAATTCGATAATCAATACCACAAGGTGGAACGTAGGCATATGTACCCAACCCGTTTATCTAAGAAGAAGACACTTGCTGTTCCAAAAGTAACAAATTACTTTGGTAAGCGCACAAGAAGGTACATAGTACCAACATTAGTGAATGAGCTACCCTCAAAACTGATATCGCATGTCAAGTCCAAGGACCAACTTAAAAGAATTCTTCAAAAACACTATCTCTCATTGTGTCCATAGTAAGAATATTATTGTATAGTTTACTTAGCATTAAGTGATTATTAGCACAGTAATTTTCTAAACTCAAAATTTGTAATCGATTGTTATACGAGAACAACTGCCGACAAACTGTTATGCAGTTTGGCAGACTTTATGTATGTTATTGTGAATACAGATTTTGGAATAAATAAATAAAAAAAAAAAGTACATTCCCTGTTTCTATAAAACGCAAGGTATTATTGATTATACGCTGATACACAGTCGGAGAATTACATAAGCCATACGGCATTTTTAAATACTCATAGTGGGCATCTGTGGTTACAAAGCCAGTAATATGAATCGAGTCCTCATCAATCGGAATTTGGTGGAAGCCTGACGCCATATCTAAAGATGTGAAGAATCTCGAGCCCCCAAGCCGATCAATGTGGTCATCAATCAAGGGTAGGGGGTACCTATCCTTGACAGTAATTCGATTTAGAGCACGAAAGTCTACGCACATTCTGTCTGAGCCATCCTTTTTCTTGACCAAAATGACCGGGCTTGCGTACTCGGAATTTGACTCCCTAATAATCTTTTTGTCTAATAGATCCTGACATATCTCGCGAACCTTAAGTTTCTCTTGGTATGACAAACGATACGGATGGTATGCCACAGGTACGTCACTTGTCAGTTTGATGTGCATTTTGCCTGTTTTCACCGTAGTAGTGGCGGTACCGGATATTAAAAACAGAGAGAACTCATCAATGACAGTCATCAACTTAACAAGTTCCGCACCTTTGAGAGGCGTATTTATTTTGTCAGGTTCATTAACACTCACAGCGTTTACTTTTAGCACCTTACCCGGTGTATGAGTTAGGTACTGTCCATGTTTTGTACGAATAAACGTGACGCCATCGCGATTTAGTACATCAGTCCATACATTCATACACGACGCGGGTACTACGACAAAATCTACTTCAAGCGCGATATTACTAAACTCGACAGTTAAAGTGACGTATTCGTGAGCAACAACCTCTTTATCGCTTATTCCCTTTAAAGAACATTTAATTTGTTTACGCGAACCGCAAAAGAAATTTACTACCGCTGATGATATCAAGGATACATTGAGTGCACCACTATCTATGAGGATATCAACCGGTATACCCTGTATCACGGCAGTACTTATATCGTTGTTATCCTTCGCAATTGAAAGTTCGCCACACAAGTTAACTTTACGTTGATTATTATTGTTACTTTGAGACTCAGTTCGAGCCTTAGCGAAACAGTCACTCTCTTTATGCCCTACCTTTTTACAGAAAGAGCAGATCGGTTTGTCATTATTACCACTATCGGCTTTATCACCAACACTACGCTTTTTGGGGCACTTATCTTTATAATGCCCTGTTTGGCCGCAATGAAAACATTTGTTTTCAGATCTATTAGGGCCGTTAAAATTACGCCTTTTAGTCGTATTACTAGATGACGATTTATCGGGGTTACGATTATCAAGTTTACGAATAGGCTTTACATAAGTAGCTAAAAAGGAAACTAGGTTTTCTGACGTTAGGTCAGCATTCATAGCTGCTGCGCGTACCTGTACATCACTGATACTGTGAACCACTATTTGAACCATAAGTTCTTCGCTTAACCCTTTTACTATTCGTAATCTTAATAATGAACGACGGGCATACTCTGCGTATGACGAAAACTTTTCGGACGTGGTGTTTATAACCTCCTGAAGAGTTTGGGCATAATTAATCTTTTGCGGACACAACGACTTAAATTCTTTAACGAAATTGGACCATGAACGATCATTTGTAGCCCACTCGTTTAACCAGGTCTTTGCGTCACCTTTCAAACAATGAGCCACACGCGAGAAGGTCTCGAGATCGTCCCAACGGTTCACATGCCTAGCCCGGTCCACTTCGTTACACCACACCTCAAAGTTGTTTATAGCTGGATCAAAATTTGAAACGTAATAGTTGCTAGACTTGTTTTTTGTTAACACCCCTAACGCATCCACCAGCGCTTGGGTCGTGGAAACATTATTTTTGTCTAACGGAGGTGTGCTGTCACGAATTGACAGCGTAACATGGGAACCACTAGCGGTGTTCTCAATAGCAGTCAATCGCGATATAATAGTGTCTAACACACTTTTCACAGAAACGTCGTGAGGGTAGGATCGAGATCTACCGCGACGACGATGTGGATTAACCGTACGTGACCTAGACCTTTCACGTGAACTATGATCGTCTCCGTTACGTGAGCGACCGCGATGTGATCGTGTACGAGTTCTGTCGTTACGTGAACGCGAGCGGGTCCTGGTACGACGCGAACTCGAACGATTTCTACTATGGTGTGACCGTGAACGAGTTCTATCACGGCGCGAACGTGAACCATGCCCATGGTCTTGTCGTGATTCACTGCGACGGCTACGCCTAGTCCCAGAGCGAGGCGGCGTCCTAACTAGCTTTCCACGTGGCATTCTTATTTGAAATCAACGGCTGTTTGTGTAGGTATCAAGGCTAATAGTTGTGAGCAAATAAGTTGTATCCCACTTCTGATTTTAGCAATCAGAAGAGAAAAACAAATAAAAAAAAACAATTTCAAACAACCTAAAACTAATTTATTCCAAATTGACATAATTTTAACAATAATTCGATTAATCATCAAAATTCGAGCAATCACAAACAACCGTTAATATTCAAAACAAGAAGTACTCAAAATAAAACGAAAAACCACTATAAAAAAATTAGGAACGAACTTACTGCAAAGTAGCGTAGGTACCGACAACCTTACCGTTCGACGACTCGGCAACAAAAGGGCCTGCACTCTTTTTTTTTTTTTTTTGAATGGCATCTCGTAGGGTTACCACTAGGGGTATTTGCTACTCAACCGGACTTTCCTGCGGAGATGCTCTAAGCTACTAACTTAAAGCCTCCAGCCAGGGGCATAAAAACTAAAAACTAACTTAAACTAAGCGACTGCTCGCTAAGGGCACCCCCTGTGGGGTACGGACCTCGGCTTAGGGCGTCGCTAGGGGGAGGGCAGCAAGTCGGGACAGGCTGGATCGGGGAGTTTAAAACTACAGACGGCTCTACATCAGCCCGGGCTGGTGTTTGAGCGTCGAGCAAGAGTCGGGGAGGAGTAGTATCGGATCGGGGTCGCGGTCGCGGGGGACCTCAGCGGCGAGGTCGGAAGGACGGGCGGCGTCTGGTTTTAAGAACTGTACTAGTTGCCCTATTGCTCTCCTGTAGGAGAGTTATGGGGTCGTCGGGGTCGGTAAGAGCGTGCCTGGGACGGCGGGTACGGCTAATGCGGGAGGGGGTACAGTTGGCCGCCTCGACAACCAGAGGGTTGCGATGTTTGGCGGCAGAGTCAAAGAAACGCTTGGAAAGGCGTTTCATGAACTGGACTATTGTGGGGATTTTAAGGTCGAGGTGGAGGGCCTCGTTATGGACATAATAGGGGGCACCCGTAGCTCTACGGAGGAGACGGTTTTGGAGGGCTTGCAACCTATGGATATGGCGGGGCCTAGCGTGGGCAAAGACGGCACAGGCATAGGTCATAATGGGACGGATACACGCCGTGTAAATACGCAATTTGCACCTAAGTGACAATTTGCTACGAGCGTGTAGGACGGAATGAAGCCTAGCTAGAGCGAAAGCGGCCCGCGAACGGACCTGCTTTATGTGCTCTTGGAAGGTAAGGTGGTTGTCTAGGACGACACCTAGGTATTTGGCTCACTTCCCCCAAGGGATCTGCTTGCCGAACATGGTAAGGGGCTCGGGGAGGGGGGGGAACATCCGCGGCTTGGAGAATAGTACCGCCTGACTTTTGTCGGGATTGACTTCGATTCGCCACTTCCTGAACCATTCGCCGAGCTTGTCGACTGAGGCCTGGGGAGTGCGGCGAATCGCATCGGGGCTACGACCCTTGGAGTAGATGGCCGTATCGTCTGCGAACAGAGCCAACTGCGCCTTCTTACTCTTTGGGATATCGCTGGTGAACAGCGTGAAGATGAGTGGGGAGATGACAGAGCCCTGAGGGACACCTGCACGTATGGGACGGGGGGAGGATATGGCACCCTCTATGCGATAGCGGAAGGTACGATTTGACAGAAAGTCTCGTATGATGAGCACGAGACGGTCAGGCACCCCGAGTTGGTACAGCTTATATAATAAGCCGTTGTGCCAGACTTTGTCAAAAGCCTTCGCTATGTCGAAGAAGACTGCACCGACTAATGAGCCTCGCATGAAGCTTTCGCTTATATGCTCGACAATGCGGTGGGCCTGGTGGATGCTACAGTGTTGGGTGCGGAACCCAAACTGTTCGTGCGGAATGAGGCCCTTGGTCTCAGCAAAATCTCTAAGTCGCTTATAAATAAGCCTCTCGTAGATTTTGCCGAGTACCCTGAGTAAACTAATGGGGCGGTAGCTGGATGGCTCGGACCTGGGCTTGTCGAGTTTGGGGATACCTATAACGGTGGCTTCCTTCCATGCCTGGGGAAAGATATTATTGTTGAGAGCACCATTGAAGATGATGGTCAAAAGCATAATCAGGTGGGCTGGGAATAGTTGGATCACTCTATTAGTGAGTCCAACTGAGCCTGGGGCTTTGCGGTTCTTAAGACCTTTGATGATCTCGTGCACCTCGTCAGGGGTGACGGGGGGCAGTGGGTCGTTAGGGTCTTCTACGGGGGAAGTGATACTCTGCGTTCGACTTCAGCGTCGATCTCAGTGAGATGAGCTTGGTCTACTGGCAGTAAGCTGGGTGAGCATTGAGCTTCGAGACTGTCGGCTAGGCACTCGGCCTTGTCGATGTCATCGAAGGCAATGGTCTTATCGGGGCGAACAAGTGGGGGCATGGCAGCGCTCTGTTGGGACTGAAGGTTCCTCTGGAGTTGCCAGAAAGCTAAGTGGGTGGGTTCGAGATCGCTCAGCATCTTGTCCCAGCCCGCTTCACGCATGTCAGCTATGCGATTCCTTACTTTACGTTGTAAGTAACGCATGTGAGATTTGTTAGCGGAGCAAGGAAAGTTGCTGTAAGCACGAGTGGCCGCGTTCTTCTCGGTCATCAGGTCACGTACATCGGTCGGCAATTTGAAGCGGTGGTCGTCCACTGCTGGAACTTGCCTCGAACAGTCGTTCAAGACCGATTGTACGTGATCCGTGAGCGAGTCGATCGCGGCCATCGTGTCCGCGACAGAATCGAACTGTTCGGGTATAGAGTCCAATTGGGGGTCGTGTTGGATTTCAGCAATTCGCCTACTTTCCTCCAGTCCGTGACCTTCTTGGTGGCAGGGGGCTGTGAGGGGTCAGGGAGACCTATACGGGGGGCCAGTTTCATGACTACTGGGCGGTGATCAGAGGAAAGCTCTTGCACCGTTTCGATGGAGTTTAGCCTAAGGCTGACGTTCTTAAGGAGCGCCGTGTCTAGGACATCTGGGGTATGGTTGGGGTCGTGGGGGAAGTGGGTGGGAGTCATCGGGGCGATGACGTCAAAAGTCAGGGTATTTGAGAGGTCGAATAAGAGTCGCCCTCTGGCTGAGGTCCTGGTACTATTCCAAGATGGATGTTTAGCGTTGAGGTCGCCCGCTATGATAACGGAGTCGCTCAAGCCTAGTAGGGTGGTGAGATCGTTGGAGATCTCCTGGGGATTCTCAGTTGCCGGGGAAGGGGGAGGGAGGTAAGCGGCGACTAGGGTGATAGGCTGATGGCCAGTCATACCTAGACGGCAAACAGAGACTTCTAGCTGAGAGAAGGTAGGAGGGTCCATTGGAATGCAATAGAGCTCCTTTTTGTAATAAATAAGGGTGCCGCCCTTGTGACAGCGAGTCCTTTCGTTGCGAACTATGCGATAATTCGCTATGGATGGGTTACGCTTATGGGGTTTGAGGAACGGGCCTGCACTCGGTCGAGCGCTCGCTTTTATATGCATCGGTGGGGGTACCACCACTACCAACAATAAGTTCGCTTATAATATATATATATATTATTGTTTTGTTTGTTTATATATATATATATATATATATTATTGTTTTGTTTGTTTATATATACATATATATATATGTATATGTCGTAGATTATGAAAGTTGAGCGATAATAGTCTCTAAATTGATTATTGAAGTACTAAGGAGAGGGTAAACGCCGTGACGCGCTCGCTAGAGTGGGGCGTCACGTGGACAGAGTCGTGGTAAGGGAAGTGGCGAAGCGACGAGTCAGTCTTGCGAGGGCAACGAACGGATGCAGACCTCACTTCTCCTATGCGAAACCGTCGGTTTGCCCGAACGTGGAAAGTAGTGCGTGAACATTATTAGTAATGTACCTACTGTGATTGTTCTGAAAGTGAAATACTAACTGATTTGCTATATCATCGTGTTTTATTGTAAACCTGCACTATGGAGTCATACCACTGAATCGAGATGATGACGGCAACTATCGCTCAGCCATCGCTGACGCCGACATCAGAAGTGGGATAAAGGATCTGACTCCCACTGGCGCGCAATGTTTCATTGCCACACCAATTGATAGCGAATGCATCATCTGGAGTCGAACAAGTGATTTGTTTCCGTTGTGGCGAAACCGGATGCAACGTCACACTGTCGACACGGCATCGTGGATGGTGTAAAGTCTACTAATGCTGTGGGTTCGAGCGGCACCGACGCGGGCAGGTGTGAGCAGCGCGAGTCTCGCTGGAGGCGCTGACGCGGCGAAAGAGCGACGCATAGATGCTTGAAATAGCTGGTGTTTGTGGACAGTTACAGCAATCTGGTGAGTCGTATGACTTTTATTTTGATTCCGGTGCTTAATACTCGTTAGTAAACGAGAGTTGTGTAGCCAAATTAAGTGGCAAACGAGTTAATAACGTTGTTGCGTTGACTAGTATTGGTCTAACACGTGTATTCAGCACAGAATAAATCTTATAGCGTAACGGTTTTGTGATAGATTCTATTCCACGTTTTGCCCGATACATAGGTACTTGCGTAGTAACATTCTATTAGTGCGAGAGATTTTGAATAACGGATTTTGTATGAGCAAACGAATTAATTTTTGAGAATTATAAACGTGTGTAACGCTATGCAAACTACGGCTATAAAGAATAATGGTGATCAAATTGACACTGATTTACCATTTGATAGAAGAAGTGACCTTGTAAACATCTTAGAATTATACTGACTTTTATTAACGGTTTTCCGACCACACGTGTTAACTTTAGTGCGTTGGACTTGAGATTGATCGACCCAAATTGTACAGTGCAAAGACGTCCTTACACTGTCTCTGGACGAACGTCGAATCAAATTCAAATTCAAATTCAAAAAATATATTTTCTCCTCACAAAACAAGACATTATGATATGATACTTAAACATTAAGCTCAATAACTGTTGACAAATCACAGTCAAATGTTTGTGAGGAGCTGGTGTCTATTATAGGTATACACCTGTATTACAGATCACCAGGTCCTCACCCCACGAACTCCGGTATAATAAACAAAAATAACATATACGCAAGAGATTTGGTTTCGCTACAGTTTGATCATCTTGTTAATAAGGAGACACGATATTTGACAAGTAAAAGTAACTAAAATATAAATGGTACAACTATTTGCCCCTTGGTAAGTTAGCATATTATAGATGTATTACAGTATGAGTATGTATGTATGTGTGTGTGTGTGCGTGTGTTTTGCATAGTGTACGGGTGTGTTGCTATGTAAGGTGTGTGCATGTAAGCGCTTGGTGTCATGAGCTAGTTTCGGTGTGTATATAAAATATAAAATACCTATCATTCAGTTGATCCACCACTAGTGGAGCAGATTCTCCTTGGAACTATACTCCAAGCTTTGGAGCCAGTCCCTAACTAACATTTAGTTTTTGTGAGTGGGTAAATTGATAAAATCCTATTTATTTTATTATAGAGGTAACAGCCTTGGTAACAGAAAAAACGGTGAGCAAAACTAGTTTTAAAAGACGGCTTTGTACAGACAATGTCTTTTCGACGGCGTCTCTCAATTAAAGTAGGGTCATATGTCAGTAAGGAATGCTGCTTAGTAACCGTGTGCAGAATAAAAATTTGACGGACCGTAAGAACTTTACTCTGCTTATAGAGTTCGGTAGTAGGGTGATAAAATGGTAAAGAGAGACTCACCTTTAGAACGGCCCTCTGAGTTCTTTCAATTTTCAAAAGTAGAGTTTTGTTGTACCACCCCAGGCTAGGATACAGTAGCTAAGTTGTGACTGGGCAAGTGCAAGGTAAACTGATTTAATAATGTCTTTATTAGCGATATGTCGTAAATTTTTAAATATATAAATGAGTTTGCGTGTTCTTGCTGCTAACAAGTTGATATGTTCCTGGAAACTTAATGTACTGTCGATTACAATTCCTAGGTACTTGATTGTATTAGTTCTTTCCAGCCTAGAGCAAGAACAACTAGAAGCGTTGTACTCGTAGTTAGAGCATACATGGGATATTAATTTATATTGGGTAATGTCCGAGTCCTGATTTCGCAGAGAGAAAGATATATATTTTGTCTTGCTCACATTAAGAGTCAGAACATTGTCAAACAACCACTTCGTCACCGCATTAAAACCCTTCTGCGCATTTGAAAAAAATCGCCCCATGTTTCCCCACTGAAAAGTAACGCTGTGTCATCAGCAAAAGTAATTATTTTAGGATTATGGATGTTTAATTGACACAGATCATTGATGTAGACAAGAAACAAAGTAGGGCCCAAGATGCTACCCTGTGGAACCCCGAAATGAACTACTACATGTTCACTCATTAGGTTTTCTATTTTCACACATTGCGTTCTTTCCGTTAGGTAACTTTCAAATAGTTTCAACTGGAGGTCCCTAATCCCCAAGCACTCGAGTTTTTTTAGTAGGATTGGAATAGAGACTGTGTCGAATGCTTTGGCTGGGTCCAGAAAAATGGCAATAGTTTTCTTTTTTCTATCAAGATTTGTCACAATATAATTAATTAATTCTTGAACTGCATCTGATGTCGATTTCCCAGAATCATACGCGATAAGGTTAACGAATTGTTGGAAGCTAAAGTAATTAGACCCAGTCGTTTTCCGTTTGCTAGTCCGGCCCTTTTGGTTAAAAAGAATGATGGATCATGACCGTGTTAGGAAGATGCCCGAAGGCCAAGTACCAATTGAGATTGTAGACGAAATAGATGATGATTTGGCATCACTTTAGATTGTGTAACCAGGTTCTCGATTCGTTGGGTCGGAGACCGTACCAGAGTATCGTAGCCATTGTGTGCGGTAGCTCTGGGTAGTATGGTCAGAGACCGTACCAGAGTATCGTAGCCTTTGTGTGCGGTAGCTCTGGGTAGTATGGTCGAAGACCGTACCAGAGTATCGTAGCCGTTGTGTGCGGTAGCTCTGGGTAGTATGGTCAGAGACCGTACCAGAGTATCGTAGCCTTTGTGTGCGGTAGCTCTGGGTAGTATGGTCGAAGACCGTACCAGAGTATCGTAGCCATTGTGTGCGGTAGCTCTGGGTAGTATGGTCGGGTCTAGCCTTGAAGCGAAGACCGTAGAGTCAGAGACGACATTGTATTCTCGTGGGGAATTGTGTGTGTGATTGTTGACCGCGAATGAGATACCTGTGGTTTTATTTGATTAATTCAATTTGGAATCGTTGTACTTGGTCTCGGTAATCTCGAAACTAGATAGTTTAAATTCTTAGGTTAGCCTAGTTTTCAATTTCAAATCTATTTTCCAAATTGCTTGAAAATTAAAACTGATTTTGAAGTGTCAAGTCCTCTTAGTTATCATAATTAGCCTAAGTTAGGGAAGCCACGCGAGTAGGGTTCTCTATCGGCCGTATTGTGCGCGAACCTACCATTAGCTGCCGAACCTACCAGTAGCCCGTTAGAAATTGGTGTCTCTTGAGGCAACTCTAGTAGTCCGTGGTGTAACGGCTAGGGCTTTGCAGGTAGGCTGCGCAGGCCGTTAACGGATAGATAGGTAGGTAGGTAGTGTAGAGAGAGGAATGAAACCAGCTGGGTAGTTTGATACATATAATAGGTAGGTAGATCCACAGCTAGGTCGCGGGTAAGGTCACTGATCTTTCCGAGCACTCACACACTTAGGTAGGTAGAAGGGTACCGTCCTTGGTCATCCGTTGTAGTAGGAAGGGGCCTGCCAGCGCAGGCTCAGCTGGAACGGTAGGGTAGCACACGTGGCCGACGAGGAGGCCTGTCAGCACCGGCCTGCAGGTAGTTCGCGGCGGTAGGCCGCAGGTAGATCGTGGCGGTAGGCCGCAGGTAGGCCAGGCCTCGGCAAGGACTCGGTAGCGGGCATTGGCAGCATGCCAACGCGTCCTGTCCTTAGCCGGGAAGTAGTAGCCGGGGTGTAGAAGCCGGGATGTAGTCGAGGTGTAGAAGCCGGGATGTAGAATCGCCGTGTAGAAGCCGGGATGTAGAACCCGGGATGTAGAATCGCCGTGTAGAAGCCAGGATGTAGAACCGTGTAGAATCCGAGACGTAGAACCCTGAAAGTGCGTTAGGGAGCGCATGTCAGATGCGGTGCAGTTGGTAGTAAGCCGCGTGCGATGTGCAACCCTCCTTAGCGACCAAGAACGGTATGGGAAGCAGGATAGGCAAGCATAATACATCGCAGCGGCTTACAGGCAGAGATAGAGTGCAATCACAGCGTGGCAGAATGACAGGTGATTTTAGGTTATGTTGTGACAAGCCATGCTTAGAGAGCATAACCATTGCAGATGGCACAAGGAGCACACAGTACAGTATAATAATAATGGTGAACTCACCCTAGACTCGGGGCACATGGTAAATCTAGGGGTTCTACATAACGAACCGCTAGTATGGCCGGTTGCAGATGAAATGAATGAGTAGTCTGTCAAGTAGTGTTGGGCATGTAATTTAGTGTTGTGCTCAACCACTTAGTATTATACTAACTACTCGACTAAGTTCAGGTGTGAAGCCACAACGTTACAGTACCCCGGCTGCAGAGAGAGGATTTTACCTATATAAAATCCGCTAGAACTACCACTTCCCACTTGCTGTCTAATCTTTTGCACAAGTCTGAATTCAGTCCAATCAGAGCAGAGACTGGAACCATACTCTATAGCCATGAGTGAAACTAGTTAGTCATAGTTCACTCAAGATTTCCAGACAGCAAGCAAAGAAATACACAAGATTAAGAGCAAGTGTATCTCAGTCGGTAGTGTTCTATTAGAAGCTGGTACCAGTGTATTTAGTAGTATTCCTACATGTGAGTAGACATGTGGTGTATTAGGTAATTAGTTCTTAACTGGCTTTAGAGTATAGGTAAGTGAGTTCAGTGTGTACTTGTAGGTGTAGTTAGGTAAGTATGCACATGTAGTTAGAATGCATTACTGTTAGTGTGTTAGTAGGGGTAGGTTAGGTTAGTGGTGTAGTGGGAGTAGGTTAGTTTAAATTATTTAGTGTCAGGTTTGTAAGATGTGTAATGGTGCGGTCACCTCACTTGTAGGTGCCGTCTTTAAGATGTTCATTTGAACATGACATAAACAACACGACAGTTAAGGGTAGTTATAATAGTGACCTGCTCTGCAATAATAAAAGGGCATCCCTTGGGATCCACAGCGTCCGCTAGAATAGCGCCAGAGCAGCATATGCTATTTTAAGAGATAGTTTTTTTTTTATTGTTTTAGGTAACAGATAGACAACACAAAAGCTAAGGGTAGTTATAGTTATGAACTGCTCTGCAATAAAAAATAGTCATCCCTTGGGATCAGCAGCATTCCTTAAAATAGCGCCAGTGAACAATAGTATAGTTTATGTCAGGTTATAGATGTAGTTTATTTTAGGTTACAGATATTAATAGTGTATTTTAAGTTTTATCTAGATGTAGTTTTAGTTTAATATTATATTTAGTAGTCATTAGTATTCCCATAATAACACAGATAATAGAATAGTTATGCTAGCAACAGATCAGATTTCAGTAGGTAGTTACTGTTGTAGTCCAACCAAAGTCCCAATAATAAAATGCAAACACAGGACTAGAAAATTAGGGTCCAGCCCAGTGTACTTAGTATCCAGTATGTAGGTTTTATTGAATACATAGTGCCACCCTAAACCGCACAGGAACACCAACAATTACATAGATAGACAGGTTACATAAATAGATACATTTGGTTTAGGCTTATTTAAGGAGTAACCATCCGCTCCTGCAAGGGCTTATTTATAGAGTTGCACCGCTCTTTAGAGTATAGATATGTAATAAATAGGAAATTTGGTTTAGGCTTATTTAGGGAGTAACCGACCGCTCCTGCAAGGGCTTATTTATAGAGTTGCAACCGCTCTTTAGAGTATAGATATGTAATAGATAGGAAATTTGGTTTAGGCTTATTTAGGGAGTAACCGACCGCTCCTGCAAGGGCTTATTTATAGAGTTGCAACCGCTCTTTAGAATAGATAGTAAGTACATATGCATAGATTAGGTTGCTTAGGTTACCAATGGCTTAGGGCCAATTGATAAAGCAGAACCACTGATCAATGGGGTAGACCATCATGATCAGTTATAGAAGATAGGTGATGAATGGGGTAGGGCCATCATCAATTATAACTATGGCTGTAGGGCCAATAGTCATGGTAGAAGTTTAAGATGAATGGGGTAGGGCCATCATCAATTATAACTATGGCTGTAGGGCCAATAGTCATGGTAGAAGTTTAAGATGAATGGGGTAGGGCCATCATCCTAAGTAACTGTTTGGATTTACCAAATAGTTGGAAGTTTAGATAATAGTATAATAATTGTTGGTTATATGTAGATAGTGGGTAGTTGTAGAGGGTGAGTGCAAGTAGTTTTAGTAGTTTGTGGGGTAGGTTGTGTAGTGTTTTGGTACTTAAATCTGATTTTTATGTAGTGGATGTCAGCTGTTTATTATGTTGACATAGGTAGGTAGGTTGAGAATTTAATTTAGATTAGTTTAGATTTGGTAAATAATTGTTGTTTATTGTTAATTTTTAGATATGACAACAATTCATTAAGTATTTGTTAGGTTAAATTGTTTGTTTAGATTGTATGTATAGGAAAAAGTAGTAAGTACTGCAATATTGTGTATTGTTTTCGTTTGTCAATGATGGTAGTAGTTTTTCATTGTAAAAGTAGAAAACAATACAATTTTAGTTTAATTGTAACAGCAATTTAAGAATTATTTTGAATAAGAATAGAATTATTTAGGTAGTTTTATTTTATTGCAGTAGTTGTAGGAAGGTAATTGGTGTAGGTATGAATTTGTGTTTAGATATTCCATGAAGTTTTTAGGTAAGTGTATTTTAGAGTGATAGCTGTCTTAGTGTTTTATTTTATTGGCCACAGTATTCATATTGTAAGTAGTTTTATTATTTGTGAGCCAATAGATTAGTCATTTAGATAGTAATAAGTAATGTTCTATAGTTAATTTGAATGATAAGTGTAGGTAAGTTTGTAGGTTAAGTTTAGTTTAAAGTTTTTAGCAAAGTTAAAAGTTAGGTTAGGTCATTATATTAGTAATTAGAGTATGTTTATAGTAGATATTATCAGTTTTAGGTATGTAAAGGTATGACAGTTATCAGTACCTTGTGTAGTAATCACAATTTAATTATTTAGAAAAAATGCATTTCACCGCTGCCAGCACTGAGTAAGTTTTTAGATTTAGATGAAAAGTAGATATAATGACAAATCAGGTGAGTTCCCATCATGTACACAGTTAGTATTAGATGCACAAGTAGTTGTCACAGTCAGATTAGTACAATACAAGTAGAAAAAATATACCGCTACGATGATTAGCGAGGAATGTGTGCGAGAGCTCAGTCAGATCAGCGTTAGGTGTGGTAGGATTAGAGTTGGGCGCCACTGTAACGGCTGGGGCTTTGCAGGTAGGCTGCGCAGGCCGTTAACGGATAGATAGGTAGGTAGGTAGTGTAGAGGGAGGAATGAAACCAGCTGGGTAGTTTGATACATATAATAGGTAGGTAGATCCACAGCTAGGTCGCGGGTAAGGTCACTGATCTTTCCGAGCACTCACACACTTAGGTAGGTAGAAGGGTACCGTCCTTGGTCATCCGTTGTAGTAGGAAGGGGCCTGCCAGCGCAGGCTCAGCTGGAACGGTAGGGTAGCACACGTGGCCGACGAGGAGGCCTGTCAGCACCGGCCTGCAGGTAGTTCGCGGCGGTAGGCCGCAGGTAGATCGCGGCGGTAGGCCGCAGGTAGGCCAGGCCTCGGCAAGGACTCGGTAGCGGGCATTGGCAGCATGCCAACGCGTCCTGTCCTTAGCCGGGAAGTAGTAGCCGGGGTGTAGAAGCCGGGATGTAGTCGAGGTGTAGAAGCCGGGATGTAGAATCGCCGTGTAGAAGCCGGGATGTAGAACCCGGGATGTAGAATCGCCGTGTAGAAGCCAGGATGTAGAACCGTGTAGAATCCGAGACGTAGAACCCTGAAAGCGCGTTAGGGAGCGCATGTCAGATGCGGTGCAGTTGGTAGTAAGCCGCGTGCGATGTGCAACCCTCCTTAGCGACCAAGAACGGTATGGGAAGCAGGATAGGCAAGCATAATACATCGCAGCGGCTTACAGGCAGAGATAGAGTGCAATCACAGCGTGGCAGAATGGCAGGTGATTTTAGGTTATGTTGTGACAAGCCATGCTTAGAGAGCATAACCATTGCAGATGGCACAAGGAGCACACAGTACAGTATAATAATAATGGTGAACTCACCCTAGACTCGGGGCACATGGTAAATCTAGGGGTTCTACATAACGAACCGCTAGTATGGCCGGTTGCAGATGAAATGAATGAGTAGTCTGTCAAGTAGTGTTGGGCATGTAATTTAGTGTTGTGCTCAACCACTTAGTATTATACTAACTACTCGACTAAGTTCAGGTGTGAAGCCACAACGTTACAGTGGGTACGCAATGGACGTATATCACTGGCGGAGGACAGGGTCTGGAAAGATCATAGTTTTGATCCATGCACTGGATATGTGAGAGCAATGTGATTGCTAGTCGGCTGGAGAGCCGTGGCGTTAGAGTGGTTTACTCGTGTGTGGGTTTCCAAATGTCTAAGGCTCTTCGTGAAAAATTGTTAATGTGGAAAATAATGGTACATTAATCTGGTTGATGATTTTTGTTATGATAAATCAAAGTTTGTTAAGTTAATTAGGAAGTATTGCTTTGTTAAAACATAGTGATTGAGGATTAAAGTTTTCTAATCTCAAAAGTTAAATCTCGAACTTTTTAAACTGTTGAAACAATACTCAAAATTATTCATAGCTGGTATGTTAGTGCTAGTTTTGAGCTTGAAACATTGGCAGTTGTATTAAACGCGGTCAAACAATTTCGTCAATAATTACAGTCGGTAGTTTACAGTAGTGACAGACGGTAACTCATTAAAATTCGTCACGTAAAAGAGCTGATCTGACGCCGCGAGTTCAGATGTTGGGCCTATTTGCAATATTTCATTACCCGAAGTATAAGGGGGGTCCTTATACTTCAGGTTGTAGAGGTTTTAGGAGACCTATAAACCATAAGACCCTTGAATTCCAGGCGTTGAAACGCATGCCAGAGAATCAAAGTGGTATACTTTGATGACGAAACTGAGGTAGAGCAAAGTAGTAGTTGTAACAATGAAGAGATATAAAGGTTGTGCAAACATGACTGTACAGTCTGTTGTCAACATTATCTAACCCACCCTAAAATCAAACGACTTTGGACCCTCTGCCGGTAACATTAAGGTTTATTTAATTTATATGAGCTTATCAGACAAGTGCTCGAGGACTCGATGAACAAAAATACAATAATAACACAGACACGCAAATTTGATCTTTAACGCGTAACGTTAAGGTAAACCCACCCAACATAGTCGGAGCCACTGGCATTATATATGTTTTTGTTAAGCTATTTTAATCATTATCTCGTTAACATTAAAGTTGAAAACCTTTTAAGTTACATAATTACAACCCAATCTTTAATTTCGCGTATTCCCAACAAGTTCTTGTGGCTTAGCGGTTTGACGCTGGATTGACGACGAACAGCATGTGGGTTCGAAAACACAGTGCACCTATACATCAGTTTCTTTTTTAATTTGTTTTCATTTCTACAATATTGCTTGCAATATTAAAGAACGACCAATGTTATTTTCGCCTAATAACTAATCTTGTAAACGGGTGGGTAATTTAAAAAACTTTAAGTTCACAGAATTTATATTTACCAAGAATGGTTGAATAAGTAAAACATAAAGAAGTAAAACATATTTACTTCGTGAGGTAGATCATAAATTCATCTAAGTAACAAAAGTTACACTACGCCTAATAGCAGTGACTGCGCACACACATTTGTAAATCGTTTAACTCGTTAAGTATTTTTAAGCAATTTGTTGTAATAAAGCATCATGTCGCAACTTGACGACTATACCAAACATAAAATAATATTTTTACATGAGCAGAATGTTGGAATTAGAGAGATTGGTCGCCGACTTAATATAGCAGTAAGTGTTTTTTTTATACCTATTTTATTTTATTGATTGTGATTAATGAACGCGTAGTTGGCTATTTTACCATTACATTCACTCCTTACAAGTTACATACACGGTTCCAAAAATGTTTATTTTTGTTTTAGGGAAATACGGTCAGACTATGGCTAAGACGTTATGGAGACAATGGAAATATTCAGCGGATTCGTCCAGGAGCAAAAGCCATCAAGTATAGTCCCGAATTCGAACGCCACCGGGCTATTGTTTCAAGCCACGTTGAAAATCCATTTTTGCCCATTCGTGCAACCGCAATAAACCACAATATATCAGTGGAAACAGTGAGAAGGCATTTACACGCTGCTGGGATAAAGAATTATAAACCGGCACAGAAAATTGCATTGACACCTGCTCATCGTGCAGAAAGGGTCCGTTTTGCCCAGGAATATTTAAATTTTAATTGGGAAGAAAATGTTGTGATCTTCACTGATGAAAAATCATTTAAATCGGACAAAGATGGACGTAAAATCTTATGGCGGAGGAAAGGAGAACGTTACAACGAGAAGTGCTTGCTACCTTGTAGAACTAGCGGTAGAATAACCCTGGGCTACTGGGGCTGGATGTCGTCCATGGGACCTGGTGAATTGGTGGAAGTTGGTGGTAGGTTTAATAGCAGTTTGTATTTGAAGATTCTGCGTGACGTCATGCTGCCGACTGTGCGAATTGCCTATCCAACGTCACATATTTATTTCATGCACGATAACTGCTCCATCCACCGTGCAGGCATTGTGCGGGAATGGTTAGCTGCTCAAGAAGGTGTGACAGTTATTAATTGGCCATCTAAAAGTCCTGATTTGAACCCTATAGAAAATCTATGGGGTCAGATGGTTTTAAATTGGGACACAACGGAAGTGCGAAACAAACACAACTTGGCTGAGGTCGTGACATCGACTTGGGAGCACATGAGAGGCAAAGATTTGTGTTGGAATATGGTGCGCGGTATGCGTAGCCGCTTACAACAAGTTATAGCAGGGGACGGTGCGCCACTCCGCTACTAGTTCATCTAGTAGGTATATTTAAACACACCATGTAAGTAAATGCTCAATGGATTGATTGTTAAACCATTAAAATGTTGCAGATTATGTGGTGATGTTATTGTTATAAATAGATTTTTTCTATTTAAATAACATGTTTATTCACTACATATAGGCAGCTATAAATTTGTAAAGCATTTCACAGATGAATTCATTTTCTCGATAACAAACTTAGCATAAGCATGCCTTTTTTAATGTTTATATGGCATACTATTATAAAAATAACATGTTTATTCACTACATATAGGCAGCTATAAATTTGTAAAGCATTTCACAGATGAATTCATTTTCTCGAGAACAAACTTTTAAGCATAAGCATGCCTTTTTTAATGTTTATATGGCATACTAATATAAAAAGTATATTAATTTGGAAATATATGAGCATTTACTTACTTTATCTTACTTAAGTGTTTTAATGAAATAATAAACATTATAAACTTGCAATTTTTTAGTTTTATTTCTATACAAACTGCCCGTTTAAAAAGACAATACCCTACGTCGTCTGTTAAAGAAATGTAAAAAAGTGTAATAAAATATCTAAATTTAGGCTAAACTTGGTTTCGAACGTAGACAACGATGAACATCGCACTACCTTAGTGACCACAAGACCAACTCAACTCTTATAAGCCGCATTGAAATTTGATCTCAGTTGTAATGCTAGACGCAATATTCTAAAAAAAATTAACCATATAGTATACTATCATAAAGTTTATTCTTGCACAGCACGAGCAGCCATCTTCTCCTCGTACAAATTATTTTGTATTTTAAATAATCACTCCATAGTAGCATTTGAATACCAGCTTTATAATGAATACGAATATTTATTTTTCAACTACCCACTTATTACAAGTTATGTGAAAATATTACCATTTAAAAAAGTTTATGTTCAGTCTGTAGTTCTTTACAATAATACAAGAAATAGTTTTGGAATATAAATTCTATATTGAAAGCAAAACAATAACTTTGTCGAAGGATTTGATCTCGATACTTGTTTTTCTCAGTCTTATACACAGACTACGAGACCAGAATTACTTAAGCTCAATCATTAAAATAAGCTATAACACTTAACATATTATAACAAATAGTTATAAAATATAACCTAATGCAAACGTTTTAAGGATCAAATTTGCGTGTCTGTATTATTATTGTATTTGTTCATCAAATCCTCGAGCACTTGTCTGATAAGCTCATATAACTTGAATAAACCTTAATGTTACGTGCAGAGGGTCCAAATTCGTTTGATTTTAGGGTGGGTCAGATAATGTTGACAACAGACTGTACGTACTGAACATTCTTTGAGATGTTTTTTTATTCAAACAAGGTTACACCGTCAATTTGTCTAGTTCATCTTTGGTGATCTCAAAACAAAAGTCTGTTGCTGTCTGTAGTTACCTATCAAAATCGATATTGATACTGGTGTTCAAAATAAGAAATCGCTAATATCGTAGCTTTAAAGAATCTTCGCACATTTATAATGACGGTTTAACTCGTACTCGTGTTAAAACTGGTGAGCTAAAGATAAGACTGCAGGACCCGACTCGTACCGTTTACCGTTTGCCTTACCTATAGACTTAGCCTCGACGAAACGCAGATCGTACGGTTCATCGTGTTACCGAAGCAAGCCTTCTCGAGCTTATTATAGGACGCGTAACTAAACCATTCAATGTTGTAACTTTTGACGATAGTGAAACGGAGATAAATATTGACTAGAATACCAGAGAGCAAGCGGCAACGAACATAAGAAAATAATGCTAGTCATGAAAAGTCCAGATTTGATAAAGGCAAAGACAAAGCTCCTGTAATGGTTGGATGTTGACGGGGACTTAGTTTTAATACGTGAAGAAAGCAATCAATAAAAGTAAGACCCCTAGAAGGGACCATTCAAGATTGTAGAGCTACATGATGGCAATCATTATCTTTTGAAACCTTTAACTGGCATTAGAATTTTGAAGTAAACTCATACGAAAGATGCCTCTTAGCAGTGTTTCTCTTGAATTCGATTTGTCTGATGTAGATGATATTGTGGAAGGTATTTCCAACGAGTAGTAGAAGTAGTGGTCGTATCACTTGAGGTGATGACGATATGGGCCTTGGTTATGGGTCGCACTGCACGCACTGACTGTAGTCGTTACTGCAATTCACTTGTGAGTTGTTCAGGGGGCGATGGGCAGTCAGTGGTGTGGCGGGGACTCTTCCCTTGGTTATTGGTTGCACCACACGCACTAATCTGTAGTCGTAACTGCAATTCACTTGTGAATTGGTCAGGGGGCGATGGGCAGTTAGTGGTGTGGCGGGGACCCGGGTCTCGAAAGAGACTATTGTTGTGTGAGACTTCTTTGAGAAGTGATGGTCGTATCACATGAGGTGATGACGATATGGGTGGCAATAGTTGTCACTAGCTGCGTAGGCAGTGGGTCTCGAAAGAGACTATTGTTGTGTGACACTTCTTTGAGAAGTTAAGATAAGATAAGATAAGATAAGATTTCTTTATTTGTTTAAACATTGTATACATACAAGAGCATGCAAGATATTACATCGTTTGAGTCCAATCATGTTTAGCCGTAGTATCGGCGTACAAATATTTCCATAACATTGAATAGAATTTGCAGAATAATCGAAAAGTACCTAGACGCACTTCCAAAATTTTTGATTTACAAACTTTTTAAATGAAAATTATTTTTATGTTCAAATGTCAAAATTGAAGATGCGTCAAAATCTTCGTCAAAGTTACTGAATGTATGTCAAAATTATAAGATTTACGTCAAGTTTGCAAGATTAATGTCAAAATTACAAGATCAATGTCAAAAATTACAAGAGTTATGTCAAAAAAAAAATACAATTCATTTAAAGATATCATATTAGTGTCAGTCAACAAACACTTTTTCGGCTAGAACATCGGAGACACTATAGTATGCCTTTTGCGAAAGAAACCTTTTTAATTGACGCTTGAATGCATTACTATTTAGCTCCTTCCAATGCTTAGGCAATATGTTAAATATAGTAGGCGCCATGCAGACGATACTTTTGCGCATGAGTGACGTTTTTGCTGGATAGACGCGAAGAATGGTCATATCCCGTCTGTTACGCGGTACAGCGTCCTGTAGACGTGGAAACAGATTGGGGTTTGTTTTAACAAACATTGCGGCTTTGAGGATATTTAGACAAGGAAGAGTTAATATCTTGTACCTTTTAATATATGGTTTACAAGTATCTACGGTTTTTAGCCCAAACATAGATCGAATACATCTCTTTTGGGCCTTGAATGCCGTGTTAGCGTGGGTAGAATTTCCCCAAAATATGATGCCGTATCTTAGGTGAGACGCAGCTAAACCATGATAGGCCGCAATCAAGGTATCTACATTAACAACTGCAGCTAGAGAGTGCAATGCAAATGCAGAACTACAATTTTTTTTGCAAAGGTTCTCGATTTGTGATTTCCAGTCAAGTCTTTTGTCAATTCTTAGTCCAAGAAATTTAGAAGTATTTACGATTTCAATAATTTTATTATCTATATTTATGTCCATATTTTCTATAGTTAAGCGTTGGCTAAAATGTATGATTTTAGTTTTATCTAAATTAATCTTTAAATTATTATTGTTCAACCATTTTATTATAGATGTCAAGGTATTGTGAATGTCAAGTTTATATTTGATCATGTCATTGTTATTACTCGAAATTGTCACCGTGCTATCATGTGCAAATAAAGTCATAGGGTGTGAAATTGATTTTGGCAAGTCATTAATGTATAGTGTAAAAAGTGGAGGTCCCAGTACACTACCTTGTGGCACCAAAAGTAATGTAACGTTCATCTGATAAGTATATCTCTTCCTTTTTAGTGGTAGTATTAATTCTAGTGATTTCTGTCTTTTGCTTTCTATTGCCTATATAAGATTTCATTAAATTAAGAACATTACCTCGTATACCATATGCGTCAAGTTTTTTTATTAAAATGTCATTTACGTAGTCAAATGCTTGTGTCATATCGCAGAAGATAGCACATACAGGTGTTTTTTTGTCCACTTTTGTCAATACAGTGTATAAAAAGTCGTAGATCGCCATATTTATCGTCTTATTTTCGCGAAATCCCTTTTGCTCATTACATAACATTTTTTTTTTTTTTTATGTAACCGTTTAATTCCTTTTGAATGAATTTCTCAAATATTTTCGAGAAGATAGGAATCAACGAAATAGGCCTGTAGAATTCCATGAGTTCTCTATCTTCTTTCTTAAATAATGGCTTAACGATAGCTATCTTCAGTGCGTCAGGAAACGTGCCAGCCACAATACACTGATTTATAATATGGGACAGGTGGCGGCATATTTCAGATGCTACAGCTTTTATTATTTTGGTTGATATGCCATCGTACCCCACACTATTTGTGTTTTTCAAGGCCATAATAATTTTATGTGCCTGTTGTGGTGTACAGGGTGCCATAAACATCGAGTTTTTGTTATTTAAGATTGGCATTGTACTTTGATAACTAGACTGGATGGATTGTATTTTATTAATAAAATAGTCATTTAATCGATTTGCAATTTGATTCGCGTCCGTAATTATTTCATTATTAATTTTAATTTTCAAAATATAATTTTTGGGTACATTAAATTTACATTGATTTATTATTTGCCAGGCAGTTTTACATTTATTGTGTGATGTTGTGATTTTATAGTTATTTTGTGAACGTTGTGTTAGAGTCATGATTTTTCTAAAATGCTTAGAGTAAAACGTGCAAACAAACTGTGAGCGCATCCGACTTGTTCAATAAACCTGCTATGTTCTGGTGCATTACATGGAGATGTTTAGTGACGAAAAAGTTCACCGTGTGACAGATTATCCATACTAAAACTCATGTCAGTCGATATCATCTTGTTATTAAATTCTATGTCCTTAATCAAATTAATTATATCATTGAAAATAATTTTTAGTCCAGTATTATTTACTGCGCCAGTCCGTTTGTTATATTCCGTGTAGTCGTAGGTGAGATTTTTATTGCTGTCTATTAGATATGCGTATTCGTGCGTCAGTATGTCCAAAAAAAGTAAGTTATTAAATGTCTCCACTCTGGAATTGTACAAATTAGTGTAATTCTCGTATTTATACGTTGGAGCGCATAAAATAAAATTAGTATGGTTGATTTCCTGTAGTACTTGTCTGATATGTAAAATAATGTCAAAATAGCTATTTGTTGTTCTGAAGTCTTCCTCACCTAACATGATTATGCAGTAGTCCTCTAACGTAAAGTCGGATACTTTGTCTTTTAATCCTTTATCAGTAAGGTTGCATTTCCATGAGGTATTATGTGGTGACAGATTTCAGATCGAGTAAAAGAGTCTTCAGCAATGCTCAGAATTTTATTATTATTATCTGCACTCAAAATACATATTTTGTATTTTTTCATATTATTAGGGTTTGGACTTGCGGATTGGTCATTTTTAATAATAGGATAAGTTTTAGTTATTTCTGTGGTCTCGTGACTTGTTTTGTTATCTGGTGCTTCGGTTTGGATTAGTTTATTGCAAGTTGTTCGTTTATTTTTCTGTTTTTTGGCACTAGATGGCCTTAATTTAGCAGGACTGTTTGTAACTTTCTTAAATAAATCGTTTTTTTTAGTCAAATTACCATTTAGTTGTTTGAGTTCATTGTTTTCTAATGACGATGTTTCGATTTCTGAATGTGCACTTTGAAGCTCTATCGTAAGTTTTATAACTTGTTCTCGTAGCTTTTTTAGTTCGTCATCCTCATCGTCTGACATCTCAGGTACACTTGTGACTGTATTATTCAGATTATGTGTCACATGACTGTCATTTAGGATCGAGTCGGACTTTGTTCTAGTCCGGCGAAAGGTAATATTTTCTAAGAAATTCATTTTAGTGCTATCGGTTTTTGCTTGCCTCTAAGTATTATTATTTTATTATTATGTATTGGTTTCTATAATTTTTGTGTTCCGATAAATTCACGAAAACTGCTATCCTAAATGAGGATTAGAACCCGCACCCAACGGCACGTCAGGCGAGCTCTCAGCCGCTCGGCCACCGTATCAGTTAAGTAAGAAGGTCAAATATGGTACTTATATTACTCAGACTACGCTGTTGCCTCGTTTGTATCTTCATAGGTGTCGCTGTTTACAATATTATTATCAAATGATATTGACAATTTATCATAGATGTCGCTGTTTACAGTCACATAGATGTCGTTCGTTGTTGTCAAGTGTCAATCGTTGACCGTTTCAAGTTCAAAATATGCGTGTCATCAAGCTTGAAAAGTAAACAAGGATAAATATACTCCCTTTGTAGGTTTTGTGTCAGGTACGCGGTAGGGCTGATCTTGTTACTGGTCTAATAATATCACAACGCACTTGAACTATTATAGTTTTGTTTAATTTTGCACTTTCGTAGTCACACTTCACACTTGTTTACTATTTGGTTTTCCTCAAGTTTTTCTTGTTTGAATATTACACCCACATGCGTCCGTACTATTTACTCATAAAACAGAAGACTGAGCAATATTTTGTCACGTAAATCGTCCTTAAACTATTTTTATTTATTAAAATACGTGGAGCACTTGTTTGCGTGGCCAACAGCGCCATCTCTGAATCACAGTTAACGATCACATTACTTTTTTACGAGCGTAACTTTGAACATTATTATTATGATGACAGGGGGTGGTGGTAAGTAGCCACTTCAAGTGATGGTCGTATCACATGAGGTGATGACGATACGGGTGGAAATGGTTGTCACTAGCTGCGTAGGCAGCGGGTCATAATTTGCTTTAAGTGATCTTGAAGCAAATTATGTGTTAGCGTAACACCGCGTTAGTGTACCATTTAGTTTCTTTTGATTATTGCGTAGAGGCACCTTTCTGTTTTATTAGTAGAGGCAAATGCGTTTATTTGTAATGTTATTTGAGTACGGTCAGGTTGGCCGAGGTTACACTGTTACTCCACCGATGATTGTTTTGATTCGAAAACACACGAGGACGTGAGACATGTCAGGTTGGCCGTGTCGTAGATTATGAAAGTTGAGCGATAATAGTCTCTCAATTGATTATTGAAGTACTAAGGAGAGGGTAAACGCCGTGACGCGCTCGCTAGAGTGGGGCGTCACGTGGACAGAGTCGTGGTAAGGGAAGTGGCGAAGCGACGAGTCAGTCTTGCGAGGGCAACGAACGGATGCAGACCTCCACTTCTCCTATGCGAAACTGTTGGTTTGCCCGAACGTGGAAAGTAGTGCGTGAACATTATTAGTAATGTACCTACTGTGATTATTCTGAAAGTGAAATACTAACTGATTTGCTATATCATCGTGTTTTATTGTAAACCTGCACTATGGAGTCATACCACTGAATCGAGATGATGACGGCAACTATCGCTCAGCCATCGCTGAAGCCGACATATATATAATATATATTAGTAAATAGAAAAGAAAAATACGCGACACCTCGCCTCCACCAATTGAGTTAGAAAACCGATTGTCTAACCTGCCGGTTGACCTAACAGAAGACACAGACACTGACCTCAAATCACACAATAAACCCCTTCCTATTGTTTTGTATGGAATTGAGAATATAAACGAGCGCACCAAACTAACGTAGTTCGCCCGGAAGAAATTCGGTATAAAATAATAAATAAAAACCTCCTACGCGTAATGGTTAGCACTACTGATGAATACAAGCAAGTCATTGCTCTGATACGACGAAAGGGATTAATCGGACACATCTTCGCTCGTAAAGATACGAAATACTACCGTGTAGTAATAAAAGATCTCCGGAAAACTACTCCACATGATGCTATCATACAAGAGCTGGAGATATCTGGTAACAAAGTCAGAGGAGAAATAATCAATCACCGGTATGGACCAGACAAAACCCCTACCTCCACATTTTTTGTTATTTTGGAACCTAGTCTAAAAGATCGCTCTTAGCGATAAGACCGCCCATTGTGTCACCCTATGTTAAATTTCTACATTTGTATCTGTATTTTTTATGGTGTACATAATAAAGAGTATTCTATCTATCTAGTCCAAGTAACAAACTAGTTAAAAATATCCAATATATCCATCACCAACGCATCAAAATTGAAGATCCACGCAAAACTAAGATAATCGTACAATGTCAACGATGCCAACAATATGGCCACTGCAAAAACATGTGACATAACGTGTTAAATGTAGAGAGGGCCACAAAACCTCAGAATGCCCCAAAAAGGACAGAAATACACACGCCAAATGCGCTCTATGCTCCTGCGATCATCCTGCTAATTACAAAAGTTGTCAAGTTTACAAAGAAATACTGTCAAGAAAATTTAAACCATGAAATATACCAACTGGCAAATTCAACTTTCCTACTGAGATAATCCGCACCAATACAATCAGCCTCGCTGCGGTAATCGTACGAGGGAGACGCGCGTTTGGCAATTAAGCATTATTTTTGCGTTATTAGTTGTTAAAGTCGTGTGCGCTGTTAGATCTCGCTGCCAGTGCACTGAGGTACCGTAATGTATCCAACGTGCGACCGGCCCACCGATAACGAAGACACTCATTAGCGTGTTATAATATAATACGAATGAATGTAAACAACCAACATTTTGAGAATGTGAATACAGTCATTATGGCGAGCAACATTTCTTTGAGTGAACACGTTATATCAGATGCTGACGAGGAGTTAAACAGAGAAGAGAACTTAGTATCGGTTGGAATGGAAGTAGAACAACAATGTAAACCGGAGAAAAGGGATAGGGAGGACAATTATGTCGGAGATGATGATGATAATGAGGCATGGAGTTTAGTGCAAAGTAAAGAAAAACGATTAAAACCACAACTGACGGAGAATATTGAGATGTATTTATCTAGCAAAGAAAAATTACCTAAACAATTTGCACTCGCTAAGATGTTAAAGGCTTATGGGATAGTTGATATTAGCAAAGTTAAATACATTAACCCATTCAAGGTTCGTGTCGAAGTTTGTAGTGAGCTGAGTGCTGATAAAATCGAAAAATATCTGGAATTTATAGAAAAAGGTTGGAAGATCTACAGGGCCATGAAAAGTCCTTCATCCTATGGCGTCATAAAAGATTTGACCTTGATTTATCCGACGAGGACATTTTAAGAAATATAATGTGTGATAAACCCACGGAAATAATATCTGTATACCGGCTTAAACAACGAAACAGAGAGGAAGAAGGTTGGCAGCGAAGTAAAGCGGTACAGGTATGTTTTAAAGGTTCGTTTATTCCACAGTACATATATGTTCATGGATTACGCATAAAAGTTACTCCATATGTATTTCCCGTATCTCAATGTTCGCGATGCTGGAAATATGGTCACCCTACAAAGAAATGCCCTTCCAGCAAAATAGTCTGTCCAAAATGCAGTGATAACCATGTGAACTGTGAAACATAGAACTTCAAATGTGTTAACTGTGGTGGAAACCATATGGCCTTGCATAAAACTTCATGCCCAGCCTTTTTAAAGGAGAAGAGATTGGGAGAGATCATGGTTTAATTTAACTTTAACTATAGTAAAGCTCTAACAATATATGTACCATCCTTACCTTCCTCGCCCGAAAAAAGCAGTTTGCATCAACATCCTGGGAATACTTTTACCAACATTAAATCGACACCGGATATTACAACGTGAAACCCTTTTTTTTTTTTTTTTTTGTGGGTGAGAAATCTTCCAATGACTTCTCCCGCTCTGGGCGGAGCGGAAGGGCGTGTCAGACTTTTACTGACTAAAACCCACCCGTGTTCCTTCAGTTGCCTGTTGCCAAGGTCCCGGTATCCCTTTCGGACTAACCGGCAACCCTGGCAGGCATCGGTTCTAGCGGACCCCGCCAATTGTGCTGACATCTCTTTGAGGCGCGCGTGAAACACAACGCGCCATCGACCCGGGCCTGGTCCTAATTGGACGGCGAGCTACCCATTGCTCGCCGTCCGAAAGCCCGCGCCTATGGTGGCCGGGAATCCGCCTGGGATTCCCGACGCCCAGGGCGTCTCCAATGGCGGCGATAAGGGGCGTGAGGGCGCAAACTTTGCCTCTCCCTCACGCGTTCCGCCTCCTCCTTTGCGAGCATTACTGCTTCGCAGAAGGAGGTGACTGCTTCCCATGCCCTCTCGCTCCGTACCATGGCCTGGACCAGAGCCGGACGCGAGAGGTCACCGCCGCCAATCGCCTCCAAGAGGACACGGCGGGGCTCCGCCCAAGCAGGGCAGACCTCCACCGTATGCTCCACCGTGTCCTCCAGGCGATCCACACAGTGGTGACATCCGGGCGTTTCCTCCCGCCTTATCCGAAACAGGAACCTCCCGAAGCAACCGTGTCCGGTGAGGAACTGCGTCAGGCGGAAGGTAACTTAAAGCTTAAAATGCCAATGCATTCCTCAACTTTCCTCGACAAATCCTTTGCCGTCCAGGCCGCTCGTTTGTGGAATGCATTGCCAGTTCAAATAAAACGCGCGCAGTCGTTAATAGAATTTAAAAGACTCGTTAAGGAACATTACTTGTCGTTGTGATCTTGTCTTCGTAACTGTGTAATTATCTATAGTCTTCAATTATTTTTCGTTGCTTATTTATTTATTTCCTATGTATGTATGTATGTATCTATTATTTAGGATATGTATGTATATGTGTATCTATTTTAGTGTATTGTATAGATAACTTATTATTTGCACCTACGACAGCCCCATATTATGTCCAGGCAAATCACTGTCCATTCCAAGGTTGCCTGGAAGAGATCGCGGAAAGCGATAAGGCCGCCCATTGTATATTTTGTAGTGTTTGTTTTTTTTTTTCCCTTTCGTTATATATTTTTGTGGTGTACAATAAAGTATATATAAATAAATAAATAAATAAGGTGAGGACGCCGTGGCGCCTCTCTAGCCACTCCTCAAAGAGGGGACTTTTCGCCGCAATTGTGGCGTGCCCAGCACTGGGTTGTGACAATCGCACTCTCCATGCCGCCATGAGATCCTGCCGGAGCTCTGTCTGCTGTGCCGCGATTTTTCGCGGCAGCGGAGTTACGCCCCGGCGCTTCATCTCCTCGTGCCACTCCCATATGTGCGCGAGGACTATCACCTACAGATTCCATGGCGGTAATCCGGCAAGGAGGCTCACCGCCTCGCGGGAGACCGTACGGTATACCCGGGCCAGCCGAATGGCCATGACCCTTTGGGACGCGTTCAACCGGCGGGCTGGCCGCAGCCTAAGGAAACGCGCCCACACCAGTGCCCCGTAAAGGGCCATGGACTGCACGACCCCCGCGTAGAGCCTTGGCCCCCCAAGGGCCAAGGCCCTCCAGATTGGACCCCCCAGATTGGGCAGGAGCCGCCCCAAGGCAGCTCCAGCCTAGTCCAGCCTGGGAGCCCAACGTCGGAAATGCTCTCTTCCACCGGCTGTCGAGGACGAGTCCTAGGTACTTCATCGTCGACTCGACGCCGATGTGAACCCCTCCTACCGTAATTTGGGAACCCGACGGTGGCGCGTTCCGAGGACCATGAAAACCCATGACCTCGGACTTGTGCAAGGCCACCTTGAGTCCCAGTTGCCGGATTCTATCGACGATTGTCGCAACCCCGCGTGTCGCTAATTCGGCCGCTGCCTGGTGCGACCTCCCCTGCGCCAGGACCAGCGTGTCGTCAGCGTACTACACTGACACCACTGGGGAGGTCGGCGCGCAGCACCCAGTCGTAACCGATGTCCCACAGATGCGGCCCCAGGACAGATCTCTGTGGGACACCGCACGACATCTCTCGCCGGTTCCATACTCCCTGATGACCAGAGTAGATGACGGCCCTATCCGTCAAATAGGCCTCGACCACACGACAGAGGTAGGTCGGCATCCGATGTTACCGGAGTGCCTCCATTATGCAACTCCAGGGCAAGGTGTTGAAGGCATTGGCGTTGTCTAGAGACACCGCCAAGACGACCCCTCCCCGGACCACAGCATCCCCCGTCATGAGGGCCCGTACGCGCATGATGGTGTCCACCGTAGAGCGCCCTGTGCGGAAACCAAACTGGCTCTCCGCCAAATCCGGCCCCTCCCACACCAGCCGCCCGAACAGGTGGTTTGCAATTACTCTTTCAAAGAGCTTGCCCACCTCGTCGAGCAGCACGATGGGCCGATAAGCGGACGGAGAGTCCGCAGGGCGCCCCGGCTTCTTAATGAGGACCAGTTTCCCCGTCTTCCAGCGAAGTGGGAACTGGCCCCTCTCCATGCATGCGCTTAGGAGTCCCCTCAGTCGAGGCCCGAGACCCTCCATGGCCGGGACCCACGCCTTCCCAGGCAGGCCGTCGGGTCCTGGGGCGGTATTCTTGGCATTCAGCCTTCGTACCGCCACTCTCATTTCTACCTCGGTCACCTCCGGAGCATCGTCGTCGTCGTCGTCGGCGGTGTGGTCCGCTTCGAGCACCGTAGTAGGCGGAGCCATGAGTGGGGATGTATGTTCCCCTCTCGAAGGGAACAGAGCGCTCACCACGTCCTCCACAAGCTGAGGCCGGAGACTCTGCGTCAGCGGAGGAGCCCATGGGCGGAGTTTCTCCCGCTCTATCTTGTATGGGCGTCCCCACGGATCTCTGTTCAGAATCTCCAGCGTCTCCTCGCGGGCCAGTGCCCTAGCCCGCAGGATCTCCGCCTGGAGGGTGGTCTTCGCCGCTCTGTACCCCTCTTACAGCTCCGCCTGAATGGCTTCCGTATCCGGAGGGCGGATACGGAGCCTGCGGTGCCTGGCGTACTAGCATCGCGCAACATCGCACGCATGGCGCAGCGCTGCCAGCTCCTGCAACCACCAGCTCACCTGGCGTGAAACACGTCCGGGCTGGGCCCGGGGCTTTGCCACGTCGCAAACATTGGACATGGCCTCCTGGAACCACTCCGCCTCGTCGTTGATGTCGGCAGGCCTGTCCGGTGATGACATCCAGGCCTGCATGATCGAGGCTTCCAGGAGGAGCTCCCGGTCCAGCTGCTTCAGCGCCCACCGCGGACCACTCGGGGCCTGTCGGACTGGTACGCTCGAGGACTGGGCGGAGACGTCAAACCGGATATACCGGTGGTCGGAATACGTCTCCTCCCCCTCCATGACGCGCCAGTCAATGTCTCGTGGTGACAGAGCGCAGCTGGCGAACGAGATGTCCACCACTGATTCACCCCGCATCCGCGCACACGTGGGGACAGAACCCCGGTTTAGGACGACCAGGCCTGTCTCCAGAGCCCAGTCCTCCACCATCCTGCCCCGTGTGTCCGTGTACAGGGAACCCCAAGCCACGTTCTTGGCATTGAAATCCCCGAGGATGAGCACGGGGAGGGAACGGAACCCGACGACGACAACTTTCAACTCCGCAAGGGAGTTGTGGAGCTCGCCGAGAGTTCGGTTCGGGGAGAAATACACCCCTACCACGACAAATCTCCCCGAACCGTGCTGCCACGCAACCCTGTCCTCTCTTGACAGCCTCGAGGGACGGGGTACCTGCGGCGGCCGACGAAATAAGGGTCACTGAGCCGCTCAAGTCCTCCACCCAGTCATCCCTGGGCGGGATAAAATGCGGCTCAGCAACCACGGCGATATTAATCGACAATGTGAAACCCTATCTATCTCATTTGCAGAGATCGTAAAAGCTGAAATCATAGTGCATAGAGAGGATGATGATAAAAACAGTTCTGTCAAAACTTCAACAAGGTTTCGACGTCCTCGTAGTAGGGACAAGGCTCCTTGTAGCTTGGAGGTCTCGATAAACTCATCAACAATGAATATCGGTAGTGAGTCAGTAACCCCTCCTGCTACTGGCGATAGTGAAGAGAAAAAGGATAACTTTGTTGGTTTAGAAGAACTGTTAATGAGGCTTAAAGAAATTCTATTTTTAAGGGGATTGTCAATGGAGGACAAAATATATGAAGTGATAAAGTGTTGTTTAGAGTGGTTAATACAGTTCCGCTGTGGCGTTGGGCTGTGCGCACGCGTTGTTGCTTTTCGTTGCTAGTGACAAACTTTTTACGCATACCCACAAAACTTTTATTTTTTGTGAAATGCAAGGTGATTCAAGTGGTGAAGATCTAAGTGATTCCAAAATTTTGGATAAATGCAAACAACAATTAAGTGAGATGAGTAAGATGGATGAGGAAATGGTAGAACGAGGAGCAAGTGATAATGGTGAAACTGTGCGAATGGCAGAGAAGAGAAAAGAACGAGAAGATGATAATGGTGAAGATGACTTTATTACTGTAATTATAAATAAACCTAAACGATTTATTAGAAGTAACTCATTGGAACAAAGTAATAATCAAGTGAAGAATAAGGAAGACAGTGAAACTTCTGAAATAGTAGCTAATCATGAAGTTTGTGTAACGTCGATGGGGAATTTACCGAAACCAATAGCTATCGCTAAATTGCTACGCTGCGAAAACATTAAAGATATCCTTAAAATAAAATATAAAAGCGCCAACAAGGTACTCATTCAATTTCAGAGAAAGGAAGGTGCTATAAAAATATAAAAATCAAAGGGAAAGAGATCAGGTGAAAGGAATCGACCTTGATCTCTGCGAAAAAGAACTTATGAACATTTTAAAATCGAGTGTTGATGTTTTATCGGTAAGGAGATTAAAACGTTTGATGCCAGAAGGGAATTGGATTGACTGTGAGTTTGTCAGAGTAAGCTTCAAAAGTAATGTGTTACCTCTATATATTTATGCATACGACTGCCCATTTAAAGTTGAAGCGTATGTATTCCCAGTAACGCAATGTTCGGGTTGTTGGCAATTTGGTCATCTCATTAGATTTTGCCCTACTAAAAAAGTCTTATGCCCTAAATGTGGAGGAAGTCATGAAAACTGTACCATAACAGACTTCAAATGTTTAAACTGTAAGGGAAATCACTTTGTTCTGGATAAAAAATGCCCCGTTTATCTGAAGGAAAGAACTATCCAGAACATCATGAGTGCGGAACATGTTACATACAGAAGAGCCTTACAACTTTTGAAGGAGAAGAAAGAAAAACAAATAACAAATGAGATACTGCCGGAAAATAATGATAATCAATCTGCAACAACAACTAACACTCAGAAGGAAACCTATAGTAGTGTATTGACGAATGCGGTAATACACCAAGAACCGTTACGTAATATGGAAGAAGTAGAAAATTATGTGAGTTTAAATACTCAGAAAAATATAAAACAAAAACCGAAAAAACAGAAAACGTATCAAAAACAAAATGATGAACCTCTAGAACAATAAACAAACTCTTGATCAATCAATAATTGAGGAAATAATTGAAGAAATAAATAATTCACAGGAAGAGAAAGGAAATAGTAATAAAAGTGCACGTCTGTTGTATAAATTTGAATGGGCGAAGATATGGATGAAGATAAAAGATATTTGTAAATCGAAACTCAAATTGAAAGAAAAATTATTATCATTGTTGAAAGTTGTTGGCGAAGAATTAAAGAATTTTTTGATTCATATTATGTTCGGAGAAGAAATCTTGGGGTATAAAAACTGTTTTACTAATGGATAACTTACAAAAAGTTATAAAGATGAACATATTCCAATGGAACTCACAAAGTCTACGACCAAAACTTGTATCCTTTTCTGAACTTTTATTACAAGAAAATATACACATCGCAATAATAAGTGAATCATGGCTCAATTATGAGATTAATGTTAACATTCGTGGATATAATGTCTATAGGAACGATAGATATGATAGTTATCGTGGTGTAGCTTTACTGATTCACAGGTCGATTCAATCTCACCTAGTATCAGTTAATATTAATAATGCGGGTATCGAGTTAATATGCGTTAAGTTGTTAAATTGCAAGGACTTAGAATATGTTGTATCGGTTTATTGTCCTTCATCTGTACGAACTCAACTATCCGATTGGAATGATGTTTTCTCCCACTTTACTGGTAAAACAATAATAGTTGGCGATTTTAATGGTCATCATACTAACTGGTTGGTTAAATCCGACGTAAGAGGTACTCAAATTTTGGACTCATCCCTAGAAAACGACTTTATTTCTCTTAATAACGGCATGGCAACACAGGTTAACTTAGTAAATGGCACTTCACAAGAAACCTCCCCGGATGTATCATTTGTTTCTTCTGACGTAGCAATAAAATTTGGACTGGCAGGTATTTAATGAAAATCTCGGCAGTGACCACCTGATCATTAAAATGACAGCAAACCTGTCTAGCATTGTACATACTGGTAGAAAACGAACCTGGAAAAATGCGAACTGGAGTAATTGTCAAACAATTTCAGATAAAATTAACGTTACGAATGAAGCTTCTAATAGTGTAGATGTTCAGCAAATGTACGACTATTTTTTAAATATCATTGAATGCGCTGCTAATGAACATATTCCATATGTCAAATTTAGTCTAGGGGCAGAGGAAAAATTTAAACCAAAAAATTATTGGAATTCTATATTATCAGAAATAGTCGCACAGCGATGATTAGCCTTGTCAAACTTTCGTAAAAACCCCACCCCTGAAAATTTAAACAAATTGGAATCCAAAACCTTAGAATCGCAAACATTGATTAAGAAAGCTAGATACGGTGGTTGGCAAAAATTCTGTGACTTGATTGATGAAGTTACAACGATACCTGAGATGTGGCGCCGCATGAGATGGATGAAAGGTTTTAAACAGCAAGGATCGTGTTCTCCCATTGAAAAACAAACTGCGCTGTGGCGCACTGACTCCAGATTATGCTCCTAATCTTGCCCCGAGTTTCAATTCAAGAAATGATTGTTTAGAAGCTGAATTTACTAGTCAGGAATTCGATAACTGCCTTAAAAAGAAAGACACGGCCCCGGGGCAGGATGGCATATCCTACTCAATGTTATACAATTTACCGGAATCTGGAAAACTCTTGTTACTCAAAATATACAATTATATTTTCAAATCTGGTACCGTACCTCATCAATGGCAAGATATTCAAATTATTCCTATTCCCAAAGGCGCAAGGAATCATAATAGCGAGTCTAAATTAAGGCCTATTTCCCTTATCTCATGTGTATGTAAACATTTTCACCTAATGATATGCAAACGGTTAGAATGGCACGCAGAAAAAAAACAACTTCTATCACCAAACACAGTGGGATTTAGAATTCAGTCCTGTTTGGATTCACTATCTCGACTAGTTTTTTACATCCAAATTGGCTTCACTAAAAATGTTTCTACAGTGGCATGTTTTGTGGAAATTGAAAACGCGTATAACAATGTTTCAATTGAGTCAGTTACTAAAGTGTTAGATGATGTTCAGGTCGGGTCTAGAATTTGTGTCTACCTTTGGTCTTTAATGAACGAAATGCACTTAAAAAATAAATCATTCAATAGTGAAGGAGTCGGTGCTAGATGGACTAATAGAGGATTAGCACAGGGGGACCCTCTGTCCCCTTTATTATTTAACTTAGTTACGTACCAAATCTGTCATAAAATTCAAAATGTCATGATATCGCAATATGCCGACGATTTTGTTATCTATTTAAGTGACAAACAAATTAAAACTTCTGAACGTAATATACAAGATGCGTTAAACTGTTTAGTAACTTTACTGGGTGAGATTGGATTGGCATTATCACCAACCAAATCTCATTATTGTGTCTATAGTAGGAAAATATTGCCTTCCCTAAAAGTGTATGAGCAACCTTTATTAATGGTAGAATGTGTTAAATACTTGGGTTTATGGTTAGATAGAAGTTTACTTTGGCGCAAACATATTAATGAAATAGTCAGTAAATGTACAATTTTTTTAAATGTATTAAAAGTACTAGCAGGTTCCTCTTGGGGTGTTCATACTAAACACATAGGTAGATTATATATTTCACTAGTAAGAAGCCGAATTGATTATGAGTGTTATCTATATGATTCTAGTGCAAAGACACATGTATCCAAATTGGATAAGCTACAAAATCAAGCCCTTGGGGTGGTAGGAGGTTTTATAAAAAGTACTCCAATCCATGTGATGGAAAGTGAGCTGCACATACCACCATTATTTGTAAAACGACAATACCTTGCATTCAAGTATATTCTGAAATCACGTTCATGGTCTAGTAGTAGGTCTTTAAACACAATTTCAGAATTGGACTCCCTTAGTCATTATAGGTACTGGTCAAATAAAAAGAAACCATTACTGGCTACTACTTTTAACCAAGTTGGGCGACTACAAATAATTCTTCGGATATTCTTAAAATGTTTACTCTAGATACGTGGGTATCCGCTATACAAATTAAAGTCGCGATCAAAACGGATTTGGAATGTATTAAGCACTCAAAAAAATATTATAATCCCAATGTATTGGTTCATGAAGTGGTATCAGAATTAGTCTCCATGTACAGTGATTGGTGTAAAATTTTCACAAACGGTTCAAAAAGCGTAAATGGGTGTGGAGCCGCCTTCTTCGTTCAAGATACAGGGTATGAAGCTAGTTTTAAAATTGATGCAACTGTGTGTATAATGTCTCTGGAACTCATTGCAATATATGAAGCTGTGGCTTATGCGGTTAGTGAAAGACTTAATAAAGTAGTGATTTTGACTGATAGCAGGAGCGTCATACAACATGTGGCTCGATGTGTCTATGGTTGCAGAGGTGCATCGATAGCCTATGATATTCTCAAAATGATAAATCATATTAACAAAGACGAGATTAGGGTAATATTGCAATGGGTCCCAGCACACATAGGTTTACGGGGCAACGAGGAGGTTGACCGTCTGTCAAAGCTTGCAGTGGAGATGGGGAGCGAAAAGCCATACATTCCAGATTACTGGGAATATTGTGCCAAGTTTAAGCTGTCGTGTTTTGACGGATGGAGGAACCATTTCGATGAAAAGTCCCAAGTGAAAGGAATTTGGTATAAAGTCATTCAGAATGAGCCTCCTCGCATGCTCTGGTTTGAGGATACAAGTTTGAGCAGAAGCTATGTTAGTTAGCACTAAGGCTGCATTCGGGGCACTATCCATCGGCAAAATTTGCTTTCCTAATGTGGAAGGTCGCATCACCTAATTGTGAAATATGCAACAAAATTGAAGATGTGCAAGATTTGTTGATGGAGTGTGTTAAGAACAAGAATGAAAGGGAATCATTGATCAAAGAATTTAAATTGAACATTTTGGACGTTGGGTTAAGTCAGAATATCTTAGCAAATCCTAGATCAGAGGTGGCAAAGAGGTTGTGTGGCCTGGTGAAAATTATTATGCCTAGTCATTGATGATGAATGATTCAATTTCTATAGTTGTGCTTATTTTTTGATAAAAGTTAAATAATTTATAAGGTACGATGGGGTTGGCATATCCATATGGATAAAAACCCCCTTTTGTTAATAAAGATTTTGAAAAAAAAGAAAAAAAAAAGAGTGGTTAATATTAATGAGTGTACAATTCGTATCAAAGTGGCCTTTATTTAAGTTAATTATTGAATATTTTGTTCCCAATGGCCCGTAATCAGAAACCTATAAGATTAAATATTGCACAGTGGAATTGTCAAAGTATTCGACCCAAATTAATATCCTTGAAGCCTTCCCTAAGTCAACTGAAAATTCACATTCAGCACTCAGCGAAACGTGGTTGGAACGGGAAAGTTAGCTGAAGGTAAATGGATATACGGTATATCGTAAGAATAGGGATGACAGTTATGGTGGGGTAGCGGTCTTTGTCCACAGGTCACTCAAATCAAGTTATGTGGCTTTTTAAAGCCTTAACCCGGGGATTGAGATAGTATGTGTCAAGATATGCAACTGCGATCATGCCCAGTATGTATTATCCGTATATTGTGCCCCATCAGTATACACGAGCCAAAGTGATTGGGAACAAATTTTTTCTCGTTTTCATAGTAAGGTAGTGATTCTTGGAGATTTTAATGGACACCACACAAATTGGTCTCATAAATTAGATCAGAGAGGTACCCAAATCTATGACGCACTTTTAGATAGTGAACTCATAACATTAAATGATGGTAACCCTACTCGCATTAAGTTAGTAAATAATTCGTTACAACAATCTTCTCCAGACATATCATTGGCTTCCTCAGATATAGCGTACAAATTTAATTGGGGTACACTTAATTAAACGTTCGGCAGCGATCATCTTGTGATTAAAATTTCAATGCAGGTTAATAGTCTGTCTATATCTACGGTACGCAGGAATGATAAAAAAGCAAATCGGTCTGAGTACAGCAACCTAATACAATCGCTTATGCAAGATTTGAATATCACGGATGATTTACAAAAGTCATATGATGCTTTCATCGAATTGATTAATTTAGCTGCAGATGTTCACATTCCATATATTAAAATTAATTTTGACCCAGAGAAAAATTTCACTCCGAAACCTTACTGGAATAGTTCTTTATCAAAATTAGTTGCCGAAAGACGGTTAGTGTTAAAAACATTTCGTAGTAACCCTACGCCTTTTAATCTGGATAAGTTGCAGGAGAAAATTAGGGAAGGTCAGAGGTGTATTCGTATAGCAAGAAGACAAGGTTTTCAAGGTTTCTGTACTTCAATAGACGGAACAACATCTCATACGGTTCTATGGAAGAAAATGAAATGGTTTAAAGGATGCTATGTACCCCGATCTGGTATTAATAAAGAGAAGGCATTGGTATTATTACAAAACCTGGCGCCGGACTTCGTTTGTACTGACGATCCAATATTTAATCCAAAAAATTCTAAACTTGAGACAGAGATATCTAAACACGAACTAGACAATTGTTTGCGCACTAAAGACACCTCTCCCGGTAGTGATAACATTTCATATTCAATGTTATATAATTTACCGAATAATGCAAAAATGATTTTAGTCAGTCTGTATAATATATTTTTTTCAACCGGTTTTGTTCCCCAGCAGTGGTGTAATTATACCTATACCGAAACCCGGACAGGACCCTCAGTCCAGCTCGTCGTTGCGACCTATTTCAATGATTTCCTGTGTTTGTAAAATACTACATAATATATTTATTAAAAGAGTAAAATGGTTTATTGAACATAATAACTTGTTATCGACCGATACTACTGGTTTTCGCAAAGGGTGCTCCATTTTCGATAATTTGTCTACCCTGGTGTCGAGAATCCAGCAAGGTTTTCTAAAACACAATCAACGATCGCTTGCTTTATTGACTTTAATAATGCATACAACAAAATTATTTCTCAAACCACCAGCGAAATTATTTCTCAAACATTCAATGATACAACAAATAGTATGCCGGTAATGTCAGAAGACGAGGAAGATAAACAAATAGATATTCTTAAAACTGAGATTGAGGATCTGAAGTCTCAGTTAAGAAGCGCGCATCAAGAAATTGAGATTATCTCTGTGGAAAATAGCTCTTTAAAACAAGCTAATGCTGACTTAGTGAAGAAAAATGAGATGTATAAAAAAGTTACCAGTAGTCCTTTAAAGAAGAAAATACAAACACCAAAGAGAAATAAAATTATTCCTTCAAACAAGCCGTCAAATAACTCTCAGATATTCGAGGTTCCTGATTGCACGTGAAATGAAATGAAATGAAAATGAAATGAAATGAAAATGAAATGAAATGAAAAAAATTATTTGCTTTGAATGCAGGTATTTACAATTTGGTGTTAGAATATTATTTACAGGGCCTTGTACATTCTGCCTATTAGGCATGCAAATTTTAAACTTAATTTACTTAATCTAGACTTTAAAATTAAACATCCGATAATTTACTTAAGCTAAACTAGGTATAGAAGATATAAATTAAGCTATCGCTACACAAGTTGAATTTTATAGTACTCTATTATTTATTATTGACGGATCATTCAGGAAATCATTGATGGAATAATAACACTTTTCCACAAGTAGAGCAAAGAGCTTCTTTTTGAAAATTCTTATTGGCTGTGCTTTTATACAGTCAGGTATCTTATTATAAATTTGAGGTGCCATGCCAAAAACACTCTTTTTTAACAGAGCTGTTTTGTAGCCGCCTGTGTATAATAAGTTTTGGTACTGAGGTCTCATAGAAGTAGTGCGGTGTCGAATTTCACAATACATCTTAAAAAGATGAGGATTACCTTTTACGAACATGGCTAACTCTAAAATATACAAACAAGGAAATTTTAATAATTTATGTGTTTTGAAAGCAGGAACACAGCTATCTGTGACTTTAATATTGAACATGGACCTTATACAGCGCTTTTGCGCCTTAAAAATGCTTTCTCTCAGACTACAATTGCCCCAGAATATAATTCCGAATCTTAATTTCGACACAACTAAACCGTGGTATGCAACTAGAACTGTCTTAGTATTAACTTTTTTAGCTAAATTATAAAGAGCATACGCAGATGCACTAAGTTTCTTACATATAACCTCAGCTTGTGCCTTCCACGTTAATTGACTATCCAAAGTTATTCCTAAAAATTTTGCTATGGATACTTGTTCTATATTTTGGCCATCATAGTTTATGTTTAAATTTTTCGTACGAATTCTTTGGTGAAAGTGCATTATGTTTGTCTTAAGGATATTTATTAGTAAATTATTTATATTTAGCCAGTTTATTATTACCTTCAAGGAATTGTTAATATCATAGGCATATGCTTCTTTATTAGTACATTTTATTAAGGCGGTGCTGTCATCTGCGAACAGAACCATTGGGTGGCTGATTTGACGGGGAAGGTCATTTATATATATTAGGAACAATAATGGTCCCAGGACGCTTCCTTGCGGCACACCATAATGAATATATCTGCAAGACGATGCGTGTAAAGTTTCTCTTTTCGATTTGAGACATACTCGAGCTATTTCGGTGTATTGTTTACGTCCAGTTAAATAAGATTTAATTAAATCTAAGACGTTACCGCGTATGCCATAGGCATTCAGCTTATCTAATAAAATCGAATGATTCACATAGTCAAAAGCTTTCGACATATCAGTGAATATAGCACAAACGGGGATTTTGTTATCTACATTGACCATTAACATTTTCAGCAATTCAAAAATAGCCATATTTATATTTTTGTTTTTCCTAAAACCATTTTGCTCTTCGCATAATATATTAAACTTTGTCAAAAAATTGTAAATAGATTCATAAAGAATTTTTTCAATTATTTTGGAGAAAACGGGTATTAGCGCGATAGGACGGTAATTTGACATTTCATCTTTATCGTTCTTCTTGTAGAGCGGTTTTATTATCGTTGTTTTTAAGGACTCGGGAAAGACACCTGTTGATATACTAGTATTTATAATGTGAGCTAAGGGGCCTGCTATATAAGGAGACACGTATTTTATTACTTCAGTAGATATACCGTCATAACCAAGACTTTTTTTATTTTTTAGACTTTTAATTACTCTTATGAGGTCTTGAGGCACAACTGGATGCATAAACAAAGAGTGTGGATTATGTTCTATCGGCTTAACACTGGTTGTGTTTGGTTTTGGAATATCTGTTATCTGGTCAATAAAAAAATTATTGAAAGTCTCAGCTATTTCATTAGGATTGGTTATTAATGAATTGTTATTTTTTATTTGGAGGATGGGTTCTGTTACTTTTTTATTTTTATTTATAATTTGCCAAGTCGTTTTTGATTTGTTTTTAGAATTTTGGATTAGATAATTGTTTTGAGCTTTCTGTGTTAGATTTACTATTTTTTTGAATCTTTTGGTATAGGAATGAAAGTTCTTTTTATTTTCTTCGTTCGGTTTTAATCTCATTTGCCACAAAAGGTAGCGTTGTTTTTTACTGCAGGTCCGTATGCCTTTAGACACCCATTTTATTTTATTTTCTAGACGTATTGTAACTGTTTTATAAGGGAAGCATAAATTATATAACATAAGAAATAAATCAATGAAGGCATCATAAGCGTTATTAGGGTCTGTGGTATTGAAAACATCTGAAAAACTAAGATTTTGAAGATAGTTGTTAAACTTATGTAGATTTTCTTTGGACATGTTTCTTAATCTTTTACGCCAAGATTTTATATGACTAGATTTGTTAACTTTGATTTCTATTAACTGGGCCGTATGATCTGACAAGGATAATTCTAATATTTGAGATTTACATTTTTGTTTTATATGGTGTGCAAAATTGTCAAGACAACTTTGACTACAGATTCTAGTTGGTTTATTAATTTCTAATTTCAGATTATAGCCCAAAAGAAAGCATTCAAATTCCATTGCAAAACTATTTCTCTTCAGGATATCTATATTAAAGTCACCACACAATATAATTTTATTTTTGTTGTTATTGCATACTTTCTTCAGAATAAGATCAAGGTTTTCATAAAATTTATATACATTTGACACTTTTGGGGGTCTATACACGCATACAATTATTACATTTAGCTTTGGCAACTTAATAGCACAACTTTCAATAACTCCTGGCAACGAGTATTTCTTAATGTCTAGCAATTCATTGTACTCTAAGCCTTTTTTAACCAGAATGCAAGAGCCTCCACGTTTAATGTTATTTCTTGAATAACAGGCTGCTAAATTGAAATTAGGAATTTGTAATAAAGATTCATGTCCAGACATTATGAAATGCTCCGTTATGCAAAGTACATCTATGTTTACTTTACTGTCTAACAGTTGCTGAATGTGGACGGTTAAAATGTCTGATTTATTAAGAAGCCCGGCTTTATTTTGGTGCATGATATTTAAATGATTAAAAAAGAAAAAAATCGTCTTGTGAAGTATTGGCGGGTACTGGTATTATATTAGTTTTCATATTTATTTCTAAAGTAGTGCAATTTCTTTCATTTAATAAAGCTAATATATTATTCATAATATTCTTCATTCCATAGTCGTTTATTCTACCGGTGTATTTGGAGAACATAACTTCATCATAACTTAAATTTAAATTAGAGTCAAACATTGTTGCGTACTTATGTGTATCTACATCTAAGTATAGAAGATAGTTGAACGTTTCTATGCGCCAGTTGAATATTGGTGAATAGTTGTTGCATTTAAAGGTTGGAGCACATATGATGAGGTTCGTGTTCTGGATTGCTTGAAGAGTATTTCTAATTTCCACTATAATTTCATAATAATTAATTGTGTTGCGAAAATTTTCTTCTCCTATAAGTATAATACAATAATCCTGTTTTGTGAACGTTAGTAATTTATTTTTCAAGTCTCTGATTAATTGTAATATTCCACAGTACGGTGTAACATAATGGCATATCTTAGAATTAACAAAAATATCTTCAGCAATAGATAGAATTTTATTCGTATTGTTAGCACTTATCATGCACAGTTGGTTCTTGACATTCTTTGTAAGGAGTTTGTTGTCCGTCTTGGATTGTGTCACAGTATCCAGTTGTGTTTCCTGTTCTTGTTCTAGGTTTTCTGCTGATTTTGGAGAAATTGGAGTACAAGGAACAGACTTGTTGATCGGGTTACATGTCTGGGAACCATTGTTGAGAGTATTTTTGTTCTCATCTTTCTTTTTCGTTTTCCTCGTTGATGTTGGTGGGGTGGAACAAGACTGGCCGTATCCGACCTTTTTGTACAATTCTACAATTTTCTGACATCTTTCCAATTCCAGCTTTAAGTTAGTATTCTCTAAGTTTAAATTCTCAATTTCATTATTTGCAATTATCAATTCCTCCTGTACAGATGATAATTTTATTTGTAAATTACGTACTTCTAAAGTTTCACTGGGGTCAGGTAGACTCTGCATCGTACTATTAAAGAGTGACGAGTCAGAAACGTTCATAATCGACACATTATTATAAGAGTTAGATTTTCTTATTTTTCTTAAAGTTATGTTACTAGATACTCCACTCGCCATAATTTGTAGTAAGAAAAACAAGTTTACTCAATTTAATTTACTTTTCTACCACAAGGAAGATTATTTTGTGAACTGGTATCCCCAATCACTATCTAACGCCCCTGGTGGGCAGTAGCGTTATTATTTTAGTTCACTTTTTCGCCACGTGAACCGTTTTGTACGATGTTATGGCGCTAGTGGTCGTTTCAACTGCGCTTAGGTTGGTAGAACTGATATGCTATCTTGCTGTCACTTTAGTACGTCCATTCGCCACTTAGGCGGTTACATATGTCGTTTTGGCGCTAGTTGTATGTTTTTAAATAAAATAAACGAACTCATAAAAGTTAGAGTGTTACTTGAGGTTGATTCGTTCACTGTTTATAGTTTTCTATTTCTTCTTTTGATGCACTAAGAACGTAATAATTGATTAGAATTTGCAAAAGTCACTTTTCACTGTTTATTACTGAGTTTTGGTATTCACTATTGTTCTTTTCAGTAACTGTCCTGGAACTCAATAGTTTCACTTGAAAACGTTGTCACTGGTTTATTATGTTGTTAAGACTTTAATGATATTATTTTTTGAGTATAAACGCATATTAAAGATTTTAATTCTTTTTTAACTAAGGAGCCTATGTTTACATTTGCCAGGGTTGCCAGCCGAAAAAAACTGCGTCGCAAACGTCTTCTACTGCTGAATATTCTAGAACTGAAGCGTCGCAATATACGTCACAAAATATTGATAAATGTAACCAATTGTCGTCATTAGTAAAGAATAATTTATATATTATAAGTAGTGAAACATCGAATAGACTATACACAATTTGTCAAAAAACTAATTTATGTAATTTTAATATATGTCACTATCGCATGCCAAACTGTGGATTGAAGATACTGCTTGATAATATTGACAAAAAAGTGCAAGATTTCACAGGCTCAGACTACTGTGTCATTTATGTTGGGGAAGAGGATTTCAGAAGGACGCATAATAATATAGAATTAGTTGCTTTCATTCGCGAAAAATTACAACCCCTAACCCATACAAACTTTTTAGTATGTCTGCCGACTTTTAAGTATATGGTAAATAAAAATGTTATGATCAACAGTAGAATAGATACCTTTAATAATTTATTATACATGGATATTGAGACATATAAATATGCGTATCTATTGGATTCCAACCTAAATGTCCCATTCACTTACGAAACATATACCTTAAGAAATGGAAGTTTAAATAACAAAGGCCTGAATATTATTTTAAGTGACTTACAAGACCTTACCCTAGATATAAGTTCAGATACAGAAAACCAAGTAACAGACGGTGATGGTATATTGGAAAACTTAGTAAATAATAAGTCTAATAATAATTTTTTTCGTGTATAATAGAATCCATATACTTCACCAGAATATCAATGGTTTATTACGCAAAGCTGATGAATTTACTGTAAATCTAAATAATATTATAAATAACCATATTGATGTGCTATGTGTTACCGAGCATAATATGATAGCAGACGATTTAAAACATCTCCATATTCCAAATTATACTATAGCGGCAAACTACACAAGGACAAATAGAAATGGTGGGTCACGTATCCTAGTACGAAATAATCATAAATTTAAGACTATCCTGTAAAGTTCCGTTGGTACAAATATGTGCCAAACGTCAATCGGCGACAAGTACCGCTGGTACACTAACGTACCAGGCGTTTCCCGCGGTTTAAATCTCTATTTCTACTTATAAATAAGGGTTTTTATCGTCTGTGGCAATTTAAGTCTATGGGCAGATAGATATTCTAGTCGACTTACTCATTAAAAACCATAAATTCTTTTTTTTTTTTTTTTTTTTATTGTTGAAGTTTGATGCGTGTGTCACGTGAAAATTGCCGTGACATCTGTCTATTTTTTTCTGTCAATGTCATAATCTCTTATTGTTGTTAGATTACTTACGTATTTATAATAAAACCTGCGAAAATTTCATAAAAATCGATCCAGTAGTTTTAGAGATACGGATACGGATCAAAACAAAAAACAAAGCCCACTATGTAACATTCTCTATTTGTAAGTTCTATTTTAGTTACCCGCTTCTTGTTTATACATAAGTATGTGGTCTATTTATTCAAGAACCCAAACCAATTAACGATAATGAAGTGCGTTTCGTATTTCTCAAGTGTTTATGCTTTTTGTGCGAGCGCTGGCGCGCCGCGCGCCCGCCGCTCGGCGGGGGGGGGGTCCGCGCCTTAAGCCCATAACTAAGGTGCGATAGCGTGCAGCTCGCAGCTTTGAAGGCTATACAGGAAGCAAAACTTGTAAGCATACCCAACCTTTTAGAGTGTTCGGCTATTGAATTGTTAGAGCATGGATTGATTATCGTATGTATATATAGACCTCCAAAGACAAAAAAAGATTGTATACAATTATTTTTCGACCGTTTAGCGGCTTTACTAGCAAAATTATGTAGTAAATTTAAGAAAATTGTTATTTGTGGCGATTATAATATTGATCGACTGAAAGACACTCCTGTTTCAAGAGAGTTTGAAAACTTGTTACAGAGCTTTAACTTAAAACTTGCAATAAATGAGCCAACCCGCTTGCAAAGTAAAACGTGCATTGATAACATTGCACACAATATTAGAGGCTGTCAACAAAGCGTTATTGAACTAGCTCTGTCTGATCATACAGCACAAATTCTCTCATGTCCAGTTAGAAAAACTTACTCAATAACCCATTGGTATAAATTCAGAAGAGACTTTAGCACCGAAAATGTTGAGAAATTTATTGAATGTCTAAAAGCCCTAAATTTTACTGAATGCTATGAGAAAAGTGACGCAAATGCTTCTTTTGAAGAATTCCATAAGGTATTTAAACTTTTTTATGACCTCTGCTTTCCAAACATCAAAATTAAAGTTCCAATTATTCGCAAAACCAAATGGCTTAGTAAAGGATTTAAAATATGTTCTCTTCGTAAAAGAATGCTTCTTAAAATATATCGACTCTCAGGTAAAAAGTCAGATAAGGGTAACTTTAATAATTATGCAAAAAAGTTTAAAAGAATTGTAAAACTTACTCAAAAGTCGCAAAATAATTATTATATACAAACAGCCACAAACAAACCTAAAGCAATATGGCAAATAATAAATAAAAATAAAAACAATAACCCCCCTGAAAAAATTGATAGATTAAGATATAATAATCAAGTTATAACGGCCCCTGATACTATAGCACAAACATTTAACAATTTCTTTATTGATGACATCTCGAAACTGACAAATAATAAAATAAATTACGCAAAGATTCTAACTTATAATAAACCAAACTCCTGTTTCTTAACCCCAGTTACCCTAAACGATGTTGTGAAATTAATCATGGCATTAAAAAACACCAAAAGTACGGGCTATGATGGAATTTCAACGCAAATAATAAAACGTGTAGTGTACATAATTGCCCCAATCATAACTCATATTATAAATCAGTGTCTTGAGGAAGGCATTTTCCCAACATATTTAAAAACTACGGTGGTTACACCACTATTTAAAAAAGGAAACCCAGAAGATGTACGATGTTACAGGCCGATTGCTCTCATTCCAATATTCGCCAAAATATTTGAAAAAGTACTAAATAATAAACTTACTGAATATTTCGAGAAAAATAAAATAATAATAGATAATCAAGTAGGATTCAGAAAACGGAAATCGGTATATTCAGCAATTCATCCGTTTTTAGAAAAAATAGATAAAAAAAACCAAGTTACAGCTCTATACATGGACATGACAAAAGCGTTTGATTATGTTGTTCATGAACTTCTTTTGCAAAAACTGGAAATATACGGAGTTCGGGGTAAAGCACTACAAATAATCAAATCATATCTATGTAACCGAATACAGTTCACTGAAATAACACAGTTATGTCCATTTACAAAGAGAGAGATTAAGTATACATCGAGTCCTAGATTTATAAAATATGGTGTACCTCAAGGGTCAATACTGGGACCACTACTGTTTCTCATTTACATAAACGATTTACCTAATGCTATTCAGCAACCTATGGTTTTATTTGCAGATGACAGTACGGTTCTTTTCACAAATAATAAAAACAAAAATCATGAACAAGAAATAAATGATTCCTTATCAAAATTAAAAAATTGGCTTCAAATAAATAATTTACAAATTAATCTCACAAAAAAACATCACATGAACTTTAAAAATAAAAACGCGACATCTATTCCTTAAAGTATTGCATACAATAATGAAACAGTAGCTGAACTAGCAAATACAAAATTTTTAGGAATCCATATAGATTCGAATATGTCATGGAAAACACATGTAAATAGTGTATGTACCAAATTGAATCAATTTTCTTACGCTCTACAGGCTGTAAGGGTAAACACTCTTGTCATTCAAACCATGGGTAGTTGACTTAAATATATAAATAAATGACCGAACACAACAAAAAAAAAACGTTATTTTCATTAAAAGATTTTAAAAAGTTTCTATCCGACACCGTGCTCTCTAGCGAAACAGCTGACTGACTGAGGGAGGGGTCGCGCTCGTGGCCCGTCAGGTCACATCCCGCAACCGCCGCCCGTGTTGAGACGCAAGTTCGTTGCCCTAGCGCTTATGGCAACGAACTTGCGTCTCTTGTGGTAAAATGTAGATTTAAAAAAAAGAAAAAAAAGTTGTAATTTTCCATTGATTTTACGTTCTATAAATGAAACCAAACCACTGGTTGCAAGGATAACGGTGTTTACCCTAACACCCTGTATACATGCTTAAAAAAGTATCCAACCAGACCGCGCTTCTTACTGCTTACCATGCGTATGTGGGATCCACTCTGTCGTATGGGTTACTATATTGGGGAAACTCGACTGATAAAGAAATTGCGTTCAAAGCCCAAAAAAAGTGTATTAGGTCTATATGTGGGTTATGCCAAACGGATTCATGTAAACCACATTTCGTAAATCTCAAGATTTTAACACTCCCTGCTCTATTTATCTACCTGGCCTCAATTTTAGTTAAATCAAACATTACAAGCTATGATACGTTAAAAAGCAGAAGACTTAAACATACCTTAAGAGATAAAACGTCCCACACTAGAGCGTACAGTAATAGTGTTTTCTGTATGAGCACAAAGATTCATAACAAGCTACCTATTGACATTAAGATTATAAATTCAATTATTATTTTTAAAAGAATGCTGAAAATTTTCTTAATTAAAAAGGCCTATTACTCAATAGCAGAATTTCTTGAGGAAAAATAATTTTGTTCAATAAAGTACCTATCACTAAAGTGAATACAGGCTGTAAGGGTAAACACTCTTGTCATTCAAACCATGGGTAGTTGACTTAAATATATAAATAAATGACCGAACACAACAAAAAAAAAACGTTATTTTCATTAAAAGATTTTAAAAAGTTTCTATCCGACACCGTGCTCTCTAGCGAAACAGCTGACTGACTGAGGGAGGGGTCGCGCTCGTGGCCGGTCAGGTCACATCCCGCAACCGCCGCCCGTGTTGAGACGCAAGTTCGTTGCCCTAGCGCTTATGGCAACGAACTTGCGTCTCTTGTGGTAAAATGTAGATTTAAAAAAAAGAAAAAAAAGTTGTAATTTTCCATTGATTTTACGTTCTATAAATGAAACCAAACCACTGGTTGCAAGGATAACGGTGTTTACCCTAACACCCTGTATAATTCAGTAAAATATTTGTAAAAGGATTATGATAACTAATATTAAATGATTACAATACTGTGACATAATTGAATTAATGAATAATCATAATTTTTAAATCAGGTAACTCATGACATGTGTATTTTTATTTAGGTGTGACTTTAATAATTTATAATTAATATGATGTAAATGATAAAATTATATAATGTAATTAAAACGATGTCCTATATAAAATTTAATATTTATAACTTTTTTCTTTTTAATTAATGAATGTAAATGAGGCATGTTCAACTGTTACTGTTACAATTATTATTATAAGCATATATGCATGATGAAATTGCAATGCCCTAACAGGGCCACTATGTTCTAAGAACTGATATCCTCTGTTAATAACTTTATTTATGTACACATAGTTAGCAATAAAGAATTTGAATTTGAATTTGAACAATGTGAATTTAGAACGCTTACTAACTGTTTTGTATAGTATAGGGATCGGTAATAAAATATGTACATACATGCGGAATTTTTTAAAAGAGAGGAACCGAAGTGTTGAGACAGACGATAACTCACTCATAAGTAGAAGATGTTGTTACGGTTTGGCTCAAGGCGACTCCCTTTCCCCGCTCTTGTTTAATATATTAACAATGGACATTTGTAAATCTATAAATAATGTGTTCATATCACAGTACGCAGATGACTTTGTGCTTTATGTTACCTGTAGTAATATAGAAGAAGGAAGCCACCAATTACAATTAGCTTTAGATCAATTCGTTAATATTCTTTCTCTTTCTGGTTTAGAAATTTCAGCACTCAAAAGTAAAGTTTGTATTTTCGAAAATAAATTTGTACGGGACCCTGTGTCTTTAGTTGTTGGTGGTATGTCTTTAGACGCAATTGATAATGTTAAATATTTGGGTATTTGGTTAGACAGGTAGTTACGATGGTCTAAACAAATAAATGAATTAAGAGGAAAATGCTTAAAAGTTCTTAATGTTTTTAAAGTTTTAGCGGGGACAGGTTGGGGCATTCATCCAACAAATTTGAGGCGTTTATATATATCGTGTATTCGTAGTAGATTAGATTACGCAAGTTTCCTTTATGGCGGTAGTTGTAAGACACATACAAGTAAGCTTGATAGAATACAGAATCAGTGTATGCGGGTAATCGGTGTATTTATTAAAACGACTCCTATACATGTCATGGAGTGCGAACTACACCTACCGCCTTTAAGTGTACGAAGACATTATCTTGCCGGAAAGTATTGGTTAAAGGCGAAATCCTTTTCTAACCAAGAGATTATGCATATTTTGGATAATATGAATCTTTCTAGTTTAGATTCCTATTGGAGATGCAAAGAAAAGCCCATTTTAACATTGGTTCATAGCTACCTAAAAGATCTAGCTGTACATGTAAGTACACAATTAGATATGTTTACACTTAACACCTGGGTCTGCAATGTGAATGTTTCGAATATTATTAAGTTCAACATAGATGCCGTAAGTAACGCTAAAAGAAGTTATAAAACGTTGGCCTTACAACAATTGTGTAATAGTTTTATTAAAAACACATATTCAAATTATTATAAAATTTACACAGATGGTTCGAAGGAAAGTTTTTTGTGGCGGATTAGCTATTTATGACCCGCAAGTTAGTAGTCCAGTGAAACTACGCATTGAGTCAAACACCTCGATAATGTCAATAGAATTGGTAGCTATATCTGAAGCATTTTCTTATATACAATCCTTGCAGCCGGGTAGATACGTTGTTCTAACAGACATTATACAATAGTATTGCAATGGATACCATCACACGTAGGTTTGGCAGGAAATGAAGAGGCAAACTTTCTCGCTAGACAAGCCTTATCTGATGGTATTCCTATGGTTTGTTTGCCGTATTATACCGACATTTTTCATATAATTAAGAGTAATTGCAGGAATTTGTGGAACGAATACTTTGATGAGCGTTCTTTAGCAAAAGGCATATGGTATAAAACCATCCAAAATAATTTGTCCCGTGCTCCTTGGTTTATTAATGCCAATTTGTCTAGGCACACCATAGTAACTGCTATGAAGCTTCGTTCCGGATACATCCCACTGAATAGTTTTGCGTACCTAATGGGCAAAGTACTACCCGCCAAAGGATGATATCACCTTAACAGATACAACTGCTAGAATAAAATTGCAGCCTCTATTAGATATAACCGCCAAAAGGATATTCAAAGCAATCAATATTGATAGCACAGACTGTAAGGAGTTGACAATGATTAGCAAATGGGGAATGGATGGTGCCTCGAATCAAGCAAACTACTCGTATAAGCAAAAAATGACAACGGATGACAAACAGGACAGTGCTTCCACAGATGATTCAAGTATTTTTATGTTTCCGAGGAACAAATTATCTGGGAAAACGACTCACCAAATTCAGCATATTGGTGTCGTCCAATATTTTTCAAGTTTGAAAAAGAGAATAAATCAACGATTTTAAGAGAGAAAACCGAAATTGAAACGGAGATAAATGAATTGAAGGAAACAGAAATTGTAGAAATAAAAGTCTCGCATTCATTATTGCTTACCATGATAGATGGTAAAGCAACATCAATCCTCTGTGAAACTTCAGCTCAACGATGTGACATATGTAAAGCTGTTCCTTCAGAAATGAATAACTTGTCTTTGTTATTGACTAAAAACATTGATACCGACTTGTACAAATATGGTTTATCATCGCTACATATATGGATACGTTTTATGGAATGCATTCTTCACATAGCCTATAGATTGGATTTCAAAACATGGGTTGCAAAAGGTGAAAACAAAGTTTTGATGGAAAATAGAAAAAAAAGCATTCAGGAAGCTTTTAAAAATCAAACAGGCCTTTTACTAGATGTTGTAAAGCAAGGACATGGAACTACTAATGACGGGAATACCGCTCGAAGATTTTTCTCAAATACAGAGATTGCTGCTGCAATTACTGGTGTCGATGAAAACTTAATAAAACGGTTTTCATTCATTTTAGAAACAATATTTTCAGGGCATAAAATTGACACAGTGAAGTTTAAGGAATATACGGAAGCCACCATAAAATTAAACGTAGATTTATATGAGTGGTATCACATGCCCTCCAGTGTGCATAAAGTTCTTGTTCATGGAGCAGCTATCATTGAAAACTTGGGATTAATTCCGATTGGAAAGTTATCGGAAGAAGCGGCTGAATCTAGAAATAAAGACTTTAGGCGATATCGCCAACACCATTCAAGAAAATTCTGCAGAAGAGCTAATAATGAGGATATTTTGAATAATTTAATAATTAGTTCAGATCCATAGATATCATCAAAACGTCATAAAATGATACGGAAACACAAACCATTTTCAGAAGAAGCGAAAGCCATGCTTCTGTTATCTCCAACATTTGAAGATGATGAGCGGGAAAATATAGAATTTGTAAATGTGGAACATTTAGAGAACGAATCTGAATCAGAATCTGATGAAATTGTCTAAGTGATAATTTTGTGAGTGCGTGTGTGAGTAAGAGTGTGCGTATGAGTGGACTAGGCCTCCTGGGGACACCACTGACAAAAAAAAACGCGCTTAGTTCTCTACCTCAAGGGTGGTGTGGAAAAGGTTCTCCAAAATCGAAGCAAATGATATATTGGATAATTTGCCTAAAAAATAGCACAATCGAATAACGAAAGCCGTTTTTTGAGAACTCTTGAGAATTAAAAGTTATTCATATATAATCAAATTTCTCCATACAAAAATAAATTCAAATCGTTATAACTTTAAAAATATTAGGTATATATAAAAATCGCAGAAGAAAAATGTCTTGTATTTAGTGGTAGATCGCAAAGCCGTCATTATTTAAAAAAAAATTGCTCATAAATTTTCGTGAATCCCTAAGTCTATGAAAGCTTGATTTCAGCCCACCGTGCGGCGGCTCGTGCGCCTGATGATATCAAAGAAGCCGACGCAACTGCGGCAAGTACCTATCGGCCGCAAAGGAACGTATCTACGAATTCATTGATAAATTCCGTGCATTTAGTAGGGTGCGTTTTTTTTTTTTAATTTCTGTTTTTATTGTTATTGTATGAAAAGTTTACTTCAAATGGGTAGTATTTTTAGATAGATCAATTTGTTTAAAGGGTATAAAAAATATTTAAAAAAAAAATTGATTATGCCATTGGCTTCTACTCCGTTCACCTACTATACCCTATGTTTGTCGAGACGGTAAAAAAAATCATCCGGTATAAGGCGCAATGGTTTCGATGATAGATCTACAGACTTTTACAGACATTCCCGATAGATCTTCTGTTGATTTAATTTTAAGATCTTTAAAAGTTTTTATAACTGCCTGGTGGTTTGTATGCTAAAACCTCAACTCCAAAGGGCATACCTTTACATTATTTCTGAGTAAGGCAGCAGAAAGCGCGGGTGAAGAATTTAAAGCTTCAGTAGTTTTAACGGGAATATTACTAAAAAAAAATTCAAATTCCTGAGCTATTTCTACATCTGAGTTGATGAGGCCATTTCCAGTCTCTAAATTGAATTTAGTACTACGCTGTTTTTTCCTACCTGTTTCATTATTTATTATTTGCCAGGTAGTTTTTATTTTATCATCAGCTGATTTGATTTTATTGCTAATGTAAAGAGCTTTAGCTATTTTGCAAACATTTTTAAAAGTTTTAGAATATTTTGCAACATACTGATGAAAGGTTGTATTATTCATATGTTGCTTTAGGCCATAAAATTAGGAGGATTAGGATAAGGGATTAAAAATGTCAGTATTAGAGAGTTCAGAAATTGTAAAAAATAATACTGCTACCTTTACACTGTTGAACGAATTAAATACAAGTATTCCAAGGTCGCCTTTGTTGCGATTGTTTTCCCCTTATCACACTTATCGCACTGATAACGGTCCTAGCCAATCAGCGCCAAGCAGTAATCCTATATAGCGCGGACGTGTTTGTGGTTCCTGTGCTCCCGATTCCGGCTCTGTGGTTCCTGCTCTTAAGATTTCGTCGCACCTCACGACAATCTTCTATAGTCCTATTTTTAATAGTGACTATCTTCAGCTACTAGCTGTGTGCTTTTTTCAAGGCACAGCTAGTATAGTATTTCTCTTAACAGAGTTAGTCAATAAAACGGTCGTCGGGTTATTTTGTCCCCTTTAGGGAAAAACCACAGTTTCGTGGTCCTCGGTGGAAACCATATGGTGCCAACGAAGCCGAGTGGGGTGTTGACCCAAACGCACCCGCCGATCCCCATCAGGGTGAGGCAGAAAGTTGGACGGGTCCCAGTGTTCGGCCTTGGGGGGTCTCCTAGTCGGCATTGGTGACAGTTTTCCTTTCACAACTACACACCTGGAGTCGGTTGGGTGTGTCTACCCCTTCGCACCAAACCCTGTTAGGACCCCGTTGCACAAATAAAATAGGCAACGGGCAAAAGCAAGCTTAGGATTCACCAGTAGGTACTCACCTCCCTGTCTATACCCGGCAGGGAGGGTCACACACCCCCGGGCAAGTCCACCCGGGGAGTTAGGTGTTAGGGCAAATGTTAGGTTCCCCCAACATTCCCTCCCACTAGTATGTCTTCCCTCCCGACTATGGGGAGCGCCTCCAACAGGACGGTGCTCCTCATAATGGAGTGCCTCAAGACCATCCTGGAAAAGGAAGGTCTAGAGGCCAAATATGCCCGATCGAGGTCGCCGCCCTCGGTGGCCATCGGTGGCCACCGATCGGGCCATCTTCAACGAGGCTACGGCCATCGCTGATTTCAGCGATACCCCAGCAAATCCCCTTCCCCTGAGAGTCCGCTCAGTCCAGACATGGACATCGATGTACCCGCTCCCTCCAAGCGGGCTGACACCCCCATGCCCGCTTCCTCAAAGCGGGCAGCCACCCCCTTCCCCCCCCCCCCATTCAGATTCTGAGGCAAACCTCTCCTCTTCTTCCCACACGGACGACGAGGAATTCAAATTTATTAACATACAGATGTAATCACCCAAATTTTATAGTCATGCAATGTCCAATATATTAAATTTGATTCTTATGATATAATTTCGGAAGTGGATTGTCACTTGTCAAACAATTCGGTTTAGTCTGTGGTTAGAACTTTCTCGAAGGTCGATATCGAGGTGTCAGGTCTTTGGTACTGCGTGTGTGACGAGAAGGGTGTTCCTTCCCGATCCTGGTGACGCTACGCGATGATGGAGTTTTAACAGGTATGTTATTCGAGAGGCACCAGTTCTGTGATGATTAGACTGTGTTCGGTCAATAATCTTATTGGAAATATATCAGAGATGTTGTTTCAGTAGCCGAACCTGTCTGGCTTTATATGCTAGCCTGAACTGATGCGAACGTGAAAGACGTGACGCCCTGGTGCCGTCCCGTGGTCTGGTGAAATAGCAGTTAGTCCCGACTAGTGGCGGGCAGTGTGCTGGTTGACCCGGGCTTTGGCAGTTTTGAGGTTAGATCCTACGAGTGCTGGCAATGTGGCCATCCCCGTAAATTGGAAGGCCCTACCATCCGGTAGCTCGTGCAAGAAAGTATCGCCGCTCCAGGTAACGTCATCATTAGCGTCATCGTTTTCCTTACGGATCCCGTAGGCCGCGTGTACGTGGGAACCCAGAGTTTCCTCTGTGGTTCCATGCCAAGGGACTTGATTCCGTCAACTGATGTCAACTGAGAGTCCTTCGTGAACGGAGGGACAGTTAACACCTGCAAGTGTTACTAACTAATGTTTCATTTATTGTAGTAGACCCTTTGAGAGAGTGATACCCAGGTGACCATTTTGTTAAGGTCATTTCCAAGTGATTTAGGCCTATGTGTAGTAAACTAGGTTATAAACTAGTTGTTCTAAATTTCATGTGTTAGGTTGTGTCTCAGGGTGCTTTGCCCCAAATGTTATAATTCCTCTTATGAGCACAACCATATTTAAGGTCACTTATTATTCGATTGAGCTAGAAGTTGTTAAGCGTTCATCTCACGGATCCTCACAAGCGACCTTGAGCTTGTTGATATTTAATCTCATGCTTGTATTTCTCCTAATACACCTTGTTACGGAGACGGGGTGTGTTAGAGGCTAATACCAGGTTAAAGATTGGGAAAGTTCTATTGTTTTAGTGGCTTGCCACAATTTATTGTAAACCTGTGTTTTGATATAATTACAATAAACTTTGTAAAAAAGTAATGATTTAATTGATTCTTTCCCTATTTATATATACCTAATAAATTTACTTTAGCACGGCAGGTGGCCGGGTGACACGGTTTCTCCCGCTTCTGGCACCCAGAAGAGGAAGATCCCCCCCCTCCCCCTGTCTTCATCCAAGACAAGGGAAAATGGACCGACATCTCTAAATGGTGTTGCAATCAAAAGATCGCGTTCACCAACGCCCGTAATACCCCACAGGGTATCAAAGTGACCATTCCGACGTCGAAAGACTATCGGGAGCTCACTAGACTCCTCCGTTCCAGAGGTGTGGCGTTCCACACCTTCTCTCTCCCTGAGGAGAAACAAACTCAAGTGGTGATCAAGAAGATCCCACGCGAAATTCCCACTCTTGACATTTATTTATTTAATACTTTAAGCACACAAATGTACAGAGGCGGACTTAATGCCGTAGGCATTTTCTACCAGTCAACCTTTGGGTGATGCAGAGACAAATAGTGGTAGGTGCAATAACTAAAGTGTGGAATAAATATTTATTTTAATACTTGAAACTGTTAAAACTATATATGTATATATATATATATATATATAATATAATAATCCTAAATATATAGGTATAAATATAAGATCAAATACATACACATAACTACACGAACATACTAAAAGAAATAAGACAAACATGACATTAAAGAGGACCTCTTGTCACAGGGCATCCCCGTCGACGAGGTGCATCGCATGCACCGCGCTCGCAGCGGCGAAGCCTTCGACATGATCCTTGTGGTCTGTCCCCCCACCGAGTTCCGCCTCCACCCGATCTTCAATGTCAAAGCCATCTGTAATCTGATGGGCTTTGACATTGAAAAACCTCATAAGAACGCCATCGTTGGGCAGTGCCACCGGTGCTAGTTATACGGGCATTCACAAAAGCACTGCTATGCGAAACCCAGGTGCGACAAGTGCCTGGGTGAGCATGGCACGGCCGAGTGTACTCGCCCCAAAGACCGCGCACTCTGCACTGAGCCGCCTAGCTGTGTGCTATGCGGCCAGGCTGGGCACCCTGCAAATAACAGAGGCTGCCCGAAAGCCCCCAAGGCTTCCTCCTCCAAACTGGCGAAGCGCTCAGACGCTCCTTCTGCCTACAAGGCCCCCTCCGCCCAAATCCCAGAGAGGCTTAGGCCCCAAAGGCCTAGCCCCTTTTTTTTTAAAAAAAAAAGGGGCTAGCTTTTTTTTTTTTTTTGGGTGGGAAATTACTGACTAAAACCCACCCGTGTTCCTTCAGTTGCCTGTTGCCAGGGTCCCGGTATCCCTTTCGGACTATTCCGCAACCCTGGCAGTCATCGGTCCAAACGGACTTGGAACCTACTCCATCACCAGCAGGCTTTCCCTGCATTGGGTAACCCCAAACCCAAAAACCACCCCTCACGCACCCCCCCTCTTATGGTCCCCCGTATCCGCGCCACCGCGCCCCTAATCCAACCGTTACCTACTCCGGTAGCAAAGCGCCCCCCTCCCCCTCCCCCCGCGCAAACACTAGATCCCTTCAGTGTGATCACTACGTCCTTAATGACCTTCTTCACCCCTCGCGCTAGGCAAATGGCCAACGAGATCGTTGCTGCCAGGAATGCCAACGATGTGTGTAGGATTCCCCAAATTTTCCCCGCGGCCGCGATCGACTCGCTCACGGATCACGTACAATCGGTCTTGAACGACCGTTCAAGGCAAGTTCCAGTGGTGGATGACCACCGCTTCAAATTGCCTACCGATGTACGTGATCTGATGACCGAGAAGAACGCGGCCACTCGTGCTTACAGCAACTTTCCTTGCTCCGCTAACAAATCTCACATGCGTTACTTACAACGTAAGGAATCGCATAGCTGAGCTGCGTGAAGCGGGCTGGGATAAGATGCTGAGCGATCTCGAACCCACCCACTTAGCTTTCTGGCAACTCCAGAGAAAGCTTCAGTCCCAACAGTGCGCTGCCATGCCCCCACTTGTCCGTCCCGATAAGTCCATTGCCTTCGATGACATCGACAAGGCCGAGTGCCTAGCCGAAAGTCTCGAAGCTCAATGCTCACCCAGCTTACTGCCAGTAGACCAAGCTCATCTCACTGAGATCGACGCTGAAGCGAACGCAGAGTATCTCTTCCCCCCGTAGAAGACCCTGAGGATCCACTGCCCCCCGTCACCCCTGACGAGGTGCACGAGATCATCAAAGGTCTTAAAAAACGCAAAGCCCCAGGCTCAGATGGACTCACTAATAGAGTGATCCAATTATTCCCAGCCCACTTGATTATGCTTTTGACCATCATCTTCAATGGTACTCTCAACAACAATATCTTTCCCCAGGCATGGAAGGACCAGCCACCGTTATAGGTATCCCAAAACTCGGCAAGCCCAGGTCCGAGCCCTCTAGCTACCGCCCCATCAGTTTGCTCAGGATACTCGGCAAAATTTACGAGAGACTTATTTATAAGCGACTCAGAGATTTTGCTGAGACCAAGGGCCTCATACCGCACGAACAGTTTGGGTTCCGCACCCAACACTGTAGCATCCATCAAGCCCACCGCATTGTTGAGCATATAAGCGAAAGCTTCGTGCGAGGCTCATTAGTCGGTGCGGTCTTCTTCGACATAGCGAAGGCCTTTGACAAAGTCTGGCACAACGGCTTATTATATAAGCTGTACCAACTCGGGGTGCCTGACCGTCTCGTGCTCATCATTCGAGACTTTCTATCAAATCGTACCTTCCGCTATCGCATAGAGGGTGCCATGTCCTCCCCCCGTCCCATTCGTGCAGGTGTCCCCCAGGGCTCTGTCATCTCCCCACTCATCTTCACGCTGTTCAACAGCGATATCCCAAAGAGTAAGAAGGCGCAGTTGGCTCTGTTCGCAGACGATACGGCCATCTACTCCAAGGGTCGTAGTCCCGACGCAATTCGCCGCACTCCAGACCTCAGTCGACAAACTCGGCGAATGGTTCAGGAAGTGGCGAATCGAAGTCAATCCCGACAAAAGTCAGGCGATACTATGCCGCGGATGTTCCCCCCCCTCTCCGAGCCCCTTACCATGTTCGGCAAGCAGATCCCTTGGGGGAAGCGAGCCAAATATCTAGGTGTCGTCCTAGACAACCATTTCACCTTCCAAGAGCACATAAAGCAGGTCCGTTCGCGGGCCGATTTCGCTCTAGCTAGGCTTCATTCCGTCCTACACGCTCGTAGCAAATTGTCACTTAGGTGCAAATTGCGTATCTACACGGCGTGTATCCGTCCCATTATGACATATGCCTGTGCCGTCTTTGCCCACGCTAGACCCCACCATATCCATAGGTTGCAAGCCCTCCAAAACCGTTTCCTCCGTAGAGCTACGGGTGCCCCCTATTATGTCCGTAACGAGGCCCTCCACCTCGACCTTAAAATCCCCACAATAGTCCAATTCATGAAACGCCTCTCCAAGCGTTTCTTTGACTCCGCCGCCAAACATCGCAACCCTTTGGTTGTCGAGGCGGCCAACTATACCCCCTCCCGCATTAGCCGTACCTGCCGTCCCAGGCACGCTCTGACCGACCCCGACGACCCCATAACTCTCCTACAGGAGAGCAATAGGGCAACTAGCACGGTTCTTAAAACCAGACGCCGCCCGTCATTCCGACCTCGCCGCCGAGGTCCCCCGCGACCGTGACCCCGATCTGATATGACTCCTCCCCGACTCTTGCTCGACGCTCAAACACCAGCCCGGGCTGATGTAGAGCCGTCAGTAGTTTTAAACTCCCCGATCCAGCCTGTCCCGACTTGCTGCCCTCCCCCTAGCGACGCCCTAAGCCGAGGTCCGTACCCCACAGGGGGTGCCCTTAGCGAGCAGTCGCTTAGTTTTAGTTAGTTTTTAGTTTTTATGCCCCTGGCTGGAGGCTTTAAGTTAATAGCTTAGAGCATCTCCGTAGGAAAGTCCGGTTGAGTAGCAAATACCCCTAGTGGTAACCCTACGAGATGCCAGTCAAAAAAAAAAAAAAAAAACGATTTGATTCACTCTGCGTCCAGCGCTCGGTGTGGTAGCACATCGCGTTCTGGTTTGCAATTAATCAATCGTCATTCTGAAGATGCCTCGTTGAGAGGTGAAACACGTGTCGATTTCTTACAGGATTTTTATGACTCTTGAAGAATAGTCAAGCGGAATAGGTTACTAAATATATTTGTGTCTATAGTAAATAATGGTTCTCTGTTATAATTATCTTGGGATAGTGGTACTGACATCAATCTATGAGTGAAACTACGATAAGCTGCTAATTTATGCTGAATTGGATGCCAAGATGACGCAGGAATCGTGACGTCTGTATAAGTTGGTTTTCTATACGGAAACGGAAAGCACATACGGAAGCCATAAGCAAAAAAATCAGTAATTCCACATACGCCCTATACAAATTAGCTCCTTTGTTAAATGTTGATACGCTGCTCACTGCTTATCATGGCTTAGTGTCCTCTAAATTGAGATATGGAATAATCTTTTGGGGCAATTCAACAAATAAGAATGTCATTTTTAAAACTCAAAAGAGGTGCCTTAGAACTAGGTTTGCACTTCATGTGACTGAGAGCTGCAAACCATTTTTCAAAAAATATAAAATATTAACCCTTCCATCCCTGTACATTTTAGAAACAATTATGTTTGTCAAATCAAACCCAAATCTGTTCCCCCTATTATCAGATAAAGTAATCCGAAATAGACGCGATAATAGCAAACTTTGCATTCCTAGATCCAGGACAGCTCTACTGCGTAAAAGTATATTCTGTATGGCGCCAACTTTGTATAATACGTTGACAAAATATTGGAGGGAATATACAACAGTAAAATTAAAAAGAAGGTTAAAAACCCTTCTTTTAGAAAAAAGCCTACTATAGTACTGACGAATTTCTGAATGATAAATTAATCTAATTTGTCTCCTAATTACTTTGACATTGAGTAATTTTATTATTCTTTTATGAGTTGATTTGATGACACTATTCTGTAGGACATTTTAATTTCTAGATTCTAATTTGCATTTTTTTTAATTAATTGAATAGATTTGTAATTATTTGATTTTTAAGTAACCTACCTAATAACCTACTTATTTATATTTGTACGCCGTTGAGGCAAAATATGACTGTGATAATTTAATTGTAACATCTTGCATGCCATGTGTGTTTATACTCATTTTTTGAAATTCTTGTAATAGTTAAATCTAAAAAGTTAAGGGATCCGTCAACTTCTAATTACATTTTAAACTTGATTTTAGGATGGAATCTATTGATTTTATTAACAAAAACATCTATTTGACGCAATGTATCGGACCAACACATAATTATGTCGTCAACATAACGGTAATAATATAAAATTTGTGGCTGTCCAATAATGTATATATTTTCAAAGTGGTCCATGAAAATATCTGCCATAAGAGGACTGAGTGGAGAACCCATTGCTAAACCTTCTTTTTGTTTGTAATATTGATTATTAAACCTAAAATAATTTTGTTCCATACAAATCTTGGTCAAAGATAAACAATTAACAAACCTCACTAGGATGGACCCGCTGTTTCTCAAAAAGATCTTCATGTATCTGTAAACACTCCTCATAAGGAAAGTTTGTAAATAGACTTTTGACATCCAATGATAATAACTTAGCACCGGTAGGCAAATTGATATCTTTAACCTTCTCTATTAACTGTTAACTATTTTTTAGACTAAACTTAGGTTTAAAATTTGATCTGGACTTTAATAAATAGTTCAAATGTTTTGACAAATTATATGCTGGAGCTCCGATATAAGAAACCACTGGCCGAATCGGGATATTATCCTTAAGAATTTTTGGCAAACCGTATAGCATTGGAGACCTAGGGTTCATTAGATGGAACACTAACTTCAAAGGTTTTGGATCGATGTAAGACGTGCTTTTGGTGATATTTTTTACCCGTGAAGTAAAAACATTAGTGGGGTCTGATTCTAGTTGTTCAAAATCGCTTCCCTTTTTTTTTTTTTGTTTTTTTTTGTGGGTGGGAAATCATCCAATGACTTCTCCCGCTCTGGGCGGAGTGGAAGGGCATGTCAGACTTTTACTGACTAAAACCCACCCGTGTTCCTTCAGTTGCCTGTTGCCAAGGTCCCGGTATCCCTTTCGGACTAACCCGTAACCCCGGCAGGCATCGGTCCTAGCGGACCCCGCTAATTGTGCTGACATCTCTTTGAGGCGCGCGTGGAACACGACGCGCCATCGACCCGGGCCTGGTCCTAATCGGACGGCGAGCTACCCATTGCTCGCCGTCCGCAAGCCCGCGCCTATGGTGGCCGGGAATCCACCTGGGATTCCCGATGCCCAGGGCGTCTCCAACGGCGGCGGTAAGGGGCGTGAGGGCGCAAACTTTGCCTCTCCCTCACGCGTTCCGCCTCCTCCTTCGCGAGCATTAGTGACTGCTTCCCATGCCCTCTCGCTCCTTACCATGGCCTGGACCAGAGCCGGAGGCGAGAGGTCACCGCCGCCAATCGCCTCCAAGAGGACACGGCGGGGCTCCACCCAAGCAGGGCAGACCTCCACCGTATGCTCCACCGTATCCTCCGGACGATCCACACAGTGGTGATACCCGGGCGTTTCCTCCCGCCTTATCCGAAACAGGAACCTCCCGAAGCAACCGTGTCCGGTGAGGACCCGCGTCAGGCGGAAGGTGAGGACGCCGTGGCGCCTCTCTAGCCACTCCTCAAAGAGGGGACTTATCGCCGCAATTGTGGCGTGCCCAGCACTGGGTTGCGACAATCGCACTCTCCATGCCGCCATGAGATCCTGCCGGAGCTCTGTCCGCTGAGTCGCGATTTCTCGCGGCAGCGGAGTTACGCCCCGGCGCTTCATCTCCTCGCGACAGTCCCAGATGTGCGCCAGGACCTTCGCCTCCAGATCCCATGGCGGTAATCCGGTCAGGAAGCTCGCCGCCTCGCGGGAGACCGTGCGGTATCCCCGGGCCAGCCGAATGGCCATGACCCTTTGGGACGCGTTCAACCGGCGGGCTGGCCGCAGCCTAAGGGAACGCGCCCACACCGGTGCGGTGCCCCGTAAAGGGCCATGGACCGCACGACCCCCGCGTAGAGCCTTCGGCAGGAGGCGTTTGGACCCCCCAGATTGGGCAGGAGCCGCCCCAAGGCAGCTCCAGCCTGGTCCAGCCTGGGAGCCAAACGTCGGAAATGCTCCACGAAGTTCCACCGGCTGTCGAGGACGAGTCCTAGATACTTCATCGTCGACTCGACGCCGATGTGAACCCCTCCTACCGTAATTTGGGAACCCGACGGCGACGCGTTCCGAGGACCATGAAAACCCATGACCTCGGACTTGTGCAAGGCCACCTCGAGTCCCAGTTGCCGGATTCTATCGATTGTCGCAACCCAGCGTGTCGCGAGTTCGGCCGCCGCCTGGTGCGACCTCCCCTGCGCCAGAACCAGCGTGTCGTCAGCGTAGCAAACTACACTGACGCCACTAGGGAGGTCGGCGCGCAGCACCCAGTCGTATCCGATGTCCCACAGATGCGGCCCTAGGACCGATCCCTGTGGGACGCCGCACGACATCTCTCGCCGGTTCCACACTCCCTGATGACCGGGGTAGATGACGGCCCTATCCGTCAAATAGGCCTCGACCACACGACAGAGGTAGGTCGGCATCCGGTGGTACCGGAGTGCCTCCCTTATGCAACTCCAGGGCAAGGTGTTGAAGGCGTTGGCGATGTCTAGAGACACCGCCAAGACGACCCCACCCTGGGCCACAGCATCCCCCGTCATGAGGGCCCGTACGCGGATGATGGCGTCCACCGTAGAGCGCCCTCTGCGGAAACCAAACTGGCTCTCCGCCAAATCCGGCCCCTCTCGCACCAGCCGCCCGACGAGGCGGTTTGCAATTACTCTTTCAAAGAGCTTGCCCACCTCGTCGAGCAGCACGATGGGCCGATAGGCGGACGGAGAGTCCGCAGGGCGCCCCGGCTTCTTAATGAGGACCAGTTTCCCCGTCTTCCACTGAACTGGCCCCTCTCCATGCATGCGCTTAGGAGACCCCTCAGTCGAGGCCCGAGACCCTCCATGGCCGGGACCCACGCCTTCCCAGGCAGGCCGTCGGGTCCTGGGGCGGTATTCTTGGCATTCAGCCTTCGTACTGCCACTCTCATTTCTACCTCGGTCACCTCCGGAGCATCATCGTCGTCGTCGGCGGTGTGGTCCGCTTCGAGCACCGCAGTAGGCGGAGCCATGAGTGGGGAGGTATGTTCCCCTCTCGAAGGGAACAGAGCGCTCACCACGTCCTCCACAAGCTGAGGCCGGAGACTCTGCGTCAGCGGGGGAGCCCATGGGCGGAGTTTCTCCCGCACCATCTTGTATGGGCGTCCCCACGGATCTCTGTTCAGAGTCTCCAGCATCTCCTCGTGGTCCACTGCCCTGGCCCGCAGGATCTCTGCCTGGAGGGCGGTCTTCGCCGCTCTGTACCCCTCATATAGCTCCGCCTGAATGGTTTCGGTATCCGGAGGGCGGATACGGAGCCTGCGGTGCCTGGTGTACCGGTGTCGCGCAGCAACGCACGCATGGCGCAGCGCTGTCAGCTCCTGCGACCACCAGCTCACCTGGCGCGAAGCACGTCCGGGCTGGACCCGGGGCATTGCCACGTCACAAACATTGGACATGGCCACCCGGAACCACTCCACCTCGTCGTTGATGTCGGCATTCCTGTCCGGTGATACCACCCAGGCCTGCACGATCGAGGCTTCCAGGAGAAGCTCCCGGTCCAGCTGCTTCAGCGCCCACCGCGGACCACTCGGGACTTTAAGACCGGCGCGCTCGAGGACTGGGCGGAGACGTCAAACCGGATATACCGGTGGTCGGAAAACGTCTCCACCCCCTCCATGACGCGCCAGTCAATGACACGCGGCGACAGAGCGCGGCTGGCGAACGAAATGTCCACCACTGACTCGCCCCGCATCCGTACACACGTGGGGACAGAACCCCGGTTTAGGACGACCAGGCCTGCCTCCAGAGCCCAGTCTTCCACCATCCTGCCCCGTGTGTCCGTGTACCGGGAACCCCAAGCCACATTCTTGGCATTGAAGTCCCCGAGGACGAGAACGGGGAGGGAACGGAACCCGACAACGACGACTTTTAACTCCGCTAGGGAGTTGTGGAACTCGGCGAGAGTTCGGTTCGGGGAGAAGTACACCCCTACCACGACCATCTCCCCGAACCGTGCTGCCACGCAACCCCGTCCTCTCTTGACAGCCTCGAGGGACGGGGTACCGGCGGCGGCCGACGAAATAAGGGTCACTGAGCCGCTAAGGTCCTCCACCCAGTCATCCCTGGGCGGGACAAAGTACGGCTCAGCGACCACGGCAATATTAATTGACCACTGCGCCATGCTCTGGAGCAACAGATCCTGAGCGGCGGCGCAGTGGTTGATGTTCGCCTGGAGGAGGCGAAATGAGGCCATTATTGGCACTCCATTTCAACCCCCTCCCGAGACCCATGCGAGGGTCCTGCCGCAGCGGCAGCGGCGGCGACGATGGCGGTGGTGGAGGCGGCAGCGGCGGTGGCGGTGGCGGCGGCTGCGGCGGTGACGGCGGTGGTGGCGGTGGTGGCGGAGGGCTTGTGAAATAAAAACTTTAGTGGGGTCTGATCCTAGGTGTTCAAAATCGCTTCCCTGTATTACGTCATTTACCTTTTGGACATAACTGTTCCTGTCTAAGATAACTACTGTATTTCCTTTATCGGCCTTAGAAACAACTATACTGTTTTGATCTATTTTGGGTTTCAAAGATCTATAAATTCGTAAGTCTGATGAAAGAGACAACGAATTCGATGAGTTAAACGACTTTTTAATATGAACAGAAACCTGGTGTGCTACTGTCTCATCTTTTTTACCTCTAACAATTGCCATTTCTGAATCTACTGCTAAAAGCTCTAAAGGTTTTTGTGACACGACGGGCTGGATATTAAATTTAAGTCCTTTCTCTAACAAAGAAGATTCTTTATTTGAAAATTGAACTTTACTAAGGTTAATGACACGTTGGTAAAACGTATGAGGACATGCTTGATCCCTTAGTCTACCACTATTAATAATAATGCCTTCACTGCTGTGACTTAAGTTTCCTCTAAGCAATCTTTCCAACTTCCTAGACTGTACCGAATATTTTTCGTGAGCTGTAATAGACGCAAATTCCCGCGCTTAACTGTCTAAAATATCAAATTCTATATTGTGTAGTGTGAAAACTAACTCTGTGTTCAAAATTTTAAGATGATTTTTTAAACTGTCCCTAACCGAAAACCAGTATCGTATTTCCTCATTTAACCAGATGTTTTTGGCCCTACTCAAAGAGATATATATATGACGGCGTCAGCGATGGCTGAGCGATAGTTGCCGTCATCATCTCGATTCGGTGGTACGGACTCCATAGTGCAGGTTTACAATAAAACACGATGATACAGCAACTCAGTTAGTATTTCACTTTCAGAACAATCATCACAGTAGGTACATTACTAATAATGCTCACGCACTACTTTACACGTTCGGGCAAACCGACAGTTTCGCATAGGAGAAGTGGAGGTCTGCATCCGTTCGTTGCCCTCACAAGACTGACTTGTCGCTCAGCCACTTCCCTTACCACGACTCTGTCCACGTGACGCCCCACTCTAGCGAGCGCGTCACGGCGTTTACCCTCTCCTTAGCACTTCAATAATCAATTGAGAGACTATTATCGCTCAACTTTCATTATCTACGACATATACTACTATATTAGGGTAGTTTGACGTACTTGGGGTCAATTAGTGATAGGGTTTCAAAAACTTTGTTTAGAAATGAACTAAGGGTAGTTTTTAAAATGGATAATTCTTTAAGACGGATTTGTAACGGAAAAAATCGTTTAGAAAACCATAAAAAATCAGGTGTTTACAAATTACATTGCGATGATTGTAATGGTATTTACATAGGTCAGACTGGTCGTAATTTCCAAACAAGATATATGGAACATATTGCAGCTTATAGGAATAGTTGTCCAGAAAGATCTCATTTTGCTCAACATTTAATAGATTCAGGTCATTCATTAAATAATAATAACACTTTCAAAATTTTACACACATGTGATAAAGGAGTTAAAATGTCAGTATTAGAGAGTTTATAAATTGTTAAAAATAATACAGCGAACATTACACTGTTGAACGAATTAAATACCAGTATTCCAAGGTCGCCTTTGTTGCGATTGTTCTCCCCGTATCGCGCTTATCGCACTGATAACGATCCTAGCCAATCAGCGCCGAGCAGCAATCCTATATAAGTGGGGGTGACGGCCAATTTGATTGCCCCATCAATCTGCTCAGGGTTCTCGGTAAAATCTACTAGAGGCTTAATCTACTAGACTCAGAGATTTTGCAGAGACCAAGGGCCTCATACCGAACGAACAGTTTGGGTTCCGCACCCAACACTGTAGTATCCACCAGGCCCTCCGCATTGTCGAGCATATAAGGGAAAGCTTTATGCGAGGCTCATTAGTCGGTGCGGTCTTCTTCGATATAGCAAAGGCTTTTGGCAAAGTATGGCACAACGGCTTATTATTAAGCTGTACCAACTCGGAGTGTCTGACCGTCTCGTACTTATCTTACGGGACTTTTTGTCAAACCGCACCTTTCGCTATCGCATAGAGGGTGCCCTGTCCTCCCCCCAACCCATTCGTGCAGGTGTCCCCCAGGGCTCCGTCATCTCCCCATTCATCTTCACGCTGTTCACCAGCGATATCTCAAAGAGTAAAAAGGCTCAGTTGGCTCTGTTTGCAGACAATACGGCCATCTATTTCAAGGGTCGTAGCCCCGACGCGATTCGCCACACTCTCCAGACCTCAGTCGACAAGCTCGGCGAACGGTTCAGGAAGTGGCGTATCGAAGTCAATACCGACAAAAGTCAGGCGGTATTATTTTCCAAACCGCGGATGTTCTCCCCCCTCCCCGAGCCCCTTACCATGTTCGGCAAGCACATCCCTTGGGAGAAGCGAGCCAAATATCTAGATGTCGTCATTGACAACCTACTCACCTTCCAAGAGCACATAAAGCAGGTCCACTCGCGGGCCGCTTTCGCTCTAGCTAGGCTCCACTCTGTCTTAAATGCACGTAGCAAATTCACTTAGGTGCTAATTGCGTATCTACACGGCGTGCATCCGTCCCATCATGACATATGCCTGTGCCGTGTTCGCCCACGCCAGACCCCGCCATATTCATAGGTTGCACGCCCTCCAAAACCGTTTCCTCCGTAGAACCATGGGTGCTCCATACTATGTCCGCAACGAGGCCCTCCTCCTCGACCTTAAAATCCCCACGATAGCCCAGTTAATAAAAAGGCCTCTCCAAGCGTTTCTTTGACTCCGCCGCCAAACATCGCAACCCTCTGGTTGTTGAGGCGGCCAATTATATCTCCTCCCGCATTAGTCGTACCCGCCGTCCGAGGCACGCTCTTACCGACCTCGGTGACCCCATAACTCTCCTCCAGGAGAGCAGTAGGGCCACTAGTACGGTTCTTAAAACCAGAGGCCGTCCGTCCTTCCGACCTCGCCGTCGAGGTCCCCCGCGACCGCGACCCCGATCCATCTCGACTCCTCCCCGACCCTTGCTCGACGACCAAGCGCCAGCCCGGGCTGATGTTGAGCCACCAGTAGTTTTAAACTCCCCCGATCCAGCCTGTCCCGACTTGCTGCCCTCCCCCCAGCGACGCCCTAAGCCGAGGTTCGTACCCCACAGGGAATGCCCTTAGCGAGCAGTCGCTTAGTTTTAGTTTTTATGTCCCTGGCTGGATGCTTTAAGTTAGTAGATTAGAGCATCTCCGCAGGAAAGTCCGGTTGAGTAGCAAATACCCCTAGTGGTAACCCTACGAGATACCATTTCCAAAAAAAAAAAACGATTAGATTCACTTTACGTCCAGCGCTCGCGCGCAATTGGTCAATCGTCATTCTGAAGATGCCTCGTTGAGAGGTGAAACACGTGTCGATTTCTTACAGGGTTTTTATGACTCCTAAAGAATAGTCAAGCGGAATAGGTTACTAAATATATCTGCGTCTATTGTATTTTATCATGGTTTTCCGCAAAGTCACGCTTGAATCAATTTATTATCTTAAAGGGAATCACCAGTTTCGGCTAAGCGTGGACAAGATGCCCGGTTAAAATTATTTTTACTAAACAATATTATTAATTCTGAAAGAAATATTTTTGCGCATCGCATAGTAGCCAGGTAAACGTGTAAAAAGTCTAAATAAAGAGTATTTACACTGTTTCCACCAGGTACCAAGCGTAGCCATTTTGTATGACGTATTGTTGCCAGCTCGGAAATAAAATATCAATTTCAGTCTGTAATCGATTAGAATCGTGTTATCAATTATGGTTACCAAAAAAAAAAGTGTTTGTCTGCACAACGAGTACCAACCAATACTATAAAAGAATATTATACTTATTTACATTGTTTTAAAACAAAACAAAACCGTTAGTGATTTTTAACATATGTATATTTTTTTAGTTTAGATTATCGATTCTAAAAATCGATTTTTGTCAATTTTTTTTTTTCCTGGCAAGTCCTACTGTACCGCTTCGCCAAGTGGAATGACATCTGAGCTTTGACATTCGCTTTGCTCTCGTGCACTGTGGATGTTATTTTGCTTACTCGCCGCTTCGAACTTTTATTTTTCTTATCATGGACTCCGATACCGCTCCTCACGATGACCCGGCCTTACCCTCGGACACTGAATCTGCACCTGACGTTGAACCTGGCGCTATGATGGACCTCGAACCGGCTTTAAATGACAACCACGGCACGAACTTGGACTCCTCTGCTACACGTACTTCGAGCGAGAATGAGGAATCAATGCGATGCGTTAATTGTGGCGTTGATGTAATGCATCGCAGAAGACACACGTTGCAGCTTATTGAAGTATTATCAATTATCCGGCAATGGACTGCTCCTCAAGTCGTAAGTACATTTTTCTAACTAGTGTTTAGTTTGGTTTCTGTCTCGTCGTTTGTTTATGTAAACTAAATAAAAATAATATTTTATTTACAGGTTACAATTCATAGCTTGGTCTGTCACTCATGCTGGACATTAGCAATAAATAACTTACCTAGACAGCAAAATGAACCAAGCACATAGAGCGGTCATCGAAGAGAATTATGTGTTAATTGTGGATGTTCTATACGGCGTACCAGATCTCATATTCTCAACACAAACTCAGAGAGAGAAGCACATATAAGAAATGTTATCAGCCAGTGGATAGCACCACAACAAGTAAGGACAGATTAACTTTTTATTTAGTTTATGTTAGAAAGTGAATTAGAATTATCCTACTAAAAATATGTTTACCAATCACTTCACTTACTTGTTTACCGAAAAGTTACTTGAACTCTCCGTGAAAGAGCAATATTTTATTTACTACGTAACAGAATAAAATATTAAATATAATCTCTGGATAGTAAAAACAATTCAAAATCAATTGTTACATACTCAATTGATTAGTGTTTTGAAATGGCACTAACTTAGAATTAAATTGTTTTAGATTCATGGCTCAGATCGCATTTGCCATCCATGTTGGCAACGAGCGGATAGAGTACCAGTTCCTGCTCCAGCTATCGCAGTTGTTCCACCTACAATTAACTTGCCGAATTTCACAAGAGCCCCTGACACACAAGTCAATTGTTTTTGTCCAGATTGTGAATCACCACAGCGACTTGTAGTCCCAACATGGCTAAGGGTGAAGTTGTTCACAGATTTTAATTTCTATGTCCCTAAAAACTGCAGAATATGCAGAATTCATTTGCTGCAAAATAACTGGGATGAACTCCTAACAAATTATTTACATCCTTGTCACTCGTTTACTGCAGAACATGTTGAAGATTTTGCATCATTTGTAAAAGAAAGAAATCAAACATTTGATTTTCAAAATATTGAAGGGATGACTGATGACCTAGTCCATTACTGGATAGGGCTGTCCAAAGACCAATTTATAAATCTGAAGGCACAGCTGCCTAGATTATCTGAGATGCGCAATGGTTCATTGGCACTCACAGCTTATTTAATAAAACTTAGAACTGGGGACAGCGATGAAAGGATTTCTACTTTACTGAACATTGCACGCTCAACTCTATCAAGATTAATGAGCAAAGCTCGGGATATACTTAATCAAGATTTTGTACCTGGTAACTTGGGTATAGGTCATATTACAAGGGAAGAAATAGCTGAGCGAAATCTGATTATACCTAATGGTTTGTTTGGTGGAAATGGCAGGAATCCAATTATTATAATTGATGGTACATATTTATATGTTCAAAAGAGTTCAAACTATTTGTATCAAAAAAATACTTACTCGTTGCACAAGTATAGGAACCTCATGAAGCCATTCCTAATGGTATGTACCGATGGATACATTATAGATGTATTAGGCCCCTATCCAGCAACGACATCTGATGCTAATATTATGCAACATGAATTCAGCAATGAATCAAATACATTGCGGCAATACTTTCACGCAGGAGATGTCTTTATACTGGATAGGGGTTTTAGAGACTGTGTGCCTCTTTTACAATCATGCAATTACTCCACACATATGCCTGCATCTTTACAAGAAGGTGAAACTCAATTATCAACGTTGGCAGCAAATAAATCTAGGTCTGTGACAATATGTAGATGGGTGGTAGAATGTGTCAATGGTATATTTAAACATTCTTTTAAAATATTTAGACAGGAATTTTTTAACTTAGCATCTAAGCATGCAATAATAGATTTCAGGGTGGCTGCCGCATTGATAAATAAGTTTCACCAAAGATACAGTAATAGAGAAGATGCAGGCCAAATCTTAGAAATTGTGAATGAAAGAATGTACCTAAACAATGCTCTTGCTAATTATGTTATTGACAATAATTTAAATAGAAGACGTGCACAGTTTTTAAACATAAATGTAAGCATAAATTATGTATCATTCCCAAGAATCACATACAGTGAATTAATATTATTTAGTTGTGGTACATACCAATTAAAACAAGCGAGATCATACTATGGAGAACATATAAGGAATGACGGTTCTTATACAATTGAAGTGTGCACGGAGAGAGACAGCAACCTACTGGAAGGACTACCCACGACAGGCAATTGCACTCTTTTAAGAGGAAAAATACAAAGCAGGCACATAAGCCGAAAAATATATTTCGTATATATATTATATAATAATGATCTGCAGGGCCGAGACGCTATAAAAGAATATTGTTGCAATTGCCTTGTCGGCCGAAGAACGGTGGGTTGCTGTGCTCACGTAATGACCATTGTTTGGTATTTAAGCTGGGCTAGGCACGAAAATAATGTAACACCGCCAGCCCAGTTTTTAGACACTATTTTAATAGTTTATGACTCTGAATAAAGTCAAAATAACAAATAAAAATTAATAGTTTTATTTTAACCACTTAATACAACCCTATATGTGTAAATAATCAGATTATATCAAAATACTATTGGCAAATAATATATTATAGAAAAGAATACGCATAATGCAAAGATTTTACCCGGCAAGATTTCAATTTTTCAGATGGCAGTTGAAGCATATTCTTGCATCTTGCTACAACTTTATTATAATATTTACTTTCCTATAGGTAAGTAGTTTTTATAATGCAAGTCTTTTAATAATAAAGATCTTGTCCACGCTTAGCCAGATCACCCTAACAAACTGAGCAATTTCCTTTGCAGGTACAGCAGGACAGGCAAAACTTTACATCAAACTCACTAAGTCACATCGTATTGCTGCTCAGAATGTTTGGTTTAATCAACAGTGTAAACAATTGGGGATAATCTCTTCTTACATCAATATTCGTTGCAATAGTAGTAGTAGATCTTGAGGAGCTCGTGGCTAGAGCTCGAGACTCCTCCGTGCCTCGGAAAGCACGTTAAGCCGTTGGTCCCGGCTGTCATTTGTGGATCTTTGACAGCCGTTACGGGTCGTCAGAAGCCCGAAAGTCTGACAACCAGTCTTACCAAGGGGTATCGTATTACCCAGTTACTGGGTTGTGGAGGTTAGATAGAAAGTCGCTCCATGTAAAATACTGGTATTCAGCTGCATCCGCTTAGACTGGAAGCCGGCCCCAACATAGTTGGGAAAAGGCTAGCATACACGCATAAAGGAGGATGCGGTCAAACGACAACAAATGATGGCATCACCCTGCGACAAAGCCCCGAAGACACACCACTTTCAAAGTCACTACGGTATAGTACTCACAGAAGAACAGTGTGACTACTCAGGACCGGAAGAGATGAGAATATACACCGACGGATCGAAGACTCACTCCGGTGCAGTAGTCGGAGTCTTCTCACACGACCTCAACATTAACATAATCCAGCCCGCTGGGAATGTTCAACACCGTCTATCAGGCGGAGTGTGTGGGCATCATACAAGCGGCCTATGCCATAGAAGCCAGGAGGGTTACGGACACCCATATACGTATACTTTCTGACAGTGCCTCAGTTCTCCAATCCTTACAGAAACAATACTTTACCTCGAAGCTTATACTAGAATTTCACAACGCACTAGAACGAGTGACGGTTTCCGGTTGCAACAAACTGACACTACAATGGATCAAAGGAGACAGTGGATCGCTAGGCAACGATGCAGCAGACGAGCTTGCTAGAAGAGCATCTAGCAGGCCAGTCTGCGGGCCCGAGCCCATCGTACCCATTCCCTTCAACCAAATACGCAGGTGGCTCCAGGAGTTCACCCATACCCAAGCGGAGAACTGGTGGTCCTCGGCACCGGGCTGCAGGCAGTCCAAGGCAGCCATGCCATCTCTGGATGGCAAGCTGACCGGGCGTTTGTTACGCCTGGACAGGAATGGCCTGCGTCTGGTGGCGGGGACGATCACAGGACACTGCTCGCTGAACAAACACTTCCACACAATAGGCATAACGGACAGTCCTCTATGCAGAGCGTGCATGGAGGCTGAGGAAACCTTCTCGCACGTGCTCTCTGAAAGCACAGGCGTCACCCAGATTAGAACTGAAACCCTCGGGTCACCCAGATCTTACACGGATGTTCTTTACAAACCAGGAGACATAGTAAACTTCTGGAGGGAGGTGGGTTGGTTGGAATAACCCCCAACGGCCGCCATGGCCCACGCACAATGGTCCACCTTAGGGACTAAGTGCGGAAAACAAACCCATAACATAGAACATAGAAGGCTAGGCAGATGATGAGTCAACCACACAGAAAATGTCAACCACTTCACTATAACTACAGATTGGGTAGTGAAGCTATAATGATTCGTGTCACCAAAATAAAGGACCTGGGCGTGACCTTTGACACTGGACTGACATTTAGAGATCATGTCTCCACGCTTGCCAAGGAATCTTTTAGGTGTTTGGGTTTTGTTATACGGAATGCCCGTGATTTTCACAACCCGAATATAATTAAGCTTCTGTACACCACTCTGGTTCGTAGTAAACTTGAGGCAGGTGCCTGTATCTGGCATCCCTACACTGCGACTCATACATTGGCGCTGGAAAAGGTACAGAAAACTTTCCTTAGATTTCTGTATAAAAAAACCTTTCACTTCTTTCCTTTCAAGTACCCTACTAACTACCTCCTGGGAGTTTTGGGCCTCAACTCGTTGGAGGTTAGACGAGGCACAAAGGGGTGTTTGACCCACAAAGCTGGCCAAAACTATTTTTGTACATTTTGGCATTGGTATTATTTTCACTTGGATGTATTGATTTGAACAAAGTACGTTAATTTGGGGTATTTTAGATACAATTGAGGCCATTTCAAAACATTTTATTTAAAAAAAATATTGAAAAAGAAATATAATTATATACAACAAAAAAAAATACAAAAAAATGTACAAAAATCACTCTGATAACTCCTGATAACTCCTATCCTTCTTCCTCTGAAGAATCATCTTTCTATCAGAAGTTTCATTGCCGTTGTCGTCGTCACTGTGAATGACTACTTCAGGGGGAACCATAAGTTCTCTAGCTTCTTGACTGAAGTTCTTGGCTGCTCGGCGTGGCCTGGGTCTGATACTATTAATGTAGGGGTCAGAAGTTAGGAGCAATCGATTTAAAATATCCTGAATATTTCCTGGAGAAGCTCTGTCTGTATCGCCCGAAATGTTTGTTTCGGGCCTCTGATGCCTCTTCTGACAAGCATCCTATCAGGGATAAGGCATGCTTTATTACAATGGGGCCGTGAGTCTATATTTTGTGCACAGTGGGGGTCATTGGGCACCAGGGATAAAGTTCTACGTACAGTCTTGCTATTACATCGCCATAAATTTCAAACTTAATCAAATCAATCTTTTGCCCGCTTGATATGACTTCCAAAACTGTGGCGAACCTTTTGATTATGCTGAGTGAGGTCTATTTCCGTTATCCGGGCCGATACTTCAGCATTAGCGAAGATGAAGTTGCAGAATGCGATTTGCGTTTCCTGGGAATTTGCAATGTACCTTGTAACCAGCTTTGATTCTTTTTTATTTAAAAACCCATGCTTAGTTCTATTTGAATTGGCTCATATACAAGTTATTTCAGATTTCAATCGAGAAAAATTGTAAAGAAATTCTTCTAGCTCTTGTACTGAGCACGCAGCCTCACTGACAAACTTATACTCAACTAAATCCAATTTCTTTGAGAAATCATACTCATTTACAACCTCAGTCATGAGAAATATGACTTCTTGACTTAAAATTTTAATTCCAGAAGTACCTGTTGGCAACGAAATGCAAAGTTTAGTACCAAAGCTGCAAAACAAAGTTTGTTTGGTATAATCCATTACTATGAAAAATCAATAAAAAATAGGTTCGGCGGATTTCGGCACCTAATTTTGATATCATTAAAAACATTACAAAATGTTCTATCAGATAAAGTAGAAATAACAACCGGGAAAGATCCGGAAGTATAACTTTTTTACCAATATTTGTACTAAAAGTTAAAAAAATCAGAAAATTTTAAGGTAGTTGACAAAACTAAACAGTTTGAGAGTACCTGACATTAAAAATCGAATTGAATGAAAGAAAATAATTGTACATACCTTGTTGACTATCATCGTTTGCAACTATCACTGAATAAAAATTATTTTCGTATTTTAATTACGCTCACAAAAATGATATTTATTACTAACACTCTTTAGTAATGCACGTACATTCAGAAAAGCGCACAAATGAGAATTAATTGGTTAATACCCGAGAGGCCTACCGCAAAAAAAATATCTGGGTAGTGTGCGACAGGTCCTTAGCTAATGATTATTCACATGTTTTTCTAGAAATTCTGTATTTTGTCTTTTTTTACTTTTGGCCAGCTTTTTGGGTCAAATACCCCTTTGTGCGAGGCCTTCTACATCTCACAGTAGCATGCAAAACTCTAAGAGGACGCATCGACAGTCCTGAACCCTACGATATTTTCTGTCGGCTATTTGTTCCTGACAATTACATCGGACATCGCCAATGCCGTCGACGCAATCTGTTTACGCCGCCGTTATCTAAACTGTCGCTAGAGCTGAGTCCCCTGTGTGTCGTACCTTAAGGATGCTTAACGCCCTCCTGACCACCAATCCTGAGTGTGATCTGTTTGCTGATGAATGGAGAAATTTTAAACCTAAGTTTAGTCTAAAAAATAGTTTACAGATAATAGAGAAGGAATGATATCAATTTGCCTACCGGTGCTAAGTTATTATCATTGGATGTCGAAAGTCTATTTACAAACGTTCCTTATGAGGAGTGTTTAGAGATACATGAAGATCTTTTTGAGAAACAGCAGAACCATCCTGGTGAGGTTTGTGAATTGTTCATCTTTGACCAAGATTTGTATACAACAAAATTATTTTAGGTTTAGTAATCAATATTACAAACAAAAAGAAGGTTTAGCAATGGTTTCTCCACTCAGTCCTCTTATGGCAGATATTTTCATGGACCACTTTGGAAATAAATACATTATTGGACAGCCACAAATTTTATAAATTTAATTTTATAATATTTTTTATTTAATTTTATTTTTGTAAATTTGTACGAAAATATCCGCAATTCTTTACTAAAAGGGGAGATATCCAAACTGCACTCAGAAATGAAAATAGATTAACCATACCCACTTCACGTTTAAAAATGCACTCTTCTGGTGCATTTGTAATGTCCATTAAAGTCTACAATAAGTTACCAGGTTACATCAAAAACATAAATAAAAATAATATCTTTATTAATAAATTAAAACAATTTCTATTATTCAAAAGCTATTACACTATTGATGAATACTTTAGCGATAAATTTCAAAAACAATAAAAATCACTGTTACCTAATACCTACATTTCACTATGAATATAAAAAAAAGCGCCTTCATCCTCTCTCCTGTTAAAAATTAACTTTTGCTGTGCCCAACAGGGTCCATAATTGATTCGATGTCTTAACATACCAACTTATTAGTAGTTTTTAGTAGTTTTATTTTTGTTGATCGCAGATTTTAAGTACTCTTCAAGTGCCAAATAGTCATCATTTTCATTGTCAAACTTGTTTTCCTTAATAGTTTTGTAAAGATTTACATAATTAGTTTTTTTGTATTTGATCTTCTGCAGTACTTCTGGATATATAGTCTTTTAATTTCAAAGTAAATTTGTTTGTGGTCTGAAAACGACGACTCAATAACTGCCAGATGAAAGTTGTAGTCAGTGATTTGCAGGTTCGTACTAACATGATCCAAGATAGTGTTGGTAGTTGGAGTTACTCGTGTGCAATGTTTTTTAGTAATCCTATTTAATATTGTATAGCCATCCTCCTTTAATAAATATTTATAATCTTTCACGTTTCTATCAGGCTTAAGAAGATTGAGGTTAAAATCCCCAAATATAATAGCTCTTTTCATCTTTTGTAAGTAGCATGAATAGGTGTCTAGGAAACTTGTTACGTTCGTCCGTTCCGGTTTGTAAACAGCTCCAATATCAAGAGAATTTTTTTCCAGGTGGACCCAAAGGTAATGATTATCATCTTCAGTTTTTTCTTCGATGAAGGTTTGCTTCAGAGAATTGTGTACGTAAATAGAAACTCCTCCTCCTCTGGAATTTATTCGGAAGTTGTAGTAATGGGTATAGGTTGGTACTTGCATTCGTTGAGCCTCTTCGTCTGATTTGATCCACGTCTCGGTTAGACCTATGACATGTATAGCATCGTGGAAGGATTCTACAATACATTTAAGTTCATCATGTTTGCCTGGCTTGACAATGCTTCGAGCATTCTTATATAGGAATTTCAGAGATTTAGTAGTAGTGTTAACATTAGTATAATTGTCTGTTATCTGGTAAGTAATGGTATTTTGCGTTTCAACTTGTGGGCTATTTTGTGATTTCGTTACTCTCAGTTTTTTGATTAAAACCTGGGTAAATTTTTGGAATGCCCTTCAGGTATTTAATAATTAAGTTGGTCTCGCCATTCTCTGTGCGTTGCAGGAGTTATTTTCGGAGGTTTTCTAGGTAGCTTTGTTGTTGGGGTGTTTGGTCGGGATATATTTTGATAGATTTGTCATTCGGTTTTGATTTATTGCGCAATATATATTTGGGTACGTCTTCCGATGCATAGTATATCTTAATAGGCCGACTTTTTTAGTATTATATTTACCAAGGCGATGCAGCTTAACTGGTTGCGGACAATCTAAGGTAATATTGCTTATCGCTTTAATAACTTCTTCCATGTCATGGTCATGTCTTGAAGCCGCGTTGACAGAATGAAGTTCAGATAAGCCAACAATAACCAAGTTCTTATTTCTTTGACAGCGTTCTTGTATTTCCGACAATGCGTCCTCGCAATAAGTCAGATTTGGAGTAATGTTAGTAATCGCAGTTTTCGAGGTAATTTTTAGCTGATCAACGTCAGTCTGAAGTGTATTTATCTTCAGAGCGGTAGTACTGTTGGAAATTATAAGGTTTGTTATTTCGGTTTTTAGAATTTCCTGCTCCTGGACTAATTTATTTGTGGTCGACTTAATGTCTTTTAACTGTCCATTTATGGATGCAACATAATCTCTTATTTTTACACTCATTTCCTTTTGTTCACTAGTGAAATTTGTCAGCAATGTTGAAATATGGTCTTGGAACTTTTGAAATTGCTCTCATAAATCATCGTGCGGTTGTTTCCGTTTGTAGTTACGGCTATTAATGTTTTGTAAATCATCATCATTCAGCTTTGACAGGTCCGGTTGGGAACTTTCCTTACCTTCATTTCTGCTAGGTCCCTTAGTCGGAGATGGCATTATACTCATTTTTATTCTAAATTAATTGATAGCGTATTAGTTGTTTAAGTCAGTGCGTGTACTACGATAAATCCACTAAGTTATCTCACAATAAAATTTTCATGGAAACAAAACGTTGATAAATTAACCGTGACTCCAAACTAAGACCGCCTCTGAGTAGAAACTATTTTTTGCAAGAACTGCGAGATTCCAAACTAATGCCGCCTTCGTCACTGCGTAGATAACAGCATTGGTGTAGGTCAGGGATTCACTTTTTGTAATGGCCGGTAGATTAATATTTGCCACAGTTTTAATTCGTCTTAATTTGTGTTTATTTCACGGTTTTTATTGTTACTTCAGGGTTTATAGCACTTCATTCACTTGAAACTAAAGTTTTTAGCAGTTATTACCACTTTAAACAATGTAATTCTCACTAAAACAATTTTTTTTCGAGTAGCGAAAATAGTGAACATCAAAATGACTGGCCAAAATGGCCGATCAGCTTTAAAATATTACTAAAATCTAATACCTATTTGCTACTATTTGATACCTTTGTTCTTGTGTTCACATTTAGAATCTCCACGTAAGGGCTCCAAAATTTAAATTCGCCTTTACAAAATTTTAGTACCTATTTGATACCTAAACATATATTTTTTTCTAGATTTGTAGGGCAAAGAATAAAGATTTTTTTATAGATTGACTGGCCAAAATGACCGATCAGCTTTAAAATATTACTAAAATTTAATACCTATTTGCTACTATTTGATACCTTTGTTAAAATAATTGGTACCTAATTAACAACTGAGAAAATGAATTTACAAAATGGGCAGTCATTCTGATGTCAGGGTGACTGCCCACATTTAGAATCTCCACGTAAGGGCTCCAAAATTTAAATTCGCCTTTACAAAACTTAAAAAACGTTATTTGATACCTAAACATATATTTTTTCTAAATTTTTAGGGCAAATAATAAAGATTTTATTAGAGGTTTTTTGTTTACTATGTAATACAGAAAGTCATATAAATATATCACAATGAAAAATAAAACAGATTAATCATTTCTTGTATATATAATGCTATGTGCGTAGAAGCTTTTATTGCTTTTTGCTATTCTGGTAGAAAAATCATCAAAGCATTGCCATTTTGTGCCCCTAAGACAATGAGATTTATAATTTCCAATACAGTTAGAACTGGGTGGAGGTACAAATTCTATTACAGACAAGATTTTGTATTCAATACCTTTTAACATCATTGTTTTTGGTAAATCAGTAAGAATTATTATTTTATCAGACTCTGGTTCAAAAGCAATCACATCTTTTAAATTATAATCAATAGTTTTTGTGCCACTGCAACCAAACTTTCTGCAAGTCGACATGTTGTTTTCAGTCATTAATGTCGACTCGGTAGACTCGCTTAACGTCTTCTTATTAAAATCGAGAGGTAAGAATGCACATTTTCTTTTTACATTGTTTATAGAGCAATCCAAATTTGTACATGATTCTTGTATGTCAGCACTATATATATTTCTATTAATCAAAATTCTTTCAAATATGTACGCAACGTTACATTCACAAGTTACAAAAGTTTTCCCACTATCGTCAATATTTGTATCAAAAAAGGTTTTCAAAATGTCACTACGTTGTTTGTATATATCTGTAATATTATCATTGGCAGCAATCATCTTAATAAAATTAAAATAGTCATCATCAGTATCGCGTAAAGTTCTGCTAAATTTATAATCGTCTACCACTCCAACAGCAAGCGTTTGTGAGACAGAGTCGAATGCACACGTGTTCGAAATAATAGTGTCTTTACCTGCAATGTTTGTTATAGAACCATTTCTCAATAAAGGTATTTTTTGTATCATGGTTTTTTCTTTATAAATTTTTTTATTGCCTTTTATTTTAGCCAAACCTTTCCAATTTTCTATTAATGAAGGATTCTCAGCAAATATGGACTCTTCTCTTACTATCCCTGCAACCGTTTTTCCTTCTTTTGCTTCAGTTTTATGTAATTTCCTTTTCTTCAGCGTAGTGTTCTTATGACCCAGGTTTAACGCACTATGGGCAGCCTTTAATTCTCCAGAAAGAAATTCAACATGTGTCGTTATGAATTCATCAGTACGATATCTGTCTGTCTTGGTATTAATTTTACATAAATATCTTTTCAACGTTTGAAGTCGCTTTCCACATTTGATGAGGTGGGATTTAATACTTTAGAATCATAAGTCAATCTCATTATGTTTGACCATAGTGGAAGCTGTCCCATTAGTCGAATCAAAGTTGTGAGAAATACAGGAAAATAGTATAAATTATCATGTGAAGCAGCATCATCTTCAGTAAGAGCGACTATTAATTTTTCGGCATCAATAGCGTTGTAAAACCATGTAGGCATTTTCGAAGTAGCTGTCACTAGTTGTTTATCCTCAGCTAATATAGATTTGTGACAGGGATATAGGTGTTCTGGGATTTTAGTAATGTCCTCAATTTCAATTTCTATTTACTTTGTATGTTGAAAAGAAGCCAAACTTTTTAATCTGATTTTCGCTTCTTCGCATCTCGTTTTTTTACCTTAAAAATCTTGCCCATCGTATTTATTTAGACAAACTGTAATCATGTCACAGATAATTTGCTTTACTGTGTTATAATCGTCGCAGCGTTTTACTTCTAAGAGACATTTGATGTAAAAAAATTTAGTTCTCTGATCAATATGCTTAAAACATGATAAATTAAAGATAATCTTAATAAAATGACTTGTATCTATTCGAATATAGCATTGATGAGGCGTTTATTGATTAGTTTCCAATTTACTATAAGACTCATTTACATATTCTTTTGTTGAATTGCATTTCGTAAATGCTCTCACTGCAGCTCCGATCAAAGCCGATGAATCATCTAAGACCACTTCATGTGGGGTTTCATTATTTTGATTTTTATTAAACGCATGAAGCCAATTGTATATAGCATCGATAGTATGATTATCGCTTATCATCTGTGTAATAGGTACGCTGCGGTCATTTTTAACTGAAACCATAACGCACAAATACAAAAAGATCGATCTAGTTAAAATAAGATCTTTATTTACTCCAATAGGCTTGAAAATGCTACCGGTGGCATCGATACTTAGCACAGTCCTTTCTTGTTTTTTATAATCTTGGAAATACTTTTCTTGATCCAACGTCCAATAGTAAATGCAGAATGGAGAAAGTGATATAAACCGAATTACAGTTTCGTACGTAGGTATTTTTGACATAATCCACAAAGACATAATTTGATTTGGGTCGTAATACGTACTTTTACGAGATTCATACTTTATTTGCCTTAAAGCACCGACTGTTGGTAAGTGGCTCGGTTCACAATCACCACTGTCCATTGTTATATTAGCCAAACGATTTCGCAGCGTGACAGCCGATTCATATTTTAGTTCTTTACTAAGTTCACAGCGTTTACCAGGTGAAAGTTTGATTTTTCTTTGCATCAAATCATGTTTAAAATTCTGTTTAATGTCATGTACGTTGCAAATACATCGGACAATTTTATCAGTTAGCCAATAAATTTTGACCTCTATTTGTGCATAGCATTGCTTACAAGAGCCGAAGCATGTTACATTATTCTCAAATGTAATTGAGTAATTACAAAATATCCAACTGCACTCACCACGATCTTTCTTCCATATTTCTTCTCTAAGCATATCAGCCCACTGGTGTTTTGGAAGTATTTTCCTGTAGCGAAAATCAGATAATGTGCTTTTTGTTCGCTTGCTAGATTGTGTGATAGGTTTGCCACTGATAAATGTCGATCGAGAATTCAAACTTTTTACTGTAACAAGGCGCCTTAGTTAAGATTTCTTCATCGCCGCTGTCTTTAATATTATATTCAGCAAAAGTATCCGAATCAGCACAGTCAAAAAAAAAGTCATAATTTTTTTTCATTGATACATACAATGCTTTGGTTGACATTCGATACGATAATAACTGGCTGATTTCCTCAAACACTGGATCACACGGTGAAGGGATGTCATTTTTATTGGCAAAATACTTTTTGAATTCACATAACGCTTTCTTTTGTTCTTCTAAAGACACTAAAGATTTCCTCCCCCTTTTCATGGTGAGTTAGCAATAATAACCACAGTCAATATAATTTTAGGTCATCACTAAACGACTCAGTAACTGTCTTTATGATGCAATAAGCCTCAAATTACTTTATATTATATAGAAATCAACTCGTTATACGCTTCCATAAAGCAGCAACTATCGATGGCAACGATATATAAAAAAAATATAGTTCTTATACTATGTTATATAATACATGTTACCTTTTATCAGTATCTCGCAGTCGGAAATTGTTATTGATTAGTAGTAATATTAATAATCGTGTAAATTGAACTTAATTGCAAAGAATTGAAAAAAAAATCACTTGACTTTCTGTATTATTTAACATAGTAAAAAAAAAATCTCTAATAAACACTTTATTCTTTACCCTAAAAATCTCGAAAAAATATATTATGTTTAGGTATCAAATAGGTACTAAATTTTTTAAAAGGCGAATTTAAATTTTGGAGCCCTTGCGTGGAGATTCTAAATGTGGGCAGTCATCCTGACATCAGAATGACTGCCCATTTTGTAAATTCATTTTCTCAGTTAATAATTAGGTAAGTACCAATTATTTAAACAAAGGTATCAAATAGTAGCAAATAGGTATTAGATTTTAGTAATATTTTAAAGCGGCTAGGTCATTTTGGCCAGTCATTCTATAAAAAAATCTTTATTATTTGCCCTAAAAATCTAGAAAAAAATTATGTTTAAGTATCAAATAGGTACTAAATTTTTGTAAAGGCAAATTTAAATTTTGGAGCCCTTACGTGGAGATTCTAAATGTGGGCAGTCATCCTGACATCAGAATGACTGCCCATTTTGTAAATTCATTTTCTCAGTTGTTAATTAGGTACCAATTATTTAAACAAGGGTATCAAATAGTAGCAAATAGGTATTAGATTTTAGTAATATTTTAAAGCTGATCGGTCATTTTGGCCGGTCATTCTGATGTTCACGCGGCGAAAATATATGCGTCTAGCTTATGCAAAGCGTCGCGTGTAGTCCACATTATGGATTGCAATAAAGTATTGAGTGGGCCAATCCGTGAAAAATTGAACGTACGAAAAAAGTACTGTCACAATATTTTACAAACAGTTTACAAGACCATCTCATACTCTATTGAATGCAGTTTTTTTTAATGTACAGTATAGCTCATTAACTTTCAGAAAAAAAAATACTGGTGTCAATTGTTGTTAATTCAACTGATTAAAAATTAAAAATAAGAAGCAAAATACGTAATTTTTGCGTGTCACACATCCTGTCGCTAACTTTAACTAACTGAGGTTCATGGTTTTTTAAGATATATTTCAGTGTTTTTTGGGAGCTTTTACAGATTATTGATTTTTTTTTAATTATAACATTAATTTTAATCATAAATCTTACTGTATTACAAAAAAAATCATGAAATATGATAATCAAATTAGCACCAAGGTGGACATTCCACTTTAGTCTCTGCTGTTTTATTTGCTTTCAATAGTAAAAAAACTACCAAAACAAGTTATTTTATTATCATGGTAACATTATTGTGGTAGATCAGTCATTTCGTTTTACCCATCGGGCAGTTGTGACGCAGTGATCGGTGACGAAAGCCGTACTAACTACACGTAGTCGATTAAGAAGTCCACTATAGTCACAGCAATAACGTGATACCGGTAAGTTCTTAAAACATTATTTTATTTGCGAATTATACTTAATGTATCTGCGAATGTCGTAAAATAATGATTTCCTCTAAAAGAACAAGGAACATTGAGTGTTGTCGTCATTATTTATATGAAGCGGAGTTCGCCACGTTCATTTAGTGTCGTGACATATTAGTGGAACAATATTTGTGACGAAATGGACACATAAGGCTAAGTTTAGGTGGTGCATGTTTTACCGACAACAACTAAGATGTATGGAGTTCTGTGATTCTGTTAAATTATATAACCATAATAGATGGTCTTTCGTTGGACTACCTTAATTAACGTTTAGTTTCGTTTAATAACATAATTAATAACCATAAGCATTTTATTTAATAAATAATGGTCAACTAGGATTTTCGTTTGTAAATATTTAGAATTTTATTTATTTGTATACCTAAATGTATTATGTTTCCCTTTCAGATTTACTACGCAAACTTATTAAAAAAATATTAATAATGGGAATATTGGTGGATATTGACAGAGTTTTATCTATTAATGATCTTATAAAATGCTTTGATGGTGGACTTCAATGGCCTTGGGAAAAAACCCATTTCATTTTGGCAAAAAAATGTTTTGTATGCAAAAACACAGTTGCTGCTGCAGGTTCACGATTGATGCATTTCTCTTTAGCTCTGAGTAGACAAGATATCAAGTTTTTATTGAAATCGCCATACATTTGGTGTACTTTTTGCAACTCTTGTGTTTACGATCACTATCCAACCGATGAATGCGAATTTTGCTCCCCCTCGTTATAAATAGAAACTTCACAAAATCAATATATAGGTAGGTACAACACACATTAAATTGGGTACAATTTAAATGCTCACCAAAATATTCTTTTTGCCTACCAAAATGGAGAAATGTTTCCCTGAAATAGTAACATTAATATATCGACACCCCGACTCAGGGCAGTCCCACTCGGATAGGTTAGGTTAGAAGGCTAAGGCGGGAGCGGAGCGGAGCAAAACTCCCGCCTTAGTCTTCGTGGTTATATCTTTTTCTACAATAATTTACGAAACACAATTTGGTGAGCATTTATCCATTTTGGTTGGCAAAAAGAATATTTTGGTAAGAAAATAGGTAATTTTCTGGTAGGCGTTCAAACACAAGCCCATTAAATTTATCTAAGATAAATGAAAGTTTTTCATTTAAATTTGTTATTTTATTTTAATGATTTTGAAGAAAGTGTTACACAAGGGAACTTAAAGTCGCAACGACATTTGTTAATTTAATCAAGGCTTAGATTATTTTGTAAAGGAGAGCCTTTCGCTAGATAATTATCTAAGGGTCATCCCTTACATAATTATCCAGCGAATGGCTCTCCTGAGACATCCAAGAGTTATGCACGACAAAAGTATAGTATAACCGGAAGTCGGTCGGTCGGTCGGTTGACTTTATGATAGTAATTGATGAGAAGTTTATAAATAATACTTCTTCTTGTTCCAGTTTATTTATTATATGATGGCACTAACACCTGCTGAACGAGCTAAACGTTACCGCGAAAATCTGAAACTAAATAAAGAAAAATATGAGGCACAACGAAAGAAACAAATAGAACGACTAAAGAAGGGCCAAAAAAAAATAAGGGAGTTGAGCGACCGGGAAAAAGAAGAGCGAAGAAAAATTTGGAGAGAACAAAAAAAAGCAAAGGAATGCCAAAAAGCAAGCTGTAGAGATAGCCGTACCTTCAACAAGTCAAAATATAAGAACGGTTGACTATAAAAGGAAATATAATAACTTAGCTAATAAGTACAAAACTGTTTTAAAGCAATTGAACAAACTAAGAACCTTCAATGCAAACTTACGTAAAACTTTAAGTCGAACCAAAGAAAAATACCAAAAAGAAATCAATCTAAAAACAGAAGAGATTGTTAAACTGAAAACGAGACATGAACTGCTAGAAATATCGTTAGGCGAGAAATATAAAGACTGTAAAACACAAGAACAAAAAAAGATATTGCGTTCGATTGGAATGTCCAAGACTGTCCTCCAAAAAAGAGGATCAAAGGCACTGGTATCAAAATGTTTAGGGCTTAAAGGTTGTATTAGATTTACAAGCAATAAGAAATACAATGCAAGCAAAAAGGTAGGAGAAGAGATGGAAGTTTTTTACAACCGAGATGAAATTAGCAGATCAACATCCGGAAAACGTGAGTGTAAAACGAAACAAGAAAAAAATGCAAATACGGTATCTAACCGATACTTTAATTAACCTATACCAAATATATAAAAACGAAGGAGGGAAATTTAGTTTGTCAACGTTTTGTAAATACAAGCCATTTCATGTCTTGTCGCCAAGACGTGCTTCGCGAGACACGTGTCTATGTGTGAAACACAGTAATTTTGAATATTTAATAACAGCTCTGAAAAAATACACTTTTCCTGCTGTTGTATTTGAGGGCACCAAAGATCTTATAGAATTGACATCTTGTGATATAAAGTCATTTAAATGTATGTACGGGTTGTGTGATAAATGCAGGAATAAAAAAAATAATTTCGAAACTAATAATAACTACACTGAAGTCGAATGGTGGAAGTGGGAGCGCGCAAAAAAAAAAAAAAAAAAAAAAATGAAGACATGACAGCCAATGTAACAAAAAAAGAAAAAATAACAGGAACGGTACAGGAATTAATAGGCGAGTATGAAAAACAATTGCCTTTATTCAAAAAACATTTCTTTAACTTCCAAGAGCAACAGCGTCAGTATAGAATGTGTGTCGAAAATTTGAAACCGTATGAATGCGCAATTCTAGTAGATTTTTCTGAAAACTACGATTGTAAGTTGTCAGAAGAAGTTCAGGCACTGCATTTCGGTGGATCAAAAATTCTATAACCCTTCATACGGGTATGATTTACACGTGCACACAATGTCAATCATTTGTGACGTTATCAGACAGCAACTGCCATGAACCCCACGCCATTTGGGCACACCTTATTCCAATTATTAAGTTAGCCAAGCAAATTTGTCCGGCATTATCAGTCATCCATTTTTTTTCGGACGGCCCGACCAGTCAATACCGGCAAAAAAAAAAATTTCTTCCTGCTTAACCTCTTTACCACAAAACTGAACCTTTCTCTTACGACTTGGTCTTTTTCAGAAAGTGGGCATGGAAAAGGGGTAGCCGATGGCATTGGGGGTGCCACAAAAAGAGCATTAGATAGGCGTGTTTATTATGGGCACGATATTGTCAATGCCACTGATGCATTTAACAATTTAAAAACGTACATGAAGTCAGTAAAGCCGTTTTTCATAAACAACTCTGATATTGACAATATTAAAACTTTGGTGCCAAGTAACTTAAAGGCTATTGTAGGAACCATGCAAATACATCAAATAATATTAAAAGTGCAAAACGAAATTCTTCACCGGCAGTTAAGTTGTTTTTGTAAGCGAGGACAGTGCGCCTGCCTCAGCCCAATCAAACATTGCTTTCTGGAAAAACCGAACTCGGGTTCTAGTTCAATATTGCGTCATTCAGATGATCCTCATATTTCCGAAACAGAGTCCATTGATGTTCTTGATAATTTTGATATCCATTTTGAAAACACTACACAGGAATTGATTAATAGCACACCTATGACTGATTTTATTGAATTTGCCCAAAAGAACCATCTCGATTAATGAGTATACTTAGCAATGATTTTACCACTGCACCACTCGAGGAACAGTTAAATGAAATTGCCCAAAATATCAGCCTCAAGCCTCAACTGGGCCCCAGTGTTAGATAAATCTGCAACTGAAAGTGTTCAGCCCGTGACGTTAACTGACATCGATTCTATTATTCCAAATTTTAATGACGTCTTTCATTCCCAAATTCCTATCTCTGAGGACCTTTCAACTGACATTTACTTCTCTGAAACTCCGAGTGACCTTGCTTCTGACACACCCAAAAATAATAAAATGGAGTCTGTAATGACTGAAACAACATCTAATGACAATGATAAAGCTATTCCTTCGACTAAGCGAATCAAAATTATAGAGGATATTAGCTACTTTCCTAAAAAAAGGGTTAAAACATTGAATCCGGTCCCAAGTAATCCCCTTAAACCTATAAACATAAATAAAATGAGTACTAGAACATTTTACTGTACCTTATGCAAAAGACGAAAGGCGTTCAAATTACATGAAATGATTAATTGTCTTACCTGTAAGACATGGAACTGCATATCGTGTAGTGGTCCAATTGTCTCTGAATCATCATTATATATGTGTCAAAATCAAAATCAAAATCAAAAGTCATTTATTCAAACTAGGCTGAGAATCAGCACTTTTCGGACGTCAAAATTACATAAGACAGTCCCCCCAAAACGCCCACCCTTCACCACTTCCTAGTGCTTTAGCTGGGAAGAAGAAGTGGCGCAACAAACTCCCCAGCAGCACAGCTGTCTGTTCAGTTAGAAAAATTTGATTCTATACAAAAGTTTGCAAAATCATTTACATTATTACGCAACATAAAACATAAATCTAATTAGCCATATGTCAGCTAGCAGACGCCAATAAACCAACCAAAAAAAAAAAAAAAGAATAATATAAAAAAAAAAAACGAGAACTATATGTACCTACTCAAGCAGAAATAAGTAGTTAATATAAACATAAACATAAATTAACTAAATAAAAGCCTCTAGGCACAAAGGGCGTGCCCGCTTACATATAGCTATTTATAGCTGCAACTGGAAGTTATAAATGATAAACTAGGACCATCGAAGTAAATAAATAAAAATGAATTACTAATAACATTAACAAAATAACATTAACAAAACCGAGATCAGCAAGACGACCAGTCACCACAAGCAGCACCCGTTCACGAGCATAACGCAAAGATCAGCCATTACCCCCCTCGCCATATTTGAGGGAAGGAGACAACCCGACCTCCGACGCTACCGCAAGCAGTGACATCTAAGGGAGCATGACGAACCTGCTGCCGGTTGCTCAGGCAAAAATAATTATTATCCATTGTCGAGGTCGCTAGCTAACCACATATTGCAATACAACTCATATAGAAAACATTGTAATGAGTCATCAATAAATTAAATTAAAATCAATATTAAAATAAAATTGACTATAAGTACAGTCCAAATAAAAATAATAAAAAAATTATATGAACTCATATAACCTGTCAGTGGGTAAGCTAATTCTGGAGAAAGAACATAAACATTGTCTTGAGTTAATCACAGCAACCAACTACTCTTATCATTTAAGTAGTCGTTAATGGAGTAGTAAGCCTTTGAACAAAGGTTGCATTTTACTTTAGCTTTAAACGCATTATAAGGCAAATCTAGCAAAGGAGAGGGTAGCTTGTTATAAAAGGTTATACCAAGCCCAACAAATGAGTTATGAACCTTATGAAGCCGGTGAAAGGGAACTCGTAGTTTGCCCTTATTCCTTTTTTTTTTTTTTTTTTTTTTTTTGAGGGTGGGAAATCATCCAATGACTTCTCCCGCTCTGGGTGGAGCGGAAGGGCGTGTCAGACTTTTACTGACTAAAACCCACCCATGTTCCTTCAGTTGCCTGTTGCCAAGGTCCCGGTATCCCTTTCGGACTAACCCGCAACCCTGGCAGGCATCGGTCCTAGCGGACCCCGCCAATTGTGCTGACATCTCTTTGAGGCGCGCGTGGAACACGACGCGCCATCGACCCGGGCCTGGTCCTGATCGGACGGCGAGCTACCCATTGCTCGCCGTCCGCAAGCCCGCGCCTATGGTGGCCGGGAATCCGCCTGGGATTCCCGACGCCCAGGGCGTCTCCAGCGGCGGCGGCGGTTAGGGGCGTGAGGGCGCAAACTTTGCCTCTCCTTCACGCGTTCCGCCTCCTCCTTCGCGAGCATTACTGCTTCGCAGAAGGAGGTGACTGCTTCCCATGCCCTCTCGCTCCGTACCATGGCCTGGACCAGAGCCGGACGCGAGAGGTCACCGCCGCCAATCGCCTCCAAGAGGACACGGCGGGGCTCCGCCCAAGCGGGGCAGACCTCCACCGTATGCTCCACCGTGTCCTCCGGGCGATCCACACAGTGGTGACACCCGGGCGTTTCCTCCCGCCTTATACGAAACAGGAACCTCCCGAAGCAACCGTGTCCGGTGAGGACCTGCGTCAGGCGGAAGGTGAGGACGCCGTGGCGCCTCTCTAGCCACTCCTCAAAGAGGGGACTTATCGCCGCAATTGTGGCGTGCCCAGCACTGGGTTGCGACAATCGCACTCTCCATGCCGCCATGAGATCCTGCCGGAGCTCTGTCCGCTGAGCCGCGATTTCTCGCGGCAGCGGAGTTACGCCCCGGCGCTTCATCTCCTCGCGCCACTCCCATATGTGCGCGAGGACCTTCGCCTCCAGATCCCATGGCGGTAATCCGGCCAGGAGGCTCGCCGCCTCGCGGGAGACCGTGCGGTATCCCCGGGCCAGCCGAATGGCCATGACCCTTTGGGACGCGTTCAACCGGCGGGCTGGCCGCAGCCTAAGGGAACGCGCCCACACCAGTGCCCCGTAAAGGGCCATGGACCGCACGACCCCCGCGTAGAGCCTCCGGCAGGAGGCGTTTGGACCCCCCAAATTGGGCAGGAGACGCCCCAATGCAGCTCCAGCCCGGTCCAGCCTGGGAGCCAAACGTCGGAAATGCTCAACGAAGTTCCACCGGCTGTCGAGGACGAGTCCTAGGTACTTCATCGTCGACTCGACGCCGATGTGAACCCCTCCTACCGTAATTTGGGAACCCGACGGTGGCGCGTTCCGAGGGCCATGAAAACACATGACCTCGGACTTGTGCAAGGCTACCTCGAGTCCCAGCTGCCGGATTCTATCGACGATTGTCGCAACCCCGCGTGTCGCTAGTTCGGCCGCCGCCTGGTGCGACCTCCCCTGTGCCAGGACCAGCGTGTCGTCAGCGTAGCAAACTACACTGACGCCACTGGGGAGGTCGGCGCGCAGCACCCAGTCGTAACCGATGTCCCACAGATGCGGCCCCAGGACCGATCCCTGTGGGACACCGCACGACATCTCTCGCCGGTTCCACACTCCCTGGTGACCGGGGTAGATGACGGCCCTGTCCGTCAGATAGGCCTCGACCACACGACAGAGGTAGGTCGGCATCCGGTGGTACCGGAGTGCCTCCCTTATGCAACTCCAGGGCAGGGTGTTGAAGGCGTTGGCGATGTCGAGAGACACCGCCAAGACGACCCCACCCCGGGCCACAGCATCCCCCGTCGTGAGGGCCCGTACGCGCATGATGGCGTCCACCGTAGAGCGCCCTCTGCGGAAACCAAACTGGCTCTCCGCCAAGTCCGGCCCCACCCGCACCAGCCGCCCGACGAGGCGGTTTGCAATTACTCTTTCAAAGAGCTTGCCCACCTCGTCGAGCAGCACGATGTTGCCCTTATTCCTAGTGTTAACATTGTGAATATCACTGTTTTTAGTGTATAAGTGTATATTTTGCCTAATATATAAGATGTTGGCGAAGATGAATTGTGATGCCACCGTGAGAATACCAATATCTTTAAAAAAATCTCTCAGAGAAACTCTGGCACCTAGCTGGTAAATTGCTCGAACAGCTCGTTTTTGTAGGACAAATATATTTTGAATATCAGCAGTACCCCACAGCAGAATACCGTAGGACATAACGCTATGAAAATAACTAAAATAGACTAGCCGAGCAGTATCAACGTCAGTGTATTGTCTTACTTTTCTGACGGCGTAAGCGGCCGAACTGAGCCTCCCCGCTACGCTCGATATATGTGGGCCCCACTGAAGTTTGGCATCTACTGTTATCCCCAGAAAAACTGCCGAGTTTACAGTTTCAAGCACTTCTTTATCTAAGACGATGTTGGGTCCTAGATTTCTGACATTCGGTAAGGCAAACTTTACACATTTCGTTTTCTTGGCATTGAGAACTAGGTTATTTGTCGTAAACCAATCCGTTACCATTGAGAGTGCACTGTTTACATCGTCAAAATCTTGCCTATTCCTGTCTACTTTAAAAATAAGAGAGGTATCATCTGCAAACAGTACAACTTCACAGACACCCTTTAAATAGAATGGTAAGTCATTGATATACACTAAGAACAAGAATGGACCCAGTATGGAGCCTTGAGGTACACCTAACTGAACTGGTAGCCCAGAAGATTTCACACCATTAACATCTACACATTGGAACATATTCTGTAAATAAGAATTTATAACGTTCAGAGCTTCGTTTTGCACACCGTAATGACGAAGTTTACGCAAAAGCGTGCCATGGTGCACGCAATCAAAGGAGGAGAGATCACAGAGGAGAGATCACAGAAAACCCCAATAGCATTTTGCGAGTTCTCCCATACATTAAATATGTGTTTCAGCAGAGCAACACCCGCATCTGTAGTCGAACGACCTTTAGTAAAGCCATATTGTTCATTATGAAGGAGGCTATTTAAATTAAAATGTCTTAGTAACTGCTTGAGAATTAACTTTTCAAATATTTTGCTAAATGCAGGTAGGATAGAAATAGGTCTGAAATTGCCAACGTCATTTTTACTACCTGACTTAAATAATGGTATGACTTTACTACTCTTCATGAGGTCAGGAAAAGTTCCTAGATCAACACATTTATTAAAAGTAACAGCAAGATAGGGGGCTACAATGTCTATTATATTACTTAAAAGTTTAATGGAGATGCCCCAGTAATCACCAGTGTTTTTAGACTTGAGTGTGTTAAAAACATTAACTACATCACGAGGCGTTACATGTTCGAAGCTAAATAAGCGACTACTTTTAGACACACTACCGTGCAAAAGGTTCTCAGCTTTAGACGGGGACGAATTTAAGGAGCGAGTCGTAGTTATAGGAATGTTGGCAAAAAACTCATTAAATGCCTCAGCTACGTCAGCTGCTTTATTAACTAATTTGTGGTCAACCATAATCTCAAGTTGTTTATCTTGTTTCACCGATTTACCCGTTTCATTGTTAATAATTTTCCAAGTGGTTTTTACTTTATTATTGGAATTTTTAATTGTATCGCTTAAAAATTTAGATTTAGCAAAAGCACTAACCTTTTTAAATAATTTTGAATAATTTTTGACATATTCTAGGAAAGGAGTATCAAACCTGTATTTTTTCAAACCATACAACTCGTATAGTCTCGCTCTACTTTTATAAATACCCGGAGTGGCCCATTGGTTAAAACCAACGGAGGTGCCATTAAAGTTAATAGTTTTGGTCTTGAAAGTTGATAGGTACTCTTTTTGCACAACATCAAAAAGGGCTCCATATATTTCATTAGGATTCTCGTGTTCTACTATAGATGGAGTAATTTTATGAGCTATACTATTTTTAAACTTATTGCAACGACTAGCTGTATAAGGCCTGCATTCTATTTTATGCGGCTTTTTATTTAATGGCATGGGGAAGCTAGATAATAAACCACAGTGGTCAGACGTTAAGTCACTTAACACTAATTTATTTTTGGCATCACAATCACTAAATATATTATCAAGACAAGTTGACGAAGATGCCGTGATCCTAGTAGGTTCAAAAAACAAGTTAATTAAATTATAAGACCTAAATAGATTAAGAAGTCTAATACTTAATGGAGTAACATCTAAAATATTAACATTAAAATCTCCACATAAAATAATACTTTTATTACTTGCTTTTAACCTATTAAGTGAATCCTCCATTACGGATTCGAAACGAATAAAATCACCAGAGGGGGGTCTATAAACACAAATTATAATGTATCGCTCGAGTTCAACACAAGACAACTCAATAGTGCGCTCGATAGAGAGATTAACTAAATCAAAACGTTGTTTACATTTCAACTTGTTTGAAACAAGAACTAAAGAGCCACCGCGAATAGCGCTTTTCCTTACAAACGCACTTTGTACAGTAAAATTATCATCATTGATAAATACTACTTCATGTTCTTTCAACCAGTGTTCAGTTAAACATAACACCTGAACATCATAGTTCTCCATAAATAAACTTAACTCTAGCTCTTTGCCGGACAGACCCTGCATATTTTGATGTACAACATTCAAAGTATGCGGCTCACCCGTTGTCGCACCTAATAGTTTGTGTAAATTGTCTAAAAGATTAACTTTGTAAACCACCAGGCTTTGTAGCCATTTTAAAAGAAATAGGAAAGGCATGTAGAAACTGTGTACCTGCTGTACCCAAAAGTCTGATTAAGTTACTTTTTTATAACATTTAAATAGTTTATATATACATCTAATTAATATCTACAAATATTAACAATTATTTTCATTCAAACTCGGATTTCTTGTATAAAAAGAAAGTTACCAAATATTAAAATTAGAATAAGGGATATCGTACAGCAATGTTTTGTTTAACTTTCATGTTATGTGTTTAGTCCTTAAGTTTAAATAATTCTATTAAAACTGATTTTTTTGTGCCAACATTTTGATTTTTTTATTATTTTGATTTTTTGTACATTAGTTCCTAAGCATTCACGTGAACATTTAGTCCATTTTTATTTAAAAAAAACTAAACTACATAATTAGAATAAGGAATATCGTATGGCAATATTTATAGTTTTATGTTAAACTCATGTCACTTAGTCATTAATTATAGAATCTATGCATCCACGACGTTCCTACTTGATCAATACCAAAAAAATGTGAAGACAAGCAGGTATAAGTAAATTTTACTTGTTTAAATCTTTTATATCCTATGTAGATCCAAAGTTCCTAATTAATTTAAGTAATTACCAAAAATATGTGAACACAACAGAAAATATTTTATATTATGAAGATATTTTAAATTTGATTGTAAATGAAAAATGTTTTGTTTCAGTACAAATTACATGTAAAAAGAAAAAGTGTGATATTTTTTATTAATACTTTTGATTATTAAACTTGTTATGAACACCGCTTATGTTTCAATTTAGTCACGATGACATTTCCTTTAAAGTCACTGTCACAATTTTATATTCCAAGTTATAGGCTGTAAAGTGGATTTTTTTACTAGTAATGGTATATTTTGGGATGAAATATAATAGAATATGATACTCATTTTCATTTGAAATAGTTTGATTTCATTTTCAAGGTGCTAAATTAACTACAAAGTTAAAAATATAAGTCGCACTGACCTAAAACGTGACGAAAATATTTTAATATGTGATTTAAAGCTAGAAATATATTTCACATCTATGTTTGCCGTTGTACGCACAAAGGCTTTAAAATTCGCTTACTGTCTTTTCAACAGATCGTCTAGCTTGCTGTTTGGCTCCATGTTCAACTGCTGCACTGGTCGGTCGCTCAGCTGCCTTGAACAACTTGGTCCCACCTCCTCTCCTTTTTTGTCTTCTGCACGCATACTCGATGCCGATGGAGATCTGTCTTGAGCTGTTGGTTGTTCACCTGTTGACAGGCTTCCTGTTTTCATGAACCGCAGCTGATACTGTTGGTTGATCAACGCCTTGGTTGACTCATACACCGTCCTTGTTTTCTCGTACTCTCGATCGATAAAATAAGGATCAGTCTTACTTACCTCCCCCTCAATCCGCTCATGATTAATTTGGTAGTCATTCCAATAACTCTCCAAAGTGTTAAGCTTCCGCTTAAAGGAATCTACTGTTTTCCTATCAGCACTGTCCTTCTTCAAGTTAATGCCAAGTTTTATGATGCTATCATAGATCATTGAATGCGTTTCAATGAGTTCTGACATTGTTATGGGATGTTAAACTGCAGTCCTTACTGACAAAAAATAAGGAAATTTATTACGTGTTTTCTCCGCTGCTAGTCTTCAGCCCTTGCTGCTACTTCCCTGTTCTTCTCCAATGTTCGCTCCGACTGCTCCACGACGTACACACACTGTTGTTTGTTACGATAGTTCGGATCTCGCACACCAAAATTCCGAATTTCCAAAATTACGCGACGCGTGATCCGATCCGGCTCGAAGGACCAAAAATATGTCGGGGTACGTAGCAAGGTGAACAATTTTCGGATAAATTAAGAACACCAGATACTTGGCTACTATTTATTGGTCTGAAGACTCAGTCTCAAAGCTTCTCACAAAAAAAAACATAAATTCGTTAATCCTATACTAATTGACGGAGATTTTTAACACCGACTTACAGAAATGTGACGTAATGTAACAACGCCATCTAGTTATAAAAAATAGAACTAATTTCTAAAAAATACTTTTAGTTGCACCAAATTAATGCGAACATACCGCCCACCAAGGACATTATGATATGTCCTTCATTACAAAAAACCGCCCACCATGAGGTCAGGGGCTCAAACTAGAATAAATCAAGTGTGCAACGACAAGTAATGACCAAAAAAACTTACAATATCTGTGGACTGTATAAAATTATCTAACTTACAGACAATGCGTTATGGACTGTATAAACTTATCTAACTTTATGACAACTTACAAAAAACATTGCTTTAACAAAACTTAACATGTATAAGGTTTACTTTACTTTGCAATCGGCAGACTGCACAATTTTGACGTAGGTCGTTTAATCGACGATCCATTACACTTGAGAGTCACTACTCGAGTAACTTTATCCAAACCAGGGTGTTTTTCTATGACCTTACCCAAAAGCCAACGGGCAGGAGGTAAATTATCCTCCTTGACTAATACGACATCTCCGATACATGGTTCTGGAATATTTTTTGTCCATTTATAGCGTTGTAATAAATGAACCAAGTACTCATCTGACCATCGTTTCCAAAAATCTTGCAACATGCGTTGTGTCACCTGCCAACGTCTCAGGTTGCTGAGGTTAGAATTCTCATAATTACGTTCAGGCACTGCTATCAGAGGTTCACCTATCAAGAAATGACCTGGTGTTAAAGGAGTGGGATCTATGGACGTGTCAGGCAACATTGTTAACGGCCTGGAATTAAGACACGCTTCTACCTGGGACAAAAGTGTTGATATTTCTTCGAACGTGAGTGTGGAATTACCGATCACGCGTTTTAGGTGGAATTTGGTTGATTTCACCCCAGCCTCCCACAAGCCACCGAAATTAGGGGAATGAGGCGGAATGAAATGCCAAGAAGTGCTGTTGTTACCTAACCACTCTCTAATCTCTACAGCCACGGAAGATTTTTCCGCAGCGACTAAATGCCGAAGCTCCTTGGAAGCGCCAACAAAATTCGTTCCATTGTCGCTCCAAATGTCACTGACAAAACCTCGCCGAGCCACAAACCTTCTAAAGCCAGCGATGAAACCCTGCGACGTCAAATCACTGACTGCTTCTAAATGAATAGCCTTGGTCACCATGCATACAAAGACGCAAATGTACCCTTTGTATGATTGGTGACCTCGGCCCTTTGACGTTCGGATGCTGATGGGTCCAGCAAAATCCACTCCACTCTTTAGGAATGGTCTTGCCGGAATGACTCGACTAGACGGCAACTGACCCATCAGTGGGGTTTGAATAGGTGCAGAGTACCGCCTGCACTTTACACATTTGTGTATATGGGCTTTGACCTTTGGTTTGGCAGAAAGGATCCAATACCGAGTACGCAGATGGCTCAGCATTAGTGTTGGTCCCCCATGTAATGTCCTCTTATGGGCTTCATCAATCACTAGGTTGGTGAATTGACTGTCATGTGGGAGGATGATGGGGTGTTTGACAGTCTCATCTACATTAGCATTATGAATGCGTCCACTGACGCGGAGAATGCCTTCATCATCGATGACTGGACAGAGACTTTTAAGCTTGCTTTTCGCTTTCACGCTTCCTGTTTTTCTGATATCTTTCATTTCTTCGGGAAACTCTTGATTCTGAACAAGTTTTATACACGTTTTTGTTGCTTCTTGTATTTCTTCCTTGGTAAGATACCTTTAGAATCTCTTTTTTTCTTGTGATTGTCTCTTCCAACTCAAAACTCTTCTGCAGTACGCTACAACCCGAACTAACCTTTGTAACGATGAAAACTTTGTCCAGAGAATATCCTCCTGAAGAGGTTCAGTTACAACGTGAACCTTGACTGATCTTTGCTCCGTGTTGGTCATAATTGACTTTGGTCTTGTGTACTCTATCGTTTCATCAAGAAGCCATGAGGGTCCTTGATTCCATAGTGAGCTGGATACAAGTTCTTGTGGTGATACACCTCTGGATGCTAAATCTGCAGGGTTATGCGTAGATTGGACATGAGCCCAATGTGAGTTGTCGACGAGAGATAGAATAGTAGATACTCTGTTTCCAACGAAAGTAGTCCAGTGACTGGGATGTTTGCTGATCCATGCCAGAACTACTGACGAGTCAGTCCAGGCGTGTATTTGATGGGGTGCGATTCTCATTACTTCAGCGACTTCGGAAATGAGTTCAGAAAGCAACACGGCCCCCATCAGCTCCAGACGCGGAATTGACTGCTGCTTGACTGGTGCAACCTTAGTACGAGAGGTGATTAAACTAACATGAATAGTTTTGTGAGCATCGATGACTCTAATATATATCACGGCGGCATAAGCAGCAATCGACGCGTCGCAAAATCCATGTAATTCTACCAATAGATCGTCAGATTTTGTGTTAACCCATCTGGGGATGCTGAACTTGTTCGTCTGTACAAGGCTTTGACGGTAAGTTTCCCATTCCGATAGAAGTTCTGGAGTTAATTCTTCATCCCATTCTAGACCAGCAAGCCACAGCTTCTGAATGAAGATCTTGGAGGTAACAATGCAAGGTGCCACCCAGCCAAGCGGATCGAACAGGCGTGCGATATCAGATATTACCTTTCTCTTGGTGATTGGGGTCTGCTGTGGATCAAGTTGCACTGAATATTTAAATTCATCACTTTCACGATTCCAAGAAATTCCTAGAATTTTTATAACTGCGTCCAACTTGATATCCTTTCCCTGCTCCTCTTCCTCATTCTGTCTTGCTTTTGTTACCGTATATTCTTGAATTTTCTTGTTTAATTCATTGCAGCTGCTAACCCATTTCTGCAGTTGAAACTGACCTTTGGTAAGTAACTCTGTTAATTTTCTATGTATGTGTAAACCTTGGTCAACTGTCTGACAACCTGTCATTAAATCATCCACATAAAACTCATTTTTTATGATTTCAGATATTTCAGGATGACTTCCGCCTTCATCAACTGCCACCTGCTGCAAGGATTTCACTGCGAGGTAAGGAGCCGCTGCTGTACCAAACGTAACTCTTACTAATTTATATTCTTTTATTTCAGATGCTGGATCATCGCGCCACACTACTCGTTGAAAGTCTGCATGTTCAGGAGAAACCTTCACCTGTCTGTACATTTTTATGATGTCAGCACAGAGACTTATGGGATGCATTCTCCATCTCATAATGATGTGACGTAATGGAGGTTGCAACATTGGACCAACCATAAGATCGTCGTTCAGAGACACTCCATTTAATCCTTTCATTGAGGCGTCGAACACTATTCGAACCTTGGTTGTAGATTTGTCTTCACGTATCACGGCGTGATGCGGCAGATAGCATGCTGTACTCTTGTTACTCTCATCACCGTGTACAGGCTCCATATGACCAAGGTCGATGTATTCTTGGAACACATCTGAATATCGAGCTTTAATTGTCGGATTCTTCTTGAATTTATTTTCAAGAAGATGAAATCTTTTGATTGCGAGGTCTTTCGAACTCCCATATTTACACTGTGGATCTTGATCGCGAAAAGGAAGATTAACCACATAGCGACCTTCCTCATCACGGCATGTAGTTTTTGCGTAAATATCCTCACACCGTTGCTCTTCATCAGAAAGGATTTTCTTATCAGGGATAGTAGACTCTACTTCCCAGAACTGTCGCAACAGTGCGTTGTCATCAGCCTGATCTGAGCTGCTATGAATGACGTGATGACAATGTATGGAGTCACGGTTTGACGATATCTGTCCAGAAAGGATCCAACCTAGGGCAGTTTTCTGAGCTACCGGTAAGTTTGGTGGACCTTGAATTAAACCATCTCTAAGAACTTGACCATATATTTCCGCACCAAGTAAGAGGTCTATCTTTCTTGGCGTATGGAACTCTGGGTCAGCTAAAGGTATCCCCTTTAGCTCGGGCCAATAGGATTGGTCTAATTTTTCTGAGGGTAAAAGCGACGTAATGGTACCTAATACAAAAGCATGCACTTGGACACTAAAATTTGGATCTAAGCGTGAGTGAATAGTCATAGTGACTGTAAACTTGGAAGCAAACGCACTTCTCTCACCGCCTATTCCAGATATGACCGACTTGGTCGGCTTCTTCTTTAGTCCGAGTAGCTGCACTGCTGATTCTGCTATGAATGATGCCTGAGATCCCTGATCCAAAAGCACTCTCAGCAGTTGTGTAGAGCCACTTCTTGTCTGTGCTTCGACAAGAGCAGTAGCCAACAAAACTTGACTAGGTACTGACCCCTTAGAAAAATGTGACACTATATTTGAATTTGATGGTTCGCTCACTGATAACGATGCCTGAACACTAGACACCGCTGATTTAACTTCAGCTGCTGTATTAGAGCTTTTATTAACTACTGTGGAATTTGAGACCGAGTTTGGGTGTAGTAGTGAGTGATGCCTTCGCTTACATATATGACATGACGCATTATTTCGACAAAACTTAATGGAGTGATTTGCATTTAAACAATTATAACATAAGCGCTTGGTTTGTGCAAAGTTATGACGAGATTCGTAACTCTCTTGAGCAAATTTCTTACAATTAGAAATTTTGTGGGTTTCTTTACAGAATGGACAAGTTGTTGCAACGGCCTTATTGTCGGTACTAACTATATGGTGAACCTTTGGTTTGGGTTTACTCGACTGAGTGTCAAAAAATTCGAGCGCACGAAATCTGGCTTCCAAAAAATCTCTAAACTCCGAAAGCACAGGTAATTCATCCTTGGAGCTAATTTTAGTCTCCCATTGCTTTCGTGATTCAGAATCAAGTTTGGAACTAATTAAGAAAATGATTATGATGTCCCACGTGCTAACGTCGATCCCGAGATTTTTTAGACCATTTAGACATTCCATTGTGGTATCCAATAAGCCCTTAATACTATTTGAGCATTCTGTTACATTAGTCTGACTTAATAAGCGCTTTAATAAGCAATTTGATAGAAATCTTTTATTGTTATATCTACTCTGTAGCAATGACCAACATTCTTTGTAATTGTCTGACGTAACCGCAATATGTATGACAAGTTGATCTGCTTCTCCCGATAATAGGCCCTTTAAATAATGCAATTTTTGCACGTCTTCTAAACTACCGTTATTATGTATTAAAGATGTAAATAAATCTTTAAATGTTGTCCACTCTGCATAGTTGCCCGAAAACTTTGGAATGTTTATCTTTGGTAATCTAACATTATTTGATATTGCGTAGTCGACATTTGTTTTTGGGCTTCGATCTGAATTACAATCGCTATAAGTGTTTAAAACTTCTTTTAATTGCGTTTTGTGGAAAATGTAAGTTTCTTCAGTGGTATCATAATCATCATTCACAAAATACTTATGAGATTCTCGCTGAGCGTCTGTAGCATTCTGTATTATATTTTTATGAGTTGACGAGAAACCATTCCATAGAGCTTCAAGTGCTTCTAATCTAGTCTCTACGTACGTTTTAGTCAATCTGTCCTTAGGAGATTTTTTAAAGTTTACTTGAGCCTTTTCAATAAGAAGCTTGTTATTATTTTGTAATTTAAACATAGCCTCCATATTTATTAATGTTATATAGGCCGTGAGAAGATACCAATATGATTTTATTAATTTGACAAAATAAAATTTCTACTAAAACTACCATAAGATACCACCAACAACAAATATGCAACGATAAATTATTTAAACTCAGTTAGAAACAATTTTTATACCAAAGACAAAATTCAATTTTTTACAATTGGTTCAAATATTGCGTTATTGCACAACAATGCGCAGATTGGTACACAAAATATCACAAGTACACTTTATCATAACTTATGAATAAAGTCTAATAAAGTCCAAATAAAATCTACTAAAATCCAATTAAACTTTTTCAGACGAAATTTTCTATCTTCAGAAAACCCGACTTGCAAATATGTAACAATAAATGTACTCACGATTTTTTCTTCAACAAACCGCACTTCACTAGCACTGTATTCACTCCACTGCGTCACCAAGATGTTGAGCCCCAAGCGTCAACTGTCGCGCTGGTGACCTCAACTAACTCCGCCCTGCGCCTCACTCAGATGGTGATGCCGATATCCAGACCGCCCTGCTCCGCCCAGACTCCGCTGGTGTCAAACTCCGCCCTGCACCCTGCGCCTCCGTCTGGTGCTGGTCCTCGCCAGCTGCGCTGCAGCAGCACTGGTCACTTCACTGTGCACACCAGCTTGGGTGTGACAAACACAAACACTATCTGGATCTCACTTATCCGGCTCGACTGGACCATGAACAAATTTCGGATAAATTAAGAACACCAGATACTTGGCTACTATTTATTGGTCTGAAGACTCAGTCTCAAAGCTTCTCACAAAAAAAAACATAAATTCGTTAATCCTATACTAATTGACGGAGATTTTTAACACCGACTTACAGAAATGTGACGTAATGTAACAACGCCATCTAGTTATAAAAAATAGAACTAATTTCTAAAAAATACTTTTAGTTGCACCAAATTAATGCGAACACAAGGCGTCGGTGTTTTTGAGGAGAAACTAATATTAATGTTGAACACTATTTATTGATTCAATCTCAAACTGTTATTAATGTTAAAATGTTAATGGAATGTTGATGAATACATCCGGCTGTCGCGGTAGACAACAGTGCATTGAATCTAATATAAATTAATAAGTAATACAATTAGGTCAACTCGTCACGCCGATATTGCTAACTAAGGTGTTCGGTGAAAACACCGAACACAGGTCATTCATTAAATAATAATAACACTTTCAAAATTTTACACACTTGTGATAAAGGATTTAAAATGTCAGTATTAGAGAGTTTAGAAATTGTTAAAAATAATACAGCGAACGTTACACTGTTGAACGAATTAAATACCAGTATTTCAAGGTCGCCTTTGTTGCGATTGTTCGCCTCTTATCGCGCTTATCGCACTGATAACGATCCTAGCCAATCAGCGCCAAGCAACAATCCTTTATAAGTGGGGATGACGGGCGATTTGATTCACTTCACTTGGATTAGCCCAGTGGCCGATCCACTGCTCTGTTTTTCACGCGATGCGAGTAGTGATTTCTCGCGCGGACCGCAACCGTTTTTTACACGTTTTCTCTGTGTCTGTGCAGGAACCCGCCGGTGCCTGTGCAAACACAGAGAAAGCAGCCCCGGGCTGCCCGGCGCGTACGCGTCGTCGCGGTCGCGGAGGGCCACTAACTCCTACAGATGCCGAACCCCGGCTAGCGTGGCTCGCTCGGCCGCGATGCCGGGGCCGAGGAGGTGCGTCCGGCGTTGGACCGGGCAACGTCATTGCCTAATCTAGGCGAAGTGTTGCCCGGTGCGCCGCCGTCCGGACTACCGAAGCCGGTTAAGAGCCGGAAAAAGAAGGAGGGAAGGAGAGAGGGGGGATCGGGGACCGCTGTTGCGGCCGGCACACCGACGTCATTGGCGCCTGCGCGCGTTGCGCCTACGCCGCCGAAGAGCCGGCAGCACGCGGTCTCCATCCACCCAGCCGCATTTCATCCGGTGCCCATACAGGCCCCGGGGCCAGCTGTGACCCAAAGTCGCGCGCCGTATGCGCGCGCCGCTGCCCCGCTGGCACATGCCCCGCGCCCGCCCCACCCGCAGCGCCTGCCGCGCGGCACGCCACGCCGCACGCGCGCCCCGCGCCACCCGCGCAGGCCTCTGTGCCGCCCGCGCGCACCCGCGCGCCCCCCGCCCGCACCGCGGCTCCACCACCGCGGTTCGTCTCGCCGCCGCAAGCCCTGCGCCTGGCCGTCCCAGCCTCCCACCCCTCGCTGGCGGGACCGGCGCTGGCGGGACCGGCGCTGGCTGAGCGGGAGCAACCTGCAGGCGTAGGCCACTTTAGGCCGCCTGCAGCTGCAACCACGGTGCCCGCTTCGCCGGCACCTCGGCGTACGACTCGCCAGCGATGTTGTCGGCATGCTCCTCATGCGTGGGGTCGAGCATGTCGCTGACATCGGTGGACTCGGCCGCCTCCGGTCGCGGGAACGTGTCTAGAGACACGACTCCGCGATCCGGGGGGCGCCCCGCCACCGGACGCGAGGAAGCCGCTGGCGACACGCCTATGTCGCCGGCCTCACCGACGCCGTCACTGGACTTCGGCTTCGAGTTTCGGCTCGATCCTAAGCCGCAGCGACGGCACAGAAACTCGGGCGAGACCGCGTCCGAGGTAGCGAAAAGGTACTGCCCTGACTCGCCGCGGCCACAGCGCGATAGCGCGCCGCGGGGTCGGGAGGTACCAATGTCGCCTACCTTTGCTGACGCGGCCCGCCATACGCCGCCACCATCACCGAACAAAGCAGGGGTAAGCTATAAAAACACTACCCCTGCCCCCACCGACACTACTGCCCCCTCTGCTGCCGCTCCCGGCGCCGCGACGCCGGCAAACAAGCCGCCGTCAACAAAGCAACAGCCGGGCAGAAACACCAAAAATGAGAAGTTCCCACCGCTGGTAGCTGAGAAGCTGCCTAACTGGGCCACCCACTTCCGGGCCCTGGCGGGGGAATTGGGCCGGCCACCTAATGCTCGTCCGTACGGGACCGGGGTGAGATTCACCCCGGACACCGAAGACGAGTATCGGCTGATCCAAAGGTACCTGACGGGCCTGGAAAAGGAAAGCGGGGTGTCCTGGTTCGCGATGCTCGCTACCAGCAGAGAAGAACCTTAAGATCGCCATCAGGGACCTACCGGTGGATACGGACCCGAAGGAGATCGAGGAAGAACTCCGGGAGATGGGGTACCAGCCGGAGTATGTGCGCCACATAAAAGGCGCGCAGGGACGACCCGGATGTGTATTCCACGCCATACTAAAGAGGACCCCGGACGACCGATCCATTTATGACACCGACACATTCATGTTGATGCGTGGTGTCAGGATCGAGGCTTGGCGAGGGAAGCGTGGGCCTGCACAGTGCCACCGGTGCCAGCGACAAAGAGGTTCGCCCACAAGGTGCCAGGCGCCGCGCCGGTCGCACCTAGCGCCAACACTACGGCGCGTCGGAATGTGGCAACAAAAGCCACAGGTGCATCGGCTAGCGGCGCAAACACCGTAAATACTGAAGTTAGCGCGACAAGAGTCGCGCTTTAAAGGAAGGACTTCACAACCTGTGCGATCCAACTATTGATGGACCTCATCAAGGCCATCAGGCCGGGTCAGTATGTGGAGACAGTTATCCTTGACGGTCTGGCAAAGTCAAAGTCATTTATCTAAAAATACTACCCATTTGAAGTAAACTTTTAATACAAAAACAATAAAAACAGAAATTATTTTTTTTTAATAAATCCAAGAAAAAATATCGAAATTCAAATCATACGCACCCTACTAAATGCACGGAATTTATCAATGAATTAGATACGTTCCTTTGCGGCCGATAGGTACTCGCCGCACTTGCCGTCGGCTTCTTTGATATCACCAGGCGCTTGAGCCGCCGCCGCCGCGCCGGAGCTGCTCGCTCGCGCATCCCCCCGCCCGCCCGCGTCCCGAGCTTCAGTCACCTGCGATTAGTCACGGCGGCGTGACGTCGCGCTGTTTGTTTCCACGTATGCATCGTACACCCGGTCATATTTGTCGTATCTAAACATGTACGAATATTCTAACGTAGAGTATCTTGTTTGGTGAAAACAGCCAGTGCAAGGCGAATGTACGCAGAAGAAGAAAATCTTCAGTCGCTGCGAAGGAACGGTATCCGTTCTCCTCAAATTCCCCCTCGGACCCCGCATGGAGTTTTGTCACTGGGTGCAGAACCGTTCTGTCATTGACACCATGTTGCAAGACGTTCCTGATCCCTATCTGCAAGACATGTACTTCCAGCATGACGGATGTCCAGCTCACTACAAACGATCTGTGCGCGCGTATCTCGATGGTCAATTTGGTGATAAGTGGATAGGTCGCGGTGCACCTGTGAACTGGCGGCCGAGGTCACCAGACCTACATAACACCCCTTGACTTTTATTTGTGGGCCGACCTAAAACGTTTAGTCTGACGTTTAGTGTATACCGAAGAAGCTCAAAGCGTTAGTGATTTAAAACAGCGAATAATTTAAAACGCTTTTAATGTTTTGAAAAGTGATAGAGACACGCCTCGAAGTTTACCAAACAATATGCAAAGACGTGCTAGTTTATGTTTAGAACGAAACATTTTGAACAATAATTACCTACTGCGATATCGCTAAAAAGGTAGGTACAGACCTAAGTTATTTTTTTGTAAAATGCGCGCAATGCGCGTGCGCGTCTGTCGGTCGTGTCGCCCGCGCGCGAGTACCGCTCAGCTGCTCGGCTCTCGTACGTGAACCCCGGTAAGTGAACTCTCACGCACACATCAAGTTTCTATGTACGTGTGTGTGCGTAGGCGCGCCGACGTTACTTAGCAACGGGTCGACCGAACAACATTCTGTCAATGTTCTCGCTCCCGCATGTATGCACGTCCTTTTCATTTTGAATGAAGTACAGTCGAGTATTCTTGCTTATTCAAGTATTTATTGTTTCGAATTATTTAAAAAAGATTACTTAGATTCTTTTAAAAGTTCGTTCCGAGTCTGTTACTGTTTTCGTTTTATTTGTAAGGATAGGTTTACTTATTATTTTATCTTTTTAATTGGTAAATTGGTGGGGTTTTTATATGTACTTACGTAAGTATTTGTTGTGTTTTATTATTTTAGGTAGGTTAAGTTTTCTTACTTGTGTTAAGTTATTACCTATTTACTACTTATTCTTTTGGTGTGAGGCTTATTTGGTCAATTGGGTATTTGTATTGTATGTTTGAGAATTTTTGGGTATTGTGTTCATTTTATTTGTAGATCAGGTTTATCTTAGTTTATTAGTAAGTGGACTATAAACATTATTGCGTTGATTTTGGAAACGTTTTCAACACGACTGTACCATGCGAGGGGCGGCCGCTTACTAGGTTTCTACGCAAAAGAAATGTGCGTGCGTTTCGCTCGCACACACGTACAACTATCATTCATGCGCCATCGCAGCCTACGCCGTTTACTATCTCCTATTTTGGCTATTATTCGTTTTTACGCACGGGCCGTAGGATGGATAGTTTTCATGATTTTTGAAGGAAATTCCGAACCTGTACAATCTCAATGATACTAAGCAAATATTCTCGGGTATGGCTTCTGTTCCACTTACACAACACACCTGATTATGCTCTAGACGGTAAAAAATGTCATCCGGTATATGGCACTTTTGAACGTCAAACAAAGAAATAGAATTGTTTCTAGTTGCCCCTTCCAAAAGGTAGTTTTCGTATGGAGAAGAATGGGCAAGAAACTCCATCGTTACTCTTTTAAAAATGTTTTACAATATTTTGTATACATTAATTATATAATTATATGTGAAGACGATGCACCTACAATAAGATTACTGTACAACGAAAGGTAAAAAGAATTATAAATGGAGCAATAATGAATAAATTAATTACCAGATACATGGTGCTCACATATTTACAATGATTGTAAAAGTATACGATATTACAAAAGTCCTAACATTGTTACAAGTAGTACTAATAAGTCAGTGCGTGAGTTTAAGTAATGACAGACTGTAAAAGTCTATGACATACAAATAATAAATAAAAAAAACTAAATTAGCTATCAGTTTGATTTTGTCCAGACACTAAATCATCCTATAGAGCAAGACCAGCATGTTTCCAAGCATTCTTATCTTGGATATAATCCTCTAATTTGTAATAAGCTTGTTTACAAAGTGTACTTTTTATATGAGTTTTAAATTTTCTTTCATTTAATTGCAATATATCACAAGGTATTTTGTTATAGCATTTAACGCAGTACCCCATAAAAGATGTTTGTACTTTAGCTAATCTGAAAAATGGTTGATCTATTTAATCTTTATTTCTAGTATTAAAATTATGCATTATGTATTATTTTATTATTAGTATTATCACTTATTTTATTAAAAAGATTTAAGTTTTTTCTTACATACATAATATTCTCATAAATGAATTGGCAAGGTACCGTCATGATATTAATCTTTTTAAATAGTTCTCTGAGAGATTCGCGGTGACATAGATTATAAATGGCTCTGACAGCTCTTTTTTGCAAAATAAAAATGGATTCAATATCAGCAGCCCGACCCCACAGTAAAATGCCATACGACATAAAGCATACGCCATATGCTGTGGAAGTAACTGAAATTGATAAATACCACTACCACTGTGACATATCCACACACCTTTCACCACTCCTCATGCACACTCCCACACACTCACTCTCACTGTACACTTAGCAATGCTTAGATGGTGCTAGCATTTCACTACTCACTTTGTATGTTTGTTTCTGCTGCATATTGTATGGTTATTAAATTGTAAATCCGTAATTGGCTGTAAGACTAGTTTATATATTCTAAGTTATTATCTCAAAGAGCTGTGGATTTTGTAATAATAAATAAATAAATAATAAATAAATAAAATAGACCAAACGCACGGTTTCTACATTTGTTAACTGTCTTATCTTTCTAACAGCATAAGCGGCCGAGCTTAACCGCCCCGCAAGAGATTTTATATGAGGTCCCCATTGTAATTTCTCGTCTAGCGTGATTCCCAAGAAAACTGTTTGATTAATAAACTCCAGTTTTTCTCCATTCAATATGATGTCACATTCGCTACTTCTAACATTAGGTAATTTAAATCGAATGCATTTGGTTTTTTTTTCATTAAGTACCATATTATTTACCGTCGATTTATTTTAAAAATCAATGATGTGTCATCTGCAATAACACCATCTTCGGTTGATTTAGAAGTAATTGGGGTAAATCATTAATATAAACAAAAAAGAGGAATGGACCTAATATCGAGCCTTGAGGAACGCCCATTGCCATTTCAGACCCCAATGAGTTTACGCCGTTTACGCCGTTTACTTGAACTTGAACTTTTCTTTCTTTCAGATATGATCTTAGTAAATCAAGAGCTGTATTCCTAACCCCATAGTGCTCTAGTTTCAACAGAAGTGTATCATGGTCGACGCAAACGAACGCCTTCGAGAGGTCGCAAAAGATTCCAGTGGCATCTTGTCCTTCCTCCCAGGCGTTAAAAATGTTCTTTATTAGGGTGACACCGGCGTCAGTGGTACAACGCCCTATGGTGAAACCGTACTGATGTTCATGAAAGATGGAATTTTTATTAAAGTGACGTAACATTTGATTGAGCATCAACTTTTCAAACATCTTACTGAGAACTGGCAGAATTGACACATGCCTATAATTGTTGGGTTCTTTACTATCACCGGATTTGAACAAAGGAACTACTTTACTGTGTTTCATGAGATCCGGAAAGACTCCTTGGTCTACACTGGTGTTAAATATGAAAGCTAAATAGGGCGCAATGGTTTCGATGATAGATCTACAGACTTTTACAGACATTCCCCATAGATCTTCTGTTGATTTAATTTTAAGATCTTTAAAAGCTCTTAGGGCCGACATCGAGTGGTCGCCCCGGGTGAAATACCTGGGGGTCACCATCGATCGTCGGCTCGCGATGGGGCAATTTGTCCGCAACGTAGTCGCGCAGGGTAGGGTTGCCCGCAACCTACTCCGTTCTATGCTCTCATCCCGCATCCCGGCGCGCGTAAACTGGGCGTGTACAAGCTCTATGTACGCCCCATAGGGACACCGCAAGCAGTTCCGCACGCAACAGAACTATACGTTGCGGACTATCGTTGACGCCCCTCGTTTCGTGAGGAACGATATCATCCACCGGGACCTCGGGATTGAGAGCCTGGATGATTTTGTGAGGCGCTTGGCGATGGGAATGTTCGCGCGCGCCGACGCGTCTGGCTGGCCCCATATCAGGCAGATAGCGCCGTTGCATGCGCGCCCTCCCGACGCTAGACCCCTCCCGCGCGACCTGGCTGCGGACATTGCCCCCTCCACACCGGACTGATGCCTCGAGTGAGCCGCACCCAGGTTACACGCGGCCCACCCGATACAATAAGACTCCACATATGTACACACACATATGTTGCGTAGCGTGTGCTAAGTTAATATAGGCATGCTACGCAACTAACATAGACACCCACCACTAAACAGACGCCCATACATAACGCGGGCCGCGACGCACGCAGTCACTGAGCGGTGGTATACTACACTACAAGCCGCTCACACATACATAACAGTTTCTCCCTCAAACCGCAAACGGCTAGATCTGTGACCGGGGCGAGGGAAAACTACACCCTACTCTGTAGGAGCGTCGAGTCGGCATCTCCGTTGCTGGTCGTTACCCGCTGGGCCTCCCCCAGGTAACTAGGCATACTGGCATTAGAGGTTACTCACCTGACGGTGACAGACCGCCGAGATGTCGTGAAGAAAGCGGCGCTATAGATATAGCGTCGTGGCGCGCCTACAGAAAAACACATTGCAACCAGTCACACGGACGCGTTAAATTACGCGTCTGACAACGTGCCAAATCGCCGTCTAAGGCAAACAAAGTGACGGGTCCGCAGTTGCGGGCCACGGTATGGCCTCCGCGGGCAAGGGGCGAAGCCCCGACCCCGCACGCCACGCCCCCTTACGGGGGCGTCACGAACATTCTGTTCGGTGTTCTGTTGATTCACTATGCGTCCAGCGCTCAGTAGAGATGTTATATTAGGGTCATTTTTAGGTAATCATAATATTGAATATATTAGTTTTCGCATATTATGATACCGTACCTGTTACCCATATTAGTCAAATATTAGTGAACTGATTCATTAAAAAAAAAATACAATAGACGCTGATATATTTAGTAACCTATTCCGCTTCACTATTCTTCAAGAGTCATAAAAACCCTGTAAGAAATCGACACGTGTTTCACCTCTCAACGAGGCATCTTCAGGATGACGATTGACCAATTGCAAACCAGAACGCGACGTGTTACCACAGCGAGCGCTGGACGCAGAGTGAATCAACTCTGCGGGATGTCGCTACGTCCTCGTAAGGGGACGTGGCGTGCGGGGTCGGGGCTCCGCCCCTTGCCCGCGGGTGCTTTACCGTGGCCCGCAACTGCGGGCGCGTCACTATGTGTGCCGTATCGGGCTATTGGTATTATCGGACGCGTTAGTTATAACGCGTCCGTGTAAATGGTTGCTCTGAGTGTTTCTGTAGGCGCGCCACGACGCTATGTCTATAGCGCCGCTTTCTTCACGGCATCTCGGCGGTCTGTCACCGCCAGGTGAGACCCCCAGTTTCCTGGGGGAGGCCCAGCGGGTGACGACCAGCGACGGAGATGTCGACTCGACGCTCCTACAGAGTAAAGGTGTAGTTTTCCCTCGCCCCGGTCACAGATCTAGCCGTTCGCGGTTTGAGGGAGAAACTGTAGTGTATGTATGAGCGGCTTGTAGTGTAATGTACCGCCGCTCAGTGGTTGCGTGCGTCGCGGCCCGCGTCGCGCCCGCACGCGTTATATATAGGCGTCTGTGTAGTAATGGGTGTCTGTGTTAGTTACGTAGCATGCCTATATTAACTTAGAACACGCTACGTAACATATGTATGTGTACATTTGTGAAGTCTTATTGTGTCGAGTGACCCGCGTGTAACCTGATTGCGGGTCACTCGAGGCGTCAGTCCGGTGTGGAGGGGGCAATGTCCGCGGCCAGGTCGCGCGGGAGGGGTCTAGCGTCGGGGGGGCGCGCATGCAAGGGCGCAATCTGCCTGACATGGGGCCAGGCAGACGCGTCGGCACGCGCGAACATCCCCTTCGCTAGGCGCCGCACAAACTCATCCAGGCTCTCGATCCCGAGATCCCGGTGGATGACGTCGTTCCTCACGAAACGAGGGGCGTCTACGATAGTCCGCAACGCAAAGTTCTGTTGCGTGCGGAGCTGCTTGCGGTGTCCCTCGCTCGTGAGGGCGAACCACGCCGGGGCGGCGTACGTCAATATTGGGCGCACGTACAGCTTGTACACGCCCAATTTGACGCGCGCCGGGATGCGGGATGAGAGCACAGGTTTGAGCAGGTAGCGGGCGACCTTACCCTACGCGACAATGTTTCGGACATGTTGCCCTATCGTGAGCCGACGATCGATGGTGACCCCCAGGTACTTCACCCGGGGCGACCACTCGATGTCGGCTCTATGTAGTTTCAGTGGTGGTGGGAGGGGCGCGAACCCGGTGATAAGCGCCTGCGTTTTACCCACGTTAACCGAAAGCCGCCACTTCGACAGCCACTCGGGGAGTAAGTCGAGGGCGCGCTGCATTTTGACGGCCGCGTACTTCGCGTTGAGCGATGTAGTAATGTACGCGGCATCATCGGCATACAGCGCGAGCATCGAGTCTGGAGTGGCGGGGATGTCGTCAGTGTAACGTGAGTAACACGCCGGCGACACGCAGCTGCCTTGTGGCACGCCCGCGCGCACGGGGCGGGCGCTAGATAGCGCCCCGTCGACCACCACCCTGAAGGTCCTGTGGGAGAGGAAACTTCAGCCCGAAACCCGAACTGCTCCGGACGTGGCTCGATGTGGGGTTGGAGATGTCGCAGCAGGAGTGCTTCGAACACCTTGGAGACTGTGGGCAACAAGGTGATAGGCCGATAGCTCTCCGGCTTCAAGATATTCTTTCCCGCCTTGGGCAGCATTATGACGCGCCCTTCCTTCCATGAGGCGGGGAAGGCCCCGGTGCGCAGTATCGCCGTAAACAGGCGCGCCAGTGCCGCTACTGCACGGTACGGCAAGTGGCGCAGCGCTGTGTTGGTGATACCGTCTGCACCTGGGGCCTTTCTAGGCTTTGTTTTTAGGATGGCGCGTCTAACTACGCCAGGCGAGAAGAAGATAGGGCTCTCCTCGGGAGCTATCGGCGTTGCGAAGTAGTCTCCCAGGTGTTTCTCGACTGCTGCGACATGTTCGTGCTCGCTAGTCGGGTTCGGCTGGAACTGACGCTCCAGGTGGATGGCGAAGACCTCCGCCCGGTCATCCGCCGTATATTTAAGGGCCCCGCCGCTATCCAATAGTGGTCGCACCGGGGCTGGGGTATTCTTCAGCTGGCGGCAGAGTCTATGTACAGACGGCCAGCTATCTACTGTAGCCTCTATACGTTCCTCCCAGCCCGCGGCGGTGTGGGCCTGTAGCTCGGCCTTGACCTTCTCCGCGAGACGGTTGAGCTGTCTCTTCAACGTTGGGCATCTGAGTTGTTGCCACTGCTTGCGAAGGCGCCTCTTCACGGCGATCATAGTCGTGATATAGGCCGGCAGGGGCGGCAGTAGCCCTCTCCCCTGCGGCATCGTCGTAGTCGCCGCTTCTAAGGCGCTTTGAATGCAGGCAGTGACATCGCCCGCCATCTGGTCCACGTCCGCGGAGGTGACGATAGGCCGAGTAGGCGTGGTGGTGTCTAGAATCTCTCCGAATGCTGTCCAGTCCGTTAATCGACGTGGCGCTAGTGGTTTCAAAGAGGTCGGCATACCCGATAGGACGACGAGTACAGGTTGATGGTCCGACTGTAACTCGTCGTCTATCACTTGTTGGGTGATCTGGCAGTGTAGCCCTCGGTGGACTACGACGTCCAGCACATCAGGCATGTACCGGGCTGCGTCTGGGTAATGGGTCGGCGTCTCCGGCCCGGCCACCGAGTACCCGAAGGCTTCCGCGTCCGCGAAGAGTCGCCTTCCCCCGGTATTCGCCTGCATACTATTCCACGCCGGGTGCTTGCAGTTAAGGTCGCCAGCAAGGATAGTTGCATGTTGGGAGCTATTTACAAGCGCCCGCAACTCAGGTTGGTCGAGGTGGGTCGCGGGCGGCTTGTAACATGCGTAGATGTCGAGGTCCTCGCCGGCGACGTGCAACTGTACACCCAGCGCATACAGCGTGCGAAGCGACGGCAGGGGGAGCTCCTGATGGACGACTCTCCGTCTCACTAGTACCGCCAGACCACGGTAGCGGACTTGCTGAGCCGACCTCTCATCCTTCCTGTAAACATGGTATCCTGGGAACCTGACCCTATCCTCAGGTCCCAGGAGCGTCTCGCTGATAAGCGCCACGTCGATGTTTTGTTCCCGAAGGAGATGGCGGAGGGGGGCGACCTTATCCCGTAGGCCGCGGGCATTCCAGTGTAACATCCTTAACGGTCTATCCATTGTACAGGGTGAGCAGAGTGGCTAGACCGTCAAGGATGACTGTCTCCACATCTTGACCCTGCCTGATGGCCTTAATGAGGTCCATCAAGAGCTGGATCGCACAGGTCGTGAAGTCACTGCGGTTGTACGCTGTAGCAGTTGTCGTACTGGTTGTCTTTTTAATTGCGCCGCTAGCCTGTGGCATTACACCTGTCGACTTAGATGCGACATTCCGACGCGCCGTGGTGTTGGCGCTAGGTGCGGTCGCGGTCGGCGCGGCGCCTGGCGTCTTTTGGGCGAACCTTTTTGGTACCTTGACGGTCCGCTGTGCCGTCATGGCGCTAGTTGTAGGTTCGCCCGTTTTGTTTGATTGCGACACGACCTGTGCGGTGTAGGCAGGGTCGGCCGTAGGGATTTCTTCTTGGGTCGCAGGCGGGGGTGGGTTCTTACCCTTCCCTCCCCGCTTCTTCTTTCTTCTCCTCCGCATCGAGGAAGAGGCTTGGTGTCTGTCAGTGGGCTCGTTAGCCGCCGCCATCAGCGTCATGGCTTGAGCCTCTGATGGCACGTGGGGTCTCTCGGCGACCGCCTGTGTCCGGCGTGTGGCCGTGATGGCGACGGTCCCCGCTCGCTTGTTCCTAATTTCTTTTAGGAACACGGGGCACTTGATGTTATTCGCGGGGTGTGGCCCCCCGCAATTTGCGCATGTGGCCGGCTCCTCCCGCGGGCGCGGACACTCCCGTGCCGCGTGCTCACCTCCGCATCGCACACAAGCGAGCGGGCGGTGACACTGGTGCGAGCTGTGTCTGAAGCGCTGGCACCGGTGGCACTGAGCAGGCCCACGCTTCCCACGCCAAGCCTCTATCTTGACACCGCGCATCATCATAAATGTGTCGGTGTCATAGATGGCTCGAACGTCCGGGGTCCTCTTAAGTATTGCGTGGAACACGCAGCCGGGTCGTCCCTGTGCGCCTTTAATGTGGCGCACATACTCCGGCTGGTATCCCAACTCCCGAAGTTCGGCCTCGATCTCCTTCGGGTCGGTATCCACGGGTAGTCTGCGGATGGCAATCTTGAGGTTTTTGTCCGCTGGTAGCGAGTACGCAAACCAGGACACCCCTGCTTCCTTCTCCAGGCCAGTTAGGTACCTCTGGACCAGCCGATACTCTTCCTCGGAGTGAATCTCACCCCGGTCCCATAGGGCCGAGCATTAGGCGGCCGGCCCAGTTTCCCAGCTATGGCCCGGAAATGGGTGGTCAGTTCGGCAGTCTCTCAGCTACCAGCGGCGGGTATTTGAGTTTCTTCCCTGGTTTCTGCTTCGTCGTCGATGCATTCGCCGACGGTGCAGGGCCGGGGGGGGCGGCGGGGGGGGCAGTGGAGATCAGTGGGGCAGGGGAGCGCCTAGGAGCATTTACCCCTGCGGTGGTGGGTGACGTCGGAGTTGTATGGCGGGCCGCGTCGGCAAAGGTTGGCGATATGGGTACCGCCCGACCCCGCGGCGCGCTATCGCGCTGTGGCCGCGGCGGGTCAGGGCAGTACCTTTTTGCCTCCTCAGACGCGGTCTCGCCCGAGCTTCTACGTCGCCGCTGTGGCTTGGGATCGAGTCGAAACTCGTACCCAAAGTCCAGCGACGGCGTTGGTGAGGCCGGCGACATAGGTGTGTCGCCGGCGGCTTCCTCTCGTCCCGCGATGGGTCGTCCCCCGGATCGCGGGGTCGTGTCTCCAGATACGTCTCCGCGACCGGAGGCGGCCGAGTCCAAAGATGTTATCGAGCATCATGCTCGACCCCACGCGTGAGGAACATCCGACAACATCGCTGGTGAATCGTACGCTGAGGTCCGAGGAGGTGCCGGCGAGGCGGGCACCTTAGTTGTGGTGATTGGCGGCCGGAATTGGCCTGCACTTGCTGGGCGCTCCCGCTCAGCCTGCGACGGTCCCGCCAGCGAGAGGCGGGGACCCGGAGCGGCCGGGCGTGGGGCTTGCGGCGGCGAGACGAACCGCGGGGGGGCCGCGGAGCGGGTGGGCGGCGCGCGGGTGCGCGCGGGTGGCACAGGGGCCTGCGCGGGTGGCGCGGGGTGCGCGCGCGGCGCGGCGTGCCGCGCGGCGGGCGCTGTAGGTGGGGTAGGCGCGGGGACACGCGCCAACGGGGCAGCGGCGCGCGCATACGGTGCGCGACTTTGAGTCACAGCGGGCCCCGGGGCCTGAATAGGTACCGGGCGAAATGCGGCTGGACGGATGGGGACCGCGTGCTGTCGGCTCGTCGACGGCGTAGGCGCAACGCGCGCAGGCGCCGATGACGTCGGTGAGTCGGCCGCAACAGCGGTCTTCTTCTTCTTGGTTTTTTGCTTGGGCTGAGGTCCGGACGGCGGCGCACCGGGCAGCACGTCACCTAGATTAGGCAACGATGTTGCCCGGTCCAACGCCGGACGCACCTCCTCGGCCCCGGCGTCGCGGCCAAGCGAGCCGCGCTTGCCGGGGTTTGGCATCGGCGGGGTTTGTGGCCCTCCGCGACCGCGACGACGCGTACGCGCCGGGCAGCCCGGGGCTGCTTCCTCTGTGTCCGCACAGGCACCGACGGTTTCCTGTGCACACACAGAGAAAACGGTTAAAATAAGTTGCGATCCGCGCGGAGATTCACCGATTTACGGAGCAGCGGTAAACACGGTGGATTCGACCACTAGGCTAATCCAATCGCCCGACACCCCCACTTATATAGGATTGCTCATCATGAATCATCGCAATGTAATTTGTAAACACCAGATTTTTTATGGTTTTCTAAACGATCTTTTCCGTTACAAATCCGTCTTAAAGAATTATCTGTTTTAAATGCTACCCTAATTTCATTTCTAAACAAAGTTTTTGAAACCCTATCACTAATTGACCCTAAGTACGTCAAACTACCTATATATTGATGTGGTTTTTCTGGATACAAAAGAGAACGAACTATGTTACGGCGTTTCGTTTGTATCAAATCATTAACCATTTTCCTAGTGTAACCGTTGCTCTCAGCTATATGATAAATAATGGTTAGTTCTCTGTTATAATTATCTTGGGATAGTGGTACTGACATCAATCTATGAGCGAAACTACGATAAGCTGCTAATTTATGCTGAATTGGATGACAAGATGACGCAGGAATCGTGACGTCTGTATAAGTTGGTTTTCTATATATATATATTGGTCCATCCTGGTGAGGTTTGTGAATTGTTATCTTTGACCAAGATTTGTATGGAACAGAATTATTTTAGGTTTAATAATCAATATTACAAACAAAAAGAAGGTTTAGCAATGGGTTCTCCACTCAGTCCTCTTAGGGCAGATATTTTTATGGACCACTTTGAAAATAAATACATTATTGGACAGCCACAAATTTTATATTATTACCGTTATGTTGACGACATAATTATGTGTTGGACCGGTACATTGCGTCAAATAGATGTTTTTTCAGATTTTCCCCGGATATTCACCCCGGACTCCGAGGAAGAGTATCGGCTGGTCCAGAGGTACCTAACTGGCCTGGAGAAGGAAGCAGGGGTGTCCTGGTTTGCGTACTCCCTACCAGCGGACAAAAACCTCAAGATTGCCATCCGCGGACTACCCGTGGATACCGACCCGAAGGAGATCGAGACCGAACTTCGGGAGTTGGGATACCAGCCGGAGTATGTGCGCCACATTAAAGGCGCACAGGGACGACCCGGCTGCGTGTTCCACGCAATACTTAAGTGGACCCCGGACGTTCGAGCCATCTATGACACCGACACATTTATGATGATGCGCGGTGTCAAGATAGAGGCTTGGCGTGGGAAGCGTGGGCCTGCTCAGTGCCACCGGTGCCAGCGCTTCAGACACAGCTCGCACCAGTGTCACCGCCCGCTCGCTTGTGTGCGGCGGACACAGGCGGTCGCCGAGAGACCCCACGTGCCATCAGAGGCTCAAGCCATGACGCTGATGGCGGCGGCTAACGAGCCCACTGACAGACACCAAGCCTCTTCCTCGATGCGGAGGAGAAGAAAGAAGAAGCGGGGAGGGAAGGGTAAGAACCCACCCCCGCCTGCGACCCAAGAAGAAATCCCTACGGCCGACCCTGCCTACACCGCACAGGTCGTGTCGCAATCAAACAAAACAGGCGAACCTACAACTAGCGCCATGACGGCACAGCGGACCGTCAAGGTACCAAAAAGGTTCGCCCAAAAGACGCCAGGCGCCGCGCCGACCGCGACCGCACCTAGCGCCAACACCACGGCGCGTCGGAATGTCGCATCTAAGTCGACAGGTGTAATGCCACAGGCTAGCGGCGCAATTAAAAAGACAACCAGTACGACAACTGCTACAGCGTACAACCGCAGTGACTTCACGACCTGTGCGATCCAGCTCTTGATGGACCTCATTAAGGCCATCAGGCAGGGTCAAGATGTGGAGACAGTCATCCTTGACGGTCTAGCCACTCTGCTCACCCTGTACAATGGATAGACCGTTAAGGATGTTACACTGGAATGCCCGCGGCCTACGGGATAAGGTCGCCCCCCTCCGCCATCTCCTTCGGGAACAAAACATCGACGTGGCGCTTATCAGCGAGACGCTCCTGGGACCTGAGGATAGGGTCAGGTTCCCAGGATACCATGTTTACAGGAAGGATGAGAGGTCGGCTCAGCAAGTCCGCTACCGTGGTCTGGCGGTACTAGTGAGACGGAGAGTCGTCCATCAGGAGCTCCCCCTGCCGTCGCTTCGCACGCTGTATGCGCTGGGTGTACAGTTGCACGTCGCCGGCGAGGACCTCGACATCTACGCATGTTACAAGCCGCCCGCGACCCACCTCGACCAACCTGAGTTGCGGGCGCTTGTAAATAGCTCCCAACATGCAACTATCCTTGCTGGCGACCTTAACTGCAAGCACCCGGCGTGGAATAGTATGCAGGCGAATACCGGGGGAAGGCGACTCTTCGCGGACGCGGAAGCCTTCGGGTACTCGGTGGCCGGGCCGGAGACGCCGACCCATTACCCAGACGCAGCCCGGTACATGCCTGATGTGCTGGACGTCGTAGTCCACCGAGGGCTACACTGCCAGATCACCCAACAAGTGATAGACGACGAGTTACAGTCGGACCATCAACCTGTACTCGTCGTCCTATCGGGTATGCCGACCTCTTTGAAACCACTAGCGCCACGTCGATTAACGGACTGGACAGCATTCGGAGAGATTCTAGACACCACCACGCCTACTCGGCCTATCGTCACCTCCGCGGACGTGGACCAGATGGCGGGCGATGTCACTGCCTGCATTCAAAGCGCCTTAGAAGCGGCGACTACGACGATGCCGCAGGGGAGAGGGCTACTGCCGCCCCTGCCGGCCTATATCACGACTATGATCGCCGTGAAGAGGCGCCTTCGCAAGCAGTGGCAACAACTCAGATGCCCAACGTTGAAGAGACAGCTCAACCGTCTCGCGGAGAAGGTCAAGGCCGAGCTACAGGCCCACACCGCCGCGGGCTGGGAGGAACGTATAGAGGCTACAGTAGATAGCTGGCCGTCTGTACATAGACTCTGCCGCCAGCTGAAGAATACCCCAGCCCCGGTGCGACCACTATTGGATAGCGGCGGGGCCCTTAAATATACGGCGGATGACCGGGCGGAGGTCTTCGCCATCCACCTGGAGCGTCAGTTCCAGCCGAACCCGACTAGCGAGCACGAACATGTCGCAGCAGTCGAGAAACACCTGGGAGACTACTTCGCAACGCCGATAGCTCCCGAGGAGAGCCCTATCTTCTTCTCGCCTGGCGTAGTTAGACGCGCCATCCTAAAAACAAAGCCTAGAAAGGCCCCAGGTGCAGACGGTATCACCAACACAGCGCTGCGCCACTTGCCGTACCGTGCAGTAGCGGCACTGGCGCGCCTGTTTACGGCGATACTGCGCACCGGGGCCTTCCCCGCCTCATGGAAGGAAGGGCGCGTCATAATGCTGCCCAAGGCGGGAAAGAATATCTTGAAGCCGGAGAGCTATCGGCCTATCACCTTGTTGCCCACAGTCTCCAAGGTGTTCGAAGCACTCCTGCTGCGACATCTCCAACCCCACATCGAGCCACGTCCGGAGCAGTTCGGGTTTCGGGCTGAACACAGCACGACGCTTCAGTTGTCGAGGGTACTGCACCACCTCACAACCGCACACAACAAAAAGGAATACGCGGTAGCAGTATTCCTCGACATGGAGAAGGCCTTCGACCGAGTGTGGCACGAGGGCCTAATTTTCAAAATGTCCACCACCGACGCGCCCCGCCGCGTGGTCAAGGTGGTGTCTAGTTTCCTCTCCCACAGGACCTTCAGGGTGGTGGTCGACGGGGCGCTATCTAGCGCCCGCCCCGTGCGCGCGGGCGTGCCACAAGGCAGCTGCGTGTCGCCGGCGTGTTACTCACGTTACACCGACGACATCCCCGCCACTCCAGACTCGATGCTCGCGCTGTATGCCGATGATGCCGCGTACATTACTACATCGCTCAACGCGAAGTACGCGGCCGTCAAAATGCAGCGCGCCCTCGACTTACTCCCCGAGTGGCTGTCGAAGTGGCGGCTTTCGGTTAACGTGGGTAAAACGCAGGCGCTTATCACCGGGTTCGCGCCCCTCCTACCACCACTGAAACTACATAGAGCCGATATCGAGTGGTCGCCCCGGGTGAAGTACCTGGGGGTCACCATCGATCGTCGGCTCACGATGGGGCAACATGTCCGCAACATTGTCGCGTAGGGTAAGGTCGCCCGCTACCTGCTCAAACCTGTGCTCTCATCCCGCATCCCGGCGCCCGTCAAATTGGGCGTGTACAAGCTGTACGTGCGCCCAATATTGACGTACGCCGCCCTGGCGTGGTTCGCCCTCACGAGCGAGGGACACCGCAAGCAGCTCCGCACGCAACAGAACTTTGCGTTGCGGACTATCGTAGACGCCCCTCGTTTCGTGAGGAACGACGTCATCCACCGGGATCTCGGGATCGAGAGCCTGGATGAGTTTGTGCGGCGCCTAGCGAAGGGGATGTTCGCGCGTGCCGACGCGTCTGCCTGGCCCCATGTCAGGCAGATTGCGCACTTGCATGCGCGCCCCCCCGACGCTAGACCCCTCCCGCGCGACCTGGCCGCGGACATTGCCCCCTCCACACCGGACTGACGCCTCGAGTGACCCGCAATCAGGTTACACGCGGGTCACTCGACACAATAAGACTTCACAAATGTACACATACATATGTTACGTAGCGTGTTCTAAGTTAATATAGGCATGCTACGTAACTAACACAGACACCCATTACTACACAGACGCCTATATATAACGCGTGCGGGCGCGACGCGGGCCGCGACGCACGCAACCACTGAGCGGGGGTACATTACACTACAAGCCGCTCATACATACACTACAGTTTCTCCCTCAAACCGCGAACGGCTAGATCTGTGACCGGGGCGAGGGAAAACTACACCTTTACTCTGTAGGAGCGTCGAGTCGACATCTCCGTCGCTGGTCGTCACCCGCTGGGCCTCCCCCAGGAAACTGGGGGTCTCACCTGGCGGTGACAGACCGCCGAGATGCCGTGAAGAAAGCGGCGCTATAGACATAGCGTCGTGGCGCGCCTACAGAAACACTCAGAGCAACCATTTACACGGACGCGTTATAACTAACGCGTCCGATAATACCAATAGCCCGATACGGCACACATAGTGACGCGCCCGCAGTTGCGGGCCACGGTAAAGCACCCGCGGGCAAGGGGCGGAGCCCCGACCCCGCACGCCACGTCCCCTTACGAGGACGTAGCGACATCCCGCAGAGTTGATTCACTCTGCGTCCAGCGCTCGCTGTGGTAACACGTCGCGTTCTGGTTTGCAATTGGTCAATCGTCATCCTGAAGATGCCTCGTTGAGAGGTGAAACACGTGTCGATTTCTTACAGGGTTTTTATGACTCTTGAAGAATAGTGAAGCGGAATAGGTTACTAAATATATCAGCGTCTATTGTATTTTATAATGGATTTCCGCAAAGTCACGCCTGAATCAATTAACTAACTGATTCATTATTAGCTACACAATCTAATATTGATACATACTATTATATTGACATCAAACACCCTGATGATCGGGCACATAACTATTTAAGCTGTCTTGCTTATCATGGACTTTTACCCACGTACTCGTTACCTACCAGAGGGAACAACTGTCTCGATCACATATTTCTACGGACTAGATGTGCGGCGTTGACCTTTGTTTTTGACACCACCGTTTCTGACCATTTTTCTACTTTGCTGTGCATAAAAACCAAATTAGAACCATACACTCCTGCCAAAAACCACTCAAAAATTAATTTCGATGCTCTAGATGAAACAATAAACTCACTGGATTTCTCATCAATATATTCTATCGAAGACCCAAATACAGCGATCGATACTTTCATAGCACTGGTTTCCAGTGCAATAATGGTGAATACGGTGGTCTCTAGATCTTCAGCGAGGAAACTTACTCTTAAACCCTGGATTACTCCGGGACTTCTTAGGTGTATACGAAACAGGGACAACTTACATAGGCAGTTCAACCGGTCTCCCAACAACACAACTCTTGGTATCACTTACAAAAGATACAGGAACATTTGCGCTAAAATCTTAAAAAAAACAAAACGATTGTATGATTCTGAACAATTAAAAAAAGCTGGACAAAATTCTAAAGCATTATGGGACACAATCAGAAACATAACTCACACCATTAAAATCAGACAAACTTCTACACAGTTACTATCACTTGCAGAATCACCAGCTCAATCATGCAATACTGTTAATAAGTTTTTCACTGATATAGGCAGTAACCTCGCCAGTAAAATTACAAATGTTCAGAAGAGGACACTAACAAACACATCTACCTCAAATTCCTTCGCCTTGGACAGTACAGATCAAAGTGAAATTACCTCTCTGATTCACTCATTGAAATCTAATGCAGCAATCGGATGGGATAATATCTCGCCCATAGTTCTTAAAAGATACGCCATGACACTCGCACCTGTTCTGAGCCACATTTTCAATCTCTGCCTTCAAACCTCTGTCTTTCCAAGTTCTCTGAAACGTGCTATTATTCACCCAATTTTTAAGGGTGGTGATGGAAAATTGGTGAACAATTACGGCCCAATCGCAGTACTTAGTGCACTGTCAAAAGTTCTTGAACGTTTGGTAAATAACAGATTAGTTAAATATCTTGAGAAATTTAAAATTATCTCTACACAACAGTTTGGCTTCCAAAAAAAGAAATCGACCTCCGACGCAGTCCACAAACTAACTTCTTTCATAGTCACCAGCCTTAATAACAAAAAGAAAGTGATCTCGATATTTTTGGACCTCACAAAGGCTTTTGATACTGTTCCTACAACCACACTCTTGCAGAAGCTTGAAGAAATAGGTGTCCGTGGACTGCAACTGGATTTCTTTAAAAGCTACCTTACAAACCGTACCCAATCAGTAAAAATAGGTGACCACTTCAGTCATGAATTCACTATAAATTACGGCGTACCACAGGGTAGCATATTGGGGCCAACCTTATTCTTAATATTTATTAATGGCCTATGCAACTTAAATATCCCAAACGCTAAAATAACTTCTTACGCAGATGACACTGCAATCACTTTTGTCGCAGAATCATGGTCAGAACTCCTCAAGAATGCCCAGATAGGCTTTAATTCTGCCTTCAAATGGCTAACCTCACATACACTCACATTAAATATTGCGAAAACGAAATGCATCACCTTTTCTATTAGCTCTGCCTCGCAGCCTAAAATTCCAATGAAACTCAGAGCTCACTCTTGTTCCTCCGATCTCGACTCAATTTGTCTATGTCCCCAGATTGAAACTGTTGATAAGATCAAATATCTTGGCGTAATTCTGGACAAAACACTTAGCTTCAAACCTCAAGTTGAAGTCCTGACCGGCAGAGTCCGAAAACTTATTTATATTTTTAAATCACTCCGTAGTGTTGCAAATGCTACCATAATACGCAGTGTGTACTTCGCCTTATGTCGCTCAATAATATCGTACTGCATCTGTTGCTGGGGAGGTACACATCAAACTACCCTAAAACCTCTCGAAATCGCACATAGAGCTATACTTAAGGTTGCCACGTTTCGTCCAATATTATAGTTAATTGATTCAGGCGTGACTTTGCGGAAATCCATTATAAAATACAATAGACGCTGATATATTTAGTAACCTATTCCGCTTGACTATTCTTCAAGAGTCATAAAAACCCTGTAAGAAATCGACACGTGTTTCACCTCTCAACGAGGCATCTTCAGGATGACGATTGACCAATTGCAAACCAGAACGCGACGTGTTACCACACCGAGCGCTGGACGCAGAGTGAATCAAATCGCCCGACACCCCCACTTATATAGGATTGCTGCTCGGCGCTGATTGGTTTGGACCGTTATCAGTGCGATAAGCGCGATAAGGGGCGAACAATCGCAACAAAGGCGACCTTGGAATACTGGTATTTAATTCGTTCAACAGTGTAACGGTCGCTGTATTATTTTTAACAATTTCTAAACTCTCTAATACTGACATTTTAAATCCTTTATCACAAGTGTGTAAAATTTTGAATGTGTTATTATTATTTAATGAATGACCTGAATCTATTAAATGTTGAGCAAAATGAGATCTTTCTGGACAACTATTCCTATAAGCTGCAATATGTTCCTTATATCTTGTTTGGAAATTACGACCAGTCTGACCTATGTAAATACCATTACAATCATCGCAATGTAATTTGTAAACACCTGATTTTTTATGGTTTTCTAAACGATCTTTTCCGTTACAAATCCGTCTTAAAGAATTATCTGTTTTAAATGCTACCCTTATTTCATTTCTACACAAAGTTTTTGAAACCCTATCACTAATCGACCCTAAGTACGTCAAACTACCTATATATTGATGTGGTTTTTCTGGAGGCAGTGGATACAAAAGAGAACGAACTATGTTACGGCGTTTCGTTTGTATCAAATCATTAACCATTTTCCTACTGTAACCGTTGCTCTCAGCTATATGATAAATAATGGTTAGTTCTCTGTTATAATTATCTTGGGATAGTGGTACTGACATCAATCTATGAGTGAAACTACGATAAGCTGCTAATTTATGCTAAATTGGATGACAAGATGACACAGGAATCGTGACGTCTGTATAAGTTGGTTTTCTATATATCTGAAAATCGTGTTTGTTGTTAATTCTTGTGATAGTTAAATCTAAAAAGTTAAGGGATCCGTCAACTTCTAATTCTAATTTAAACTTGATTTTAGGATGGAATCTATTGATTTTATTAACAAAAACATCTATTTGACGCAATGTACCGGACCAACACATAATTATGTCGTCAACATAACGGTAATAATATAAAATTTGTGGCTGTCCAATAATGTATTTATTTTCAAAGTGGTCCATAAAAATATCTGCCATAAGAGGACTGAGTGGAGCACCCATTGCTAAACCTTCTTTTTGCTTGTAATATTGATTATTAAACCTAAAATAATTCTGTTCCATACAAATCTTGGTCAAAGATAACAATTCACAAACCTCACCAGGATGGACCCGCTGTTTCTCAAAAAGATCTTCAAGTATCTGTAAACACTCCTCATAAGGAACGTTTGTAAATAGACTTTCGACATCCAATGATAATAACTTAGCACCGGTTGGCAAATTGATATCTCTAACCCTCTCTATTAACTGTAAACTATTTTTTAGACTAAACTTAGGTTTAAAATTTGATCTGGACTTTAATAAATAGTTCAAATGTTTTGACAAATTATATGCTGGAGCACCGATATAAGAAACCACTGGCCGAATTGGGATATTATCCTTATGAATTTTAGGCAAACCGTATAGCATTGGAGACCTAGGGTTCATAGGAACAATATATTTCAAAGGTTTTGGATCGATGTAAGACGTGCTTTTGGTGATATTTTTTACCTGTGAAGTAAAAACTTTAGTGGGGTCTGATCCTAGTTGTTCAAAATCGCTTCCCTGTATTACGTCATTTACCTTTTGGACATAACTGTTCCTGTCTAAGATAACTACTGTATTTCCTTTATCGGCCTTAGAAACAACTATACTGTTTTGATCTATTTTGGTTTTCAAACATCTATAAATTCGTAAGTCTGATGAAAGAGACAACGAATTCGATGAGTTAAGCGACTTTTTAATATGAACAGAAACCTGGTGTGCTACTGTCTCATCTTTTTTACCTCTAACTATTGCCATTTCTGAATCTACTGCTAAAAGCTCTAAAGGTTTTTGTGACACGACGGGCTGGATATTAAATTTAAGTCCTTTCTCTAACAAAGAAGTTTCTTTACTTGAAAATTGAACGTTACTGAGGTTTATGACACGTTGGTGAAACGTATGGGGACATGCTTGATCCCTTTGTCTACCACTATTAATAATAATGCATTCACTGCTGTGACTTACGTTTCCTCTAAGCAATCTTTCCAACTTCCTAGACTGTACCAAATATTTTTCGTGAGCTGTAATAGACGCAAATTCCCGCGCTTTACTGTCTAAAATATCAAATTCTATATTATGTAGTGTGAAAACTAACTCTGTGTACAAAATTTTAAGATGATTTTTTAAACTATCCCTAACCGAAAACCAGTAACGTATTTCCTCATTTAACCAGATGTTTTTGGCCCTACTGAAAGCGATATTAGCTGATCTACTATAACTATTGGAACGAATATTGATGTAAGAAGGGATTACCCCCAATTGTTTACACTGTTGATTAAACCAAACATTCTGAGCAGCAATACGATGTGATTTACTGAGTTTGATGTAAAGTTTTGCCTGTTCTGCTGTACCTGCAAATTTAAGATAGTTAATTGATTCAGGCGTGACTTTGCGGAAATCCATTATAAAATACAATAGACGCTGATATATTTAGTAACCTATTCCGCTTGACTATTCTTCAAGAGTCATAAAAACCCTGTAAGAAATCGACACGTGTTTCACCTCTCAACGAGGCATCTTCAGGATGACGATTGACCAATTGCAAACCAGAACGCGACGTGTTACCACACCGAGCGCTGGACGCAGAGTGAATCAAATCGCCCGACACCCCCACTTATATAGGATTGCTGCCC